>SCLH01001088.1:204115-239416 GCA_004367855.1 Oikopleura vanhoeffeni | reverse complement strand
AAAATTTTGGTCAGAAATTTTTTGGGCTCCGACCACTTGGTTTTCAGACTCATAGCACCTTTTTATCGGGTAGCTGATTTTTTGCTCGGGAGGCCTAATAATGAGTGATAATTATGAAAAATTATTAATTTTAAAAATTCTGGTTTCCGGCATACTTTTTTGAGCAATTTGCAGGGTAATTTTAATGTTTTTTCAATTTGCAATATTTGACAATATTTCTGCTTAAACTCACATTTAACTGGTATTTCAGTATAATTTGCACTTTTTCTTGAGTGAATACCACCCGTGACTCACGGGCCGTGACGGGTGACCCGTCGGAAACGATGAATAACAGAACAATTGTGTAAAACGGCTCCAATTATAAGAATGACCTCTCAATAAATGACCTCTCATCTCCAATTTAATGGTTCTATTGTGAAATCGGTTGCCTACTAAGTTTGCACGTCCCGCGCAACTCTATGTCTGCATCAATAGGGCGCAAAAAGTGTGGTAGGGCGCAAAAAGTGTGGTAAATTATGTTTTTTTCGGCAACTATAGAATTCCACCTATATCAGTTTACACACCAAAAATTCTCAAAATTGTGTTTTATACATGTATTCAGTAAAAAATTTGGACCTCTAATCCCGTAGTGTCTTTTGCACCATCCGTGTGCAATGCCTTTAATTGTAATTTAGGACCCTTAATCATGTAAAAATAAAAATTTTCAAAGTGATAGATCGACTATTTGGATAATTGACGTTTTTTTTCGAGAATTTTACTGTATTACAGCATGTATTATTGCATTTTTATTGGCCTCCGGTTTAAATAGAGCAGTTCTAGAAGTCCAAACTTCCGAAATAAGGATACATAAATAAACAACAATAATAATAAGAGCGTAGGCGACAGAAAGAAGAGAGAAAATAAATCGTCCAAAAAAATTAAGTCATTTTACGTAGAATTTGTTTAAAACATTCAATTTTTTGCAGATTACATACCCAAATTGGTGACGGTTTAATATTTTAAATTTAAAATGTCAAATTAACCCTAAATCGTGTTATTATGCCACTTGTTTGTCAGAATCGGCGAAAATGAGAGAGGTTTTTAATTTCTTATTCACATTTGAGATTTTATAATTATTTAGAAATTGTTTAATTATGGACACTAGAAAATTTTTGTAATGATTATTTATCATTGAAAAAATATATTGTGAAATGAAATCGTCGTTATATGCTGATAAAAAATGCAACACCACGGATGGTGCAAAGACACTACGGGTCCAGAGATTGTCGGCACTACGGAGTTAAAGTAAAACAAATCATGTTTTTGACTAAAAGAACAATTTTCGTATATTAGTTGATGTAGAGAAATTTATTGTGATAGATTCTTCTCATCTTTTTGTAATTTCAAAAGTTGGTATAATTAGTGGTTGCAGGTCTGTACTTGAGTGGGTCCGTACTTTACTTCGATAGTTTTATTTTCCAGTCGTGTTGTCGCCCGTTACGCTCACTAATTTTATACGCAAGCTAAAATAACATATAAGATCATATTTCAAAATAATGAAAAGGTTAAACTACAATTAAATTTAAATAAAAACATTAATATTCTTAATTTCAATCATTCAAATTTTTCTCTTCAATTGTAATACTTCTTCCAGGAAGCGCGCCCTGATCTGGTCGAGAATATAAAACAAAGCGAAATGACGAATATTTCATCTTTTATACTTTTTATCGACCACTAAATGACCGAATTCAGTCGAATTTTCAAAGATCGGCATTTTTGGGTATTTATAAAATCTGCTCAAGGCAATTATCTGTATTATCTGAATATACGAAAATAAATCATTCCAGCCCAGCCTTATAATCTTAAAAACTGGTTTTTGACACGACCGAGTTAAGAATAAAAAAATTTATTCCAATTTTTCTTGATGATATTTGAGAACTTGTCACCAAGTTGATATATTCTGACTTTTTATAAAAAAATCGCATTGGACAGGCTACTAGCGCTGCAAATACTCAAGCGACTTATACTTTGTAATCTATATATATGACCATTATATTGTGATGGATGATCACTGATGTGAATAATGTCTGAAGACATTGACAGTACCAAATAACATGAAATATGAAGTACAGAATGAAAATTTGCAGTTTATTAAAATATGACCTGGTCAAAATTTTCATATTATTGTATTTTGCCAAGTCGATATTTTTCTCTGAATTTCGACAATTAAGTGATTTAATTAAACTAAGGATCTTTCAAATATCTAAAATCACTGATTAAAGTGGCATCATCATTTTACGACAAATCAATGAACTTTTTCAATCAATGAAATATGAAGGATGGGTGAACCGCGGCGTGACAAATGATGCATTTCCTATATAGCACAACATTGAGGAAAATCCGAGGAGCCATTCTGTGTCCAAATTTTAAAGGAGATTATTTTTGAAATTTTTCGACATAAATTCAAAATTTTGTGCTTTCCTCATTGGCTGAAAAAACAAATTGCTTAAAAGTGATTTTTGACCCCAGAAATGAATTCTCGGGGTGAAACTACTTTAAACATTTTTTTTATGTCGATTTTTTTCAAAATGGCAGTTTTGGGGGTTTGAAAATCACCAAAATCGGCATTTTTTCACAAAATCAATTTTTTTTTGAAATTTTGAAACCACGTACGCCCTAATTTTAGTAGATGTTGTAGACCAACATTGATTAACATAAAGAAAAAAAATATTCCCCCAATGCGTCAGCAAAAAAGTTATAGGCCTTGAATAGTGCTATAACGTCATTTTAGTCTTTTTCCACCAAAACCTGATGTTTAAATCATACATTAAGCTTTTTATTATATCAACTAATGTGCATCATCGATTAATGATTCAGCAACCTAAAAAATACAACATGCTTTCGTTGGTTACGCTTAAGAATTCTCAGCCATGTAAATGCCTTCCGATTTTTGTTGCGTTACAACCGTGTAGGCCTCCCGAGTAAAAAATCAGCTACCCGATAAAAAGTTATATTGAATCTAAAAACTCCAGGCTGACGTGTACTGCGTGAAATTTGCTCCAGATTGACATCTCAAATTCTATATACCAAACATCACGTGGTGTAACACCGGAAATAAATGTGCCCGAAACTCGAATTATTTTAAAACAATGATTAATGGTGGCTTAAAAGATGCGCAAGCATCGACTTGTGGTAACGGTATTAGCAACTATAGTCTCAGATGACGACAGGTGGTGCTACATGCGATTCTTTGATTTGGTGGTGTAAACACGGTATTTAGCATTTACAGCTAATAAAAAATAAATGAAAGTAACAATTAGAAAGAATTTTAAAAATTATTTAAATAAATTTTTTCAGAAAAAATTTTCAAAATTTTGCCGATCGCTGATGGTTGAAAGATAAAAATGTCAAATAGAATGACTCTGCGAAATGAAACCATTAATTAGACAAGAAAACATATTTAAATGAGTTTTACAAATCGGGAATTGTTGTGAAGAGCTAATCAAAATGACGGAATTGTCAATTTTAGCATAAACAAAACTTTTTATTAAGAATTGAGGAACATTCAATATGAGAAATAAATAAAGCCACCATTAGATAGAAATTTTCTGGAGGTTGGTTTTTATCTTTTTTTTAGGAAAATTTTTCAAAATTTTGCCGATCGCTGATTGGTTGGAAAATAAACATACTCAAAAGCACTTTTGACCCCAGAAATAGAACCCGATGATTAATATACTAGAAAAAATCAACCAATCAGCGATCGGCAAAATTTTGAAAATTTTTCTGAAAAAAATAGATAAAAATCAACCTCCAGAAAATTTCCTATCTAATGGTGCTTTCATTTATTTTCATATTACAGTCCTCAAAATTAATAAAAAGTTTTGTTTATGCTAAAATTGACAATTTTCGTCATTTTGATTACTCTTCCAACAATTCCGATGTAAAACAAATTTAAAATATGTTTTATTGTCTAATTAATGATGCGGTTTCATTTCCGAAGTCAAAAATCACTTTTGAGCATTTTATCTTTCAACCAATCAGCGATCGGCAAAATTTTGAAGTATTTCTGAAAAAAAATTATCTAAGTAAATTTTTTAAAAAGTTCCTTTAATTTTCTTCATTTTTTTATTAGCTTGTTAAATGCTAGAATACCCGTGTTTACACCACCAAATCAAAGAATCGCCTGCACCACCTGTCGGCATCTGAGACCTATAGTTGCAATACCGTTCCACAAAGTCGATGCTTGCGCACTTTTAAGCACCATAAATCATTGTTTTTTAATATTCGAGTTTTCGCGGCACCTCTATTTCCGGTGTTACACCACGTGATCGTTGCGTATATGAAATTTGAGATGTCAATCTCGAGCAAAATTTTACGCAGTACACGAAAAAGTTAGTAAAAATTGCGAGAAAAGATGTACATTTGCTTTTTTTGAAAAAACGAAAACTCAATATTGACCACCTTAAACAGCCGTCACCGAGTGTCGGAGTCCAAAAATTTCTGACCAAAATTTCAAGCGTCAAAAACTATCCGAGATCCGAAATTTTCAAATTCATAAACTTTTTTAACGGGTGCTCATTTTTTGCTCCGGGAGGCAGTTTAATATGATATTGTGAAAATAAGTCCAGCTCAACTACAGCCTGAGTTTTTTTTTAATTGGCCATTTTTTCACCGGTCGGCTAGACAGCGTTTGACCCGGTGAAAAAAATGGCCCAATTAAAAAAAACTCAGGCTGTAGAAAAATCAAGTTTACATTTTGCTGATGCAACTGGAACTCAATTTTTTTGACTAGCTACTTCAGTGTTAGGGCTAAAACCCCTCTCAATGCTAGGGTGTACTTGTTCTCAAATTTTCAAAATAATTTTGATTGAAACTTTTTTTACCGAAAATCACGATTTGGTCATTTTTAGTCATTTTTGGAAAAAACTGTAAGAAGGTTTTTTTCCCAAATTCATTTATCTATCGATTCCATAGGTTGTTTGGGTCATTTGAAGACCTTCAAAATCCTCCTTTCTCAGTTCACCCATCCTAATTGGGACAGGCTACTAGCGCTGCAAATACTCAAGCGACTTATACTTTGTTATATCATATATATATGGACATATAATATGGTGATGGAATATCACTGATGGTGATCATGTCTGAAAGACATTGACAGTACCAAATAACATGAAATATGAAGTACAGAATGAAAATTGCGTTATTAAAATATGACGTTGGTCAAAATTTTCATATTATTGTATTTTTGCCAAGTCGATATTTTTTCTCTGAATTTCGGACAATTAAGTGATTTATTAATTAAACTAAGGATCTTCAAATATCTAAAATCACTGATTAAAGTGGCATCATCATTGATTTGTCGTAAAATAATGAACTTTTCAATCTTTCAATTAACGGTTACATAAGTCAAATTTCTCGAAATATCCTAAAAAATAAAAATTGGCCGCCTTAAAATAATTGCGGCATATTTATGCCCTTTGAATAATCTAATAGATGGGCTGAAAGAAGAGAAAGCGGGCCTCATAGATGCTAGAAGGGTCTAAGGAGTGTTAGATTGGCTCCCTCAGGCCTTCGACCCACATCTATTGATAATCAAAAAGGGATTAGTATATCGAAATCCTGCATAGTCGTCGATTTATGTCGGTCGTCATAACTTTGACCAGTGTCCAATCACCTACCGATTTTCCACTCAATTCAAGAATCCCGCGATTTAATTGGCAATTTTATCTAAGATATTACGCTCCAGATAAATCGACAACTAGGCCGGATTTTTAATATATCCTTTTCCCAACAGAACTCTATCTCAAAAACGTTTACTATCTCTATAGCGCGTGTTCGAATCTTACTAATATTGACTAACGGATTGTCTTGAGTATTATTATGGGCAAGGATGCTTGATATTGAGACCGCTTAATTTGAGAATGGGATTCGAACACACGCTATAGAGAAAGCAAATGTTTTTGAGGTGGAGTTCCGTTAGAAAAAGGATATATTTTGTTACATTATTTGGCAGTATTCTAATCATCGACCTCTTCGGCGAAAAACGAGATGAAAGACGACAAACCTTCAAAATCAGCGATCAAGGCTGATTCTAGAACAAATGGTTTCAACAAGATATTGTCCGAAAGAACAGGGTTTTTCAGAAATATTTTAAAATGTTATTTATTACTTGACATGTTTCAGTTTTTCACCATTTTCAAAAGTAAAGATTCGTTCACAGAAAAAACTTGAGAAGTGGGAAATGTAGAATGTCTGGCAGACATTGTCTGCAGAAATATATTTTTGACAGTAAAGGGGGGTTTTCAAAAAGTTGTTCAAATCAGACAGTATGATTCATCTTGGGTCATTTCGAGTTATGATCGAAAATTTAAGATACCTTTGACAATCCCCTTTACCTTATTTTCATAAACTTTCAAATTCGAAAGTAATACTTTTTAAACGTACTAAATTATTATAGAAAAACCCAAAGTACTTAGGCTGACCGCGGAATATTGGCGAAATCTAGAAATTGGCGCGTCCAAAACACCCGAAATCAGAAAACCATGGTATTCCAAGTATTTCTCTAATATTTTTCTAAAATTTTTTCTAAAACCTATTATTGGGCATTTTTTCCGATTACCAATCAGAAGCCGTGCTCAAAATTTTCAAAAAAATCTGGATTTGAAGAAATTAAAAGTTTTTAAAATTTTTGAGACGAATATTTTTCCGAGAAACGTATAGTTTCTCTTAGGGGGCAACCGCAGACAGCCTAAAAGTACTCTTGTTCGAGATAAACTGAAACCCGCCAAAGTTTTAGGACTTTCGACTATATCAGAAGACAAAAACAACGACAAAAGTTGGTCATAATCATATGTTCATCCATACATACTAGTATTCAAAACCACCGAACAAATATATGATTGCAGAATTGAGTCGAAATTATGGATTTTGATTGATTACAATTTCAACAAACCAAAATCGAACTCACATTTTGAAATTGTAAAAAAAAATATTTTCTGTATCAATGCAAAATTTTGCTTAAAAATGTTAAAGCTGCCAATTTTAAATCATCGAAAGTCGCACTACCTCGGACAGCCGAATCAACGATCGATAATTTAAAATGAAGGTTTTCTTATTTCGATAATTTCTGTCGAAATTCCAAAAATGATATAATTAGAAAATTAACTCGACAAAATACATAACCTCCAAATTAAAAAGACAATTATTCCATCGTTCCCAATTACTGTCGTGGTCAACACCGTGTCATTTCTAATCCTGCCAATATTTAATTCCTTTGAAAATAATCGAAGTTTATGTTCAAGTTCAAGCCAAACCTTTATTTTCTGAACGATATTAGTTTTAACAGCGTGCGACCGCTCAGAATCGGCTCTCTATCGCTCTCATGCACACATTTGCAAATTCTCGTGGGGTGCCCTGCGAGGACCTCTGGTGTGAAATGCGCTCTATTACGCATAATTTTCAGCCCCAGCCATAAATCCCATTTACGCCTTAAAATTCAGCAAAAACAACAAAACATAGTACGATAACCACAAAAATCAGGGAAAATAAAACGCCTGTAAGAGACTGACAATTTTAAAAGAGACTTTTTACGAAGAAAAAGAAAAGAACGAAAGAAATATGGCTCCAAATACAGGACAATTTGACCGGAAATTACCGGAGATTGAAGATATACCGGAAGAAGAGAAATCGGAAAATAAAATAAATTGCGTTGTAGTAGGAGATGCATGTGTTGGGAAAACTAGTATGGTTGTTTCCTATACCTCAAATGGGTATCCAGAGAAATACAATCCGACAGTTCATGATTACTATACTGGTAAATTGATAGTATTTTTTTTTTCAAAAATGTTTCAAAGTATGGTCAAGTTTTTTAAATGAATTAAATTCGTGCATAAATTCACATGACACAATCTAGAAAAATGAAAAGCAATTAAGTTGATCATAGCAAACTATTTAAAATAAAAGTTTTTGGTTTGTAATTAATTGAAGTATAATATCAGAAACAACAAATATTGGTCGTTGAAATCGATCATTTACGGAGAAACACCTGGTTCAGTGCAATTTTTGATATAAATCAAAAAGTGAAATAAAAAGCCTTAAATTTTTTTGTTCAAATTATTTAATTTTTGGAAAGTGACATTGTGAAAATTACATTGTAATTAAATTCTTGCTTTGAACGTTTATATCTCTTTAACGACATTTTGTGAGTTTCGGATGTGCGGGTGCTAGCCACTCATTTGGCTGCTTTTCAGCCCGCACATCCTAGATTCACAAAAGGTGTTAAAGGAATATTGGCAATATCATATTGCCAATTTATTTTTTAACTTAAATTTTGTTGCCAAGAAATTAAGGTTGTGTGGAAAATACTATATTTTTTTTCAATTTTTGAGTTTTGAGAATTCATTGAAATATTAGAATGTCTTAGTCATTCACTATTTATTGCCCGAAAATTTTTGTATGATTCCAAGCATCACTTCTCATTAGAATAAATTCATATTAATCAAAAAAAAACTAAAATCAAAACAGACTGACATATTTACAACTATCATATTTTTTAATTATGTCTAAACCCGTCAAAAAATTTAAATTATGATTTTCACAGGTTTTTAACGATGTTGTTACGACCTAGTTCGAATAAAGACAAGGTGTAATTAACTGCTCAAAATATAAGCAAGTGAAGAGTTACTACGTACACCTTTTGACTAATAGTTTTACCGCAATCATGTTTTTGGTGGGAAATATATAGTATTTTGGAGATAATTTCACATTACAGAAAAAGTTCAAGCAAATCAAATTTTATACAGTTTTACGTCAATGATGATATTGCATTTTTCAGCATTTTGATTTTTCGATCAAATTGTCCAGCCAATGAGAAAAGTATTTTTTATTTATGATGTTGGTACAGGCAGGAATTTTTTAAGATGATTTTTTTAGACTCTTTGACTAAAATGATTTTCGATAATTATAAAACTTTATTAGAACAGATTAGAAGATAAAAAAAATTAAAATGCAGTCTCAGAACCTTAATGGAAACTAATATGGATCTTCACCCCGACTGTGGTCGGGAAGATCGACTCAAATGTTACTATTTTTAGCTTGAATAATGCAGTCGACTGATTGACTGAAAATAAGCACAATCGAGTCTACATCAGCTAATCATCTCCACGCATCAAGTTTTAGTTCGATCAACCTTTCGACGACACACAGGGTGGAGATCCAATTCACTATCAAATTTAAATACTTCTTGATGTCTCAACACCAAAAAACAATAAACAAAATTTGAATAGGATCAAAATTAAACAAAAATGTTTTTATTAATTGATGTTATAGCCGTCTTTTTATGCTTTTTATTATTCAGATTTCGCAAAATGCGCGATTTGTGACGTTTTATAAAAGTATCTCAGACTTTCACTATCACTGATTCAATCTTTATTAGGTCGATATGAACTGATGAGAATTTCCCAGAACCATAAAAGATTTTACTATATTATCAAAGAAAATATTTAATTAATTCAAAACAAACCCTCAATTTTTTACGATATTTTCTCAGTGAAAATGAACATTTTATCAGATGAAAATTTGCCGTTTGGCAGAAATTTGAAATAATTCTCAATTTATTTGCGGATCAGAGTCTTTGAGCTTGAACTCGAGTTATTTTTTCTGGATTAAATGATTCAATTTGAATCCCAGAAATCTAGCTCTTGAAATTTGAGTCAGAAATAGTACTGTTTGAGTCATCTGTTTTGTATGGTTTAGAGCGGACAAACGAAAGATAAGGCAATTCTCTCTCCTTTCCTCTTTTGGATTTGACCAGAGAGCTAGTTCAGCTTAAACCCTACAAAACAGACTACTCTACTATAACAACGGGAGAAAACAGAATTAAGGTCTTTGTTTGAATTATACACTATAAATGTGCAGAAAATTTTTTTTTGAATCAGAGGTTTAAATTCCGCGAATTAAATGAATTTTGATTGGCCGACGGAAATTATACATCATTTGGAGAGACACATATCCTTTTCTCAACGGAACTACACCTCAAAAACGTTTACTATCACTATAGCGCGTGTTCGAATCCCACTAATGTTGTTTTACTGATTGTCTTGAGTATTGGGTAAAGGTGCTTGATATTGGGACCGCTAAATTTGATCGATGTTTAATCACTAAAGCAATCACTAAGACAATCACTTAGACAACATCAGTGAGATGCGAACACGCGCTATAGAGATAGTGAACGTTGTTGAGATGGAGTTCCGTTGGGAAAAGGTTATATCACGCTGATCATAAGTATAAAATTGAGAAATTTTATTTTAAATCAGCATTTTAGACCTGTAATTTCATGACTGGTTATCTTTGAGATAAAATAAATTATTCAGTTGATGGATCAAAACCCCTTAAAATTCAAGATCTTAATAATTAAAATTGATTTTATTCCTCTTCTCAACTAAGTTCTGAGATAAAGACGTTTTATCCTACAAAACAGTCCATTTGGGCCCTTGAGACCTGATCGTTCTATTCAATAATAAAAAAAAAAACATCTGAGCTTTTTGATAATGCTTTCACAGACTAATTAAAATGAATTGATTCTCAGAAATAATTTATCTTTCACGGAGAGCCTCAAAAATTATTATAATTAGGGTTTTTGGGCAGAAAAAGATTCTCCGAACCTCAACATTGACATTTTCACCATCTGTAGGTGACAAGAATGAATTTAAAATAAGTTTTAGATCATTATACGTATTGACGTGCAGCTTTTCTTATGAAAACTTTTTCGTTTATTCTGACTTTCAAACCAACATAATGAAATTGATTTAAAAAAAGCCTTATTTTGAATATCTTAAACATGCACGAAAAGCTTAGTATATGAACACTTACAGTCTTCACAATTTTAGATAAATTTTGCGTGTGGCCACACTGAGGCAAACATTTGATAACAACACGGCACAGTCTGAACGTTTGAAAGGACCAAAATTTATCCGATTTTGTTTTCGAAAACTTGCAGTCAAAAGACATGCCCTCAATAACAAATTTTACAAACATTCTAGATTTGTTGAAGTTCAAGACGTTTATTGACTTTTTTCTCACTTTTGAAAACGTTTAATTTTTCAATTTCAGCAACGTTTCGATTTGTCATTATCAAGATAAAAGTCGAAATTTCTGTTGTTAACTGATAATATATCCTGTATAGAGGGAGTGAACACCAAAATCGAGAGAATGTACTAGACTAGGAATAAACGTTCGCTGATTGGTCGACAGGCGGCCTGAACTCTCACTCATCGCTTAAAATTCCTATCCTCCGCCACACTGATATCTTTTTTCGGTTTTTGTGTTCACTCGCTCTAAACAGGATATTGATAAGGATTGTTACGATAATTTAAAGAAAAAGTATTAAAACGGAAACTTTGAGCAGTTTATTAATTCTGAATCTAATAAAATTACGCCAGAAATTGCTGAATTGGTCAGAAAAAAAGTAAGAGGTATTTGTAACAAAACCGTAAAACAAGGAAAAATTATGGCCTGATAAATTAACCAGTTTAGTTTCTGTGGTATGAATTATTTGATCATTATACGGTTAAAATTACTTTTATTCAATAATTTAACCTGACAAACAGAAACACCGCCGTAGAATGTTAAGAATTTTGTGAAATGTGTTGTGTCATAATATTGAATTTTAGAAATTTTATAAGGAATTTATTTCTTTGATTAATTATTGTTTTTTGCAGTGTTGTGCATGACTTCAAAATTTGAGCATATTTTATAAAAAAACTTCTCAATCAAGGTTTTTTTAGAACAATACAAATAGTAAGTTCGTTATTTAAACTCAAATAAGACTGAAAAACAAAATTGGAAGAACTACCGCGTGAGTTTGCGTTGCGTCGAGACTCGAGGTGATTTGAAAAAATGATATTGTTTGAATAATGGGCTTCTAATCGGCCTTCAAATCACCTCAATTGTGGATAAATCACTATTAGTATCGACGCTCATTGGAACTCAAGTGGTGGAAGATTAAAATATAATCCGTCAGAAAATTGTCAGCACTTCAAAATTAATACAACCCTCTCATGAGAACCTAACCAGAGCCAAAAATCTTATTTTTGAAAGTTCCGATTAATAATAGTCTTCAATTGAGACGTGACGGCTTTTGAACTCCGCCCAAAACTCTAAGAAAATAAAGACTAAACCAGTATGTTTTTGGAGACGATGTGTAACTAATTTTGCTGATTAACGCTGTTTTTCAATATCTGTTCCATTTATTTTTGTGTCTGAACATATTCTAAGTGTCAATAATTTCCACAAGACAAAATGGCTTCAATCTGCAGAAATTCAGACCTTAAATGCACTGAGATCAAAAATTATTTTATGCAGAAAACTGGCATTTTCGAATTCAATTTTATGCCAAACTACTGTAGTTAAATGCAAACCACGTCTTATATAAATGTCAAATTTTAAAAATTATATAAACAGCTCTATTTTGGTAAAACCGCAAAAAAATTCAGCAGAAAAATAGCCTTATGCATAACTTTCGACTAAGATAAAGCTTCAAAAAACCTCAAAATTTCATAATCGTGAAAACTCGTTACTTATCGGTGTAATTCTAAAATTAAACAGTAGTACAAAATTACCCTGAGATAACACCATAATGATATATTCTTGACTTTACATAAATCTTACACATTTTACTGAAAATTATTTATTTCCATTGCAAACTAAGACGTGTTTATAATTCGGCTAAATCATAACTCAAAAATAACAATTACAAACACAGTACCGTGAAGAATAAGCTAATTTTGTACAAAAAAAACACTGCCGAAAATATGCTATTAATACTTCCTGAGATACCTTGAAAAAAGTGACCCGTGAAGATTTATATCATTTCCACTACTAGAGTGACTCTCCAGGGTATACTATACCCGGTGAAGGATGTTCAAACGGGCACGGGCCCGAAATTGCCCAATGGTCTTTATTTCCTCTTAGTATATCTAAGATAGGGATCCCCTGTTCCTCCGGTTCGGATTCCTGGTTGAACTTCTTTTCGAAGCTCATATTGGTCAAAAAACTGAAATCCGGTGCTCTCATTGGTCAAAAGCGTGTCAAACACAAACACGAACCGGAGTAACAGGGAATCCCAATCTCAGATATATTGCGTGGGTGACTTCGAAAGGCACGAGCAAATTAATCTAAATGAAAAATATTTTCTGAATGATAAATTTTGACCAATTAAATTTGATTAAGATACTTGCAAACGTCATCACTGATAAGTCATCAGGCGTTAAGCTCCAGTCAAACTTTCTTTTCCGTTTGATTGGTCTGCCTTTTATACTGTTCATATGGCGCGTTATGACGATGCACTTTCCAGACAATATTTTCCATTTAGACCAATTAGAGTACGAAAAGCACGAGCCTGCTTTTTGTACCCACATGAGGACAAAAAACACCAACTCGTCTAAACCAATTGCATTTAATACTTTGTGAATGACTTATCTGATTAAGTTTTCATATGACGCAAAATTGCCACCAATATTTATAAAAAAATTGTCCGAATCGGACTATATTTCATTTGTTTTTATTAAACATACTTTTGAGATTTAAAGGTTTTGTCTCAAAAAATATTCGAAAAATAATAAATAATGGTCCTATTCGGACAAGTTTTCTCGATTTAATTTTCTCCCTTGAATTTTCTCTTGGTACTATGTATTGTCATTTTAAGTATATCACAACTTGTTTGTTTCCATGAGGCAAAATGTGAAAGTGTCTGACATCTTTTAGCAAAAGATAGTAACTTATTCTTGGGAAATGAAGACCAGAACAGCACTACTTATTCGTGCAAAATTCAACAATAACATAATGCTTTCTTTGAACGAAAATTATATTTTTTTCAAGAGAAAAAAATCTGGAAATTTTTTGTATGGATTCTTAATAATTTTCACAAACAGAAATTTTCTGCTATTAATTTTGAACTTTTTGTGGAAAATTTGCTTGTCTTTTAAAAAGTTCTTTTACTTGGCTTCTCCAACTAAACAATTTAAACAACCTCAAAATATTATTGATAGTCCAATTTTCACTTAAAAACTTGTTCCAAGCCGCATCGGTTTATTTAGAACGTGGCAAGAGGTTAGTTCATTAAAAGTAATCATCGTTTCGGTAATTCTTGATCATTTTTTAAATGGAAATATTTGGATTAAACATCATAAATACGCTGAGCGGTGAAAAATGTGGTTGATACTTTTTTTATTCAGAACGAACGCTTCCGAATATTTCATAAAAAATTTATTAAATGAATTTTGAAAGGTTGGGCAATTTTAAAGTTCGCAAATTCATCTATATTCATTAATATAATTTGACCCAAATATATACTGTTGTTTTAAATGTATGCGTGATGCGACTTATCTGATCCATTTTCGTATGAAAAATTGAAAAGAAATTTTTTCCCACGTGAGAAATTTTTATTCATAAGACCAAGGGGATTGGTTGTTGATAACCGAAACTTCGAGACAAGATTATGACTGAATTTTTTAATTAACACACATTTCGAACAATCAGATTTCTTTTCTTACGGTATATTCTGGCTCAAGCAACAATATACTAAAAACGACAAATCATAAGCGCTGTTAAATTGTATAAATAATATTTTGGTATTTTTAACCGATCTGCGTCAAACTTTTAAATTTCCTCCCTTGATTAATATTCCATTATTTTCGACAACAAAAATAAAAAATTTTCATCAACAATCATAAAAATTGGTTCAAAGACAGCGGGTGTTAGAATGTTTGAATATTTGATTTCATCACTTTCTTGAAGGTCAATTACGAACTGAAAAGACCTGAATTAAACCCTTCGCCTTAAATTTAAGTTAAAAAAGGCTTTTTAACCACGCCCTTTATGTCGAATTTTCAACAGCCTTTTTCAAAATAGGTTTAATTTAATCTGGTTACTAAACTTATTTTAAATTTGAAATTTGTGAGGATTTTACTGAATTTCTGTTATATTCAGCAATAATGATTTGAAAACCAATTCGGGTTACTTAATTTCAAGGGTCAAAAGTACCGTGTGGCCTTCAAACTCATCTTAGATTCCTTTTTAGAAGCTAAAAATTTAATAGTTAAGGTAGTCACAAAGCATGATGCTTGAAATTAAGCATTTTAAAAACAAAAAAATTTCAAAACGAGCCACGCTGAAGTAAACCGGAAGATTTTCAGTTAAATAAGGCGAATAAAAACGTGATTTTTTTGTGTATATTATTTTTTGTGTATATTAAAGAGGTCAGTGAGTTCACGAAAATAAGAAATTCTGGAATTTATTGCACTTGACTGCGTAGATTAGAACTCAACCAGATTATGTTTATAGTCATTTGAAGCTGATAACTCTAAATTTGAAGAGCATTTTTATCGTCATTAATTTTAAAGATATGTTCGTTATGACGAATTCCTAATGAGGATGAAAACATAATGTTTTGGCTCAAAAATAATTATTCTGATGTTCATAGCGAAAGATTGAAATTTTAAAAAGTCGTCAACCTCCTGTGACGACCATAAATGTAAACTTGCAAAAATGGTTGTTCGCGGCCATTTGACGGGATAAATGATTTTAAGGGGGTATGCGACTCTGATTTCGTTGAAATATACTGAAAGAGCTTATCTGAAAAACCGAAAATGCTGAGTTGTAGATCTATTTTTAATCTTGCCAAAAAGTGCATCATAAATTGTTTTTGACCTTCACACCAATAATCACAGTATCGGTACAGGATGAAATTTTCATTCTGCAAAATCTATCTCCTCCCAGATCATAAATCTAATTCAATACAAATTCAAACAGAACACGTAATTGTTGTATGCCAATCTTTTAAGATCACCTTTTTTCTTGATGCGGCAACTAACCAATTTTAGAACCGCAAATAACTTATTTTTTTGACAATATTTGACTTTGAAACCTATCTCCTCCGAGAAGACATTTGAAAAAATGCCTTAAATTGCCTAATTCTTCTTCAGAACGTTTCAAATAGATTAAGATTAGCTTTTTTGGAATTTCAGTCTAGAATCTGATACATGAATTTTCCAAATCACGTGAGAAAATTTCCCAAAAAAATGTAATTTGATTTTTTTTTGAAAGTAGGCTCAAAAGAATGTCAAAAAAACATTTATCAGAAAGTTGGCTTATGTCAAAAAGATATTTTGAAGTTTAAGTGGTCAAATTCAAGGAAACATTATTGTTGAACTTTAATTTTCAGAAAATACAACATTTGAGGGCTGCCAAAATATACTTTAAATAAATTGATAAAAATATTGAATAACTATTTTGTCCAGTATTTTACTACTGTGCTTTTAAATCATTCTTGTATATTATTGCCGAAATAATCATTCGTAATAACAAGAACGCTTTATTACAAAATAATATTTTAAGCAGATTATATTCAAAGCAAATTGAGCAGATAGCTTACAATATAAAGTGCACTTTAATCGTGATTAATTTCTAAGCTATATTCGTAATGACGAATCCCAAGAGAGGATTAAAATGCAATCTCTTGGCTCGCAAATGAAAATTCGAAACAAATTTAGAAAATTACTCATTTGTCATAATCTGACATGATCACAAATTAAGCTTATTAGTTGAGAACGTTTTGACAAACCCGTGATTAATGATCCTTGTTAAAGATCGGACTGTGTCCGCATCAATAATGCGTAGTTTACTAATAAGAATAAAAAACGAGTGAAATAAATAATTTTAAGGTTGCCAATTTCGATATAATTTTATTATCATAAGGCAACACGTTTCAATGCAAAATTTTGAAAATAATTTAAAATATAAAATTTGGTAAATTAAATATGTACCTCTGAAATGTACCTTGGTTTAACACTTTTCATATAGTTATTTAATTCGTTCATGTACACTTCGATAGTACACGTTGAATTTCATTCTTTAAGGAGAATTCACGTGTTTAAACCCTTTGACACGTGACTTTTCGTTTCAGTCAGTCGTAAAAGGCCTGAAAAAATAAAATTCAACTTGGAGAATTTCAATTCTTTGAAAAGTCATTCATTCATGCAATCAATTCATATTATTTTTGAATTATTATTCGGATTTAAATGACATTCCGATTTTTATTCGACGAGTTAGTTTGACCAATCACGAAGTTATCAAAACGTTTAGAATTCATTACTCATTTGTGATTTTGTAAGGTTTTGACAACTATTCATTTTTTTGACAAATATTTATTCCATGATAAGGCGTTTCTATATATAATTATGTTAATTATATCACAATACTGTGTGTTTGAAATTATTATTGCCAAAAAATTTATTTGTGATAAATAGAAACCGTTTATTACGAAAAAATATATGCCAAAAAATTGCATACTTGTCAAATATGACAAAATTACAAATTAGTTAATTAGTGCAAAACGTTTTGACAAATTCGTGATTAGTCTTGACCCACACCGAATAAAAATCGGACTGTCATAGCACAAATAAGCTTTAAGAAGTTCCTGGGTAGCCTATTGAATGAATTTTTTCTTTGTCGTCCTGGATAGGGTTAAGGATGATCTGTTAATCAGCCTGGACGACAGAAAAAATTTCATTCAAACTCCCTAAAAATATGTTGTTTACAGGTTCTTGAAAAGCTCATAGAAATGGAAAATGTGACAAGATACTGCTTTTAACACAAACAAAAAGTCATTTTGCTGAATATTTCTAATCAAATTCCCCCAAATATTTGGAAGATTACCAGAATAATTTTTTTAGAACTGTTTTCTCTATTTATTTAGACAGCAGAATAAACTTAGCCAAAATATATGCAATTTTGCTAACATTATGCCATTGTTGTAGTACAAGTACATGCTAATCCTACATTTCGGCAAGCAAGTTTAGACAAACTGTCGTCTGAAATTGAAAAACTTAAAGAACAGTGATAACGTCAAATCAATAAATCATAGGGTAAGATCACCTTGTTTCCAAACAATACATAATTTTCACGTAACGTGACTGTTATTTTTAAAATTTCATGTTAATTTTCATCTGAAATATCATCGACGAAAATAAAGTCTACATGTAGTTACAAGGTTCAATTTTAAGATAGCTCAAGATCAGCACATAGAGGAATAATTAGCCGAATCGGACCATATTCTGTTTTTTCTCCTCAAACTATGAATAAATTTGAGAAAAATTAAAAAAAAATCCGATTCCGACAATTTTTTTTGTTGTTTTATTATTTAATGAAAATGTGTGGTCAGTGACCACTGGTCACGCAATCTTAGAACTCAATCAGTCGGTAACAAAAGCAAAATGTAAACAGTGTTGACATCCTATTCAGTATTGAGACTAACTCTTGTTAGGAAATATTATACTTTTGCGATTTAAAATGCGTTGCCGCAAAACTCTGACATTTAAAAACAATTTACAAAATTTTTTAATTTTAATTTTGCTGAAAAATCTTTTAAAGAAAATTGGGCGTTTATAACAAAAACTAACCCGTTCGAATTCAGAAGTAAAAAAACTATAAAAAAATAATTTTTTTTGAAAGTTGGTATTTTCGAAAGCGAAAAAATGCAGTTAAAAAGATCACCCAAAATTCGTGAATAAACAGTTTTGACATAACCACTTTTAAAAGACTTTGAAAATACAGCTTAGAAATAATTGTTGAAAAAATTATCCGTAATAACGCTAAAGCCTTATTTTTGAACCAAAATCCGAGAACATTTACAACGCAAACTTTTTTCCTAACCGATTGCGTCAGTAGTCACTGTCACGATAATGTCAACGATTCAGTAACGGTTACTGAGTAACCTCAAACTCCCTCTCTTACGTCATGTAAAATTCACAGATTGCATAACCAATATTTTTCTATATGGTTAATTGTAGGTTTGATAAAATAAACGTAAATATCGTCTATAAAACCATACCTAAAATTAATTTTATTTTAATCAATAAAATTGATACTTTGAAAAATAAGATCTCTAGGCAAAAACGTGATTATAGGGTGTCCACGGGTCAAGTGAAGCTGATCTGTACCGTTTTGTCGACCACAAAGTATAATGTGATTCACACGCTCTTTTTTCACCCTATATATTTTTCACCGTTAATAATTGCTTTTGAAATGTCACTTCGGATAATAGACCAAGCTTAATAACATAGACATATTCAATTTCAGAAAGTTACGTTTTGGTCACCGAGAAAATCGTGTGGATTTCAAGTATCGTGTAAATAGAAAACGTAAAGTTTGAGTCTAAAATCAATTAATCACACTTTCACATATTTTATGACGATTTCATGATGTAAGCAAACTTGAAAATATAAACTTTTATGGATATAAAAATTTAAAAGAATTTTAGGCCAGAATTTATTTTTGAATTATAATAAGTTGATAAAATATTTGTATCTATATTTTAACAAAAAGTAAAATCCCTACTCAGATAATTTGGTATAAGGGGCGTCATTAGTAATTTCTCCTTTGATATTTAATAACAGAAAATATGATGATATTTTCATGTTTTAACTTGCTGAAAATGGCGTGTTTTTGCACCCTTCTCAAATACCATTAATATTTATGGTCCTCGGTTGGCAGATCGTGACTTTTTAAAAAATACATCAAACGCGAAATACTTGGAGCCAATCATCAATCTTTATTTGAGAATCTACCATTGAATCTTATTTTCGTATTTCGCATTATTCAAATAGTCACAATCTATCAGCCAAGGGCTCTTAATCTATATTTTATAACTTTGTGATGGTTTGAAAAATTGCATTTTTTACCAAACAGTTTCACTTAAAAACAACATCAACTAATAAAAAGACCACAACAAAAATAAGCTTATAAGTGCCCAGTTTTAACAATTGTTGTTTTTATTGGTTAATCGTTGAGTTTGCTGTTGTTCTAATGGAGGGATTTTAGATTAAGTTGTTTAGGACAAACATTTCCGACCGATTTTCGAGCACTTGACTGGCGAGAATTATCTGAAATTTAAATGTTATCGACGAGCATGGCATCATAAGCTCGAATTTAGGATCAAAATTTTAAAGCATTTGCAGCTTTCAAGTCTATTACTTAACAATGTTAGTTCAAAAACAAACTTAATTTTGATCGTAGACCAAAACTAGTCAACTTTGAGGAAATGAGGCCAGGGGTTAATTCAGATATATCTTTTTAACCAGAAACTGTATTTTTGTCGTAATTTTGGTTTCTCCTTCAAAATAAATTGGATAAATTATCTTGGTAAATGTGGTCATTACCAGATTACACTTTTTGGATCACGTTGAAAACCAATATTACGAAAACGGATTGATTCTTAAATAATAATTTAAATTCCTTCTTTTTTAAGCTGACAAATATGCTTTAGAAGTCAAAAATTACAGAAATCTTGTAAACCGTTAAGTTTATTTGATCAATAACTTTGTTTCGTGTTCAGACATTCTGAGCTAAAAGAATCAGGTTAGAGAATCACTCTTCAGTTAAATAAGACCCTATCCGACTGTCATCCTGAAACTAAAAATTACTAGAAATTTTTTTTAACTAGATGGGTACCTTTTTTAGACTTTTAAAATGTTCTACTGTATTTCAAATTGATCTGACAAAAAAAATTAATAACATTGAATTAAATTAATCATGTTATACAAAACTCAGTATTTTGTTGAAGATGATAATCTAAGTAACATATCGAATACCGACCCTTAGAAGACAGATCCTGAATAATTGAAATTGCGGAATCTGAGCATTCGTTCCAAATCTGACCAATGAAATCGGCCTTTTACTCCAAACCAGGGTTTTTGATTAGATGCTTGTATTCCGCGTTGTTTGTATCATTCAAATATTCAGGATCTGTCCTCGGAGGTTCTGTTATCCATATCTCTTATTCACACTTTTGAGAATATCCCGGCCCTATTACTTAACAACACACTACGTTTCCTAATCAGGGCCGGGATATTCACAAAAGTGTGAATAGGGAATATGTCGCCAACTAAGAAAATTCCGATAGCGTAATCGGTGGTGTACTTTTATTCACAAAATACAAGACAACGAGAGAGACGAAGCAATTTTCGGAATCTAATGTGAAGAATATATAAAACCCTCGAGAAAACTTTGGGAATTAACTAACTTGGTGACTTTTTAAGTGACATGATAACTTAGCATTTCATAATTTTTTTCTCCAATCATCTTTAAACAATTTAATCGTTGTCTGATTTAGCACTCAAAATTATTTGCTTCGCATAACAAAGAATATCATGAAAATAATCAGTTTAATTGATTTACATTATCATTTCATTAACTTAAGGGTATGGTGGTTCCTACATTTTCTGCAGTTATAGCTCAGTTAATTTATATTTAATTAAAACCAACTTTGTTCATTTTTCACTATTAAGTTAATGAAATGATAATGTAAATCAATTAAACTGATTATTTTCATGATAGTTCTTGTTATGCGAAGCAATAATATTTGAGTGCTTCAAGATCAAATATCATAATTGTTTAAAGATGATTGAGAACAAATTAATGAATAATATCGATTCCTAAGAGCCTATCCATGTCCTTAAAAAGTCACAAAGTAGATTATTCAAAAGTATTCGCGGGGTTTATAATATTTCTTTCACATTAGATTCCGAAAATTGCTTCGTCTCTCCGTTGTCTTGTATTTTGTGAATAAAAGTACACCACGAACCGATTACGCTATCGGAATTTTCTTAGTTGGCGATCATATCCCTCATATCACACATCTTTTTGTGAATATCCCGGCCCCTGATTAGGGAAAACGTAATGTGTTGTTTTAAGTAATAGGGCCGGGATATTGATCTTCAAAAGTGTGAATAAGAGATATGGATAACAGACACCTCTCGAGGACAAGAATCCTGAATATTGTAAATGATACAAACAACGCGGAATACAAGCATCTAATCAAAAAACCCTGGATTGGAAGAAAAGGCCGATTTCATTGGTCAGATTTGAGAAGCGAATGCTCAGAATTCCGCAATTTCCAATTATCCAGGATCTGTCTTCCTAAGGGTCGGTATCAATAGTTATACTTAGATTATCACATCTTTAACAAAATACTGATATTTTTGTATGACATGATTAATTTATTCTATGTTATCTACTTTTTACTATTGTCAGATGATTTTGAAATAAGTCTTTTTTGAAAGTCGAAATTATAGGATCCGATCTTGTATAAAAAGACTTTCGTAGTAATATCGATTGTTAGGATGCAGTTACACTTGGATAGGGTCTTATTTACTGAAGAGTGATTCTCTATACACTGATTCTTTTAGCTCAGAATAAGTCTGAACACGAAACAAAGTTATTGATCAAAATAAACTTAACGGTTTACAAGATTTCTGTAATTTTTGACTTCTAGATGCATAGTCTTGTCGCTTAAAAGAAGGAATTTAAATTATATATTTAAGAATCATTCGTTTTCGTAATATTGGTTTTCAACGTGATCCAAAAAGTGTATACTGGTAAATGACCACACTATTAACCAAGATAATTTAATCCCAATTTATTTTTGAAGGAGAAACCAATATTAAACAACAAAATAACACGTTTTTGGTATAAAAGATATATCTGATATTAACCCCTGGACTCATTATCGTCAGTGACTTACAGTTTTTGGTCACGATCCAAATTTAAGTTTTTTTTGAACTAACATTGTTAAGTAATTATGACTTGAAAGCTGCAAATGCTTTAAATATATTTACCTAAATTCCGAGCTTATGATGCCCATGCTTGTTCGATAACATTTAAATTTCAGATATATCTCGCCAGTCAAGTTGCTGAAAATCGGTCGGAAATGTTTGTCTCAAACAACTTAATCTAAAATCCCTCCATTAGAACACAAAGCAAACTCAACGATTAACCAATAAAACAACAATATGTTAAAACTGGGCACTTATAAGCTTATTTTTGTTGTGGTCTTTTTATTAGTTGATGTTGTATATTTAAGTGAAACTGTTTGGTAAATGCAAATTTACCTATTACATCAAAGATTATAAAATATAGATTAAGAGCCCTTGCGCTGATAGATTTGACTATTTTGAATAATGCGAAAATACGAAATAGATTCAATGGTAGATCCTCCAAATAGATTGATGATTCGGCTCCAAGATATTTTTCGCGTTTGTTATGTTATTTTTTAAAAAGTCACGATAAACTAGAGAACAACTCTCAAACCAGAGGACGTCTATAAAGTAATTCCATATTATAATAGGTATTAGTGAGCAAGGGTCCGCAAACACATCATCGTCCGAATATTTCAGGTCACAAGTTTACACGTACATTTATCCGGACATATATCATTCATCATATTTCTGTTCTATTCAAATAATAAATGAGCGAGCATTTATTACATGAACGACTCCACCTTAATTTATAAATATTACTGACCTTAAATTAATCTGAGGTAGACTTAGCATCTTGCTTGATTTTACCTAATTTTGTTAAAATAACCGATAAAACAACAATCTTTAACTTCAACTAGTTATACATTCAATTATATTATCAGACAATTTCTGGTTCACTAAGAAAATATTAATTAAATATAAGATATTTATTTTATGTATGATTCTTAATAAATTTTCACACAGATTTCTCATCATAAAAGTTTAATATTTTTTCATTAGTGAACTTACATCCCTATGTTTAATTCATGTTCCAGTACAATATTTATAATTTTGGTTGTAGAGATGTACTTATATTAACCTATCTTCGCATTAATTAACACGTATCCTCCATCCACTTGTTTTATCGTATTTTTCTAGGGTTTATAAACGGGTAACGATACAATTCTTTTATGAAATAACACTCTAAAAAAAATCGATTTCCATTCTCGGTGCACCCCAAACGTCTAACTGTTTCTTCTGTTAAATTGAATATTCATATGTTTTATTAAAGCTATTACGGTCTATTGATCCGAAGTGACATGTCTCAAAAAAAGCTATTATTAACTAGGTGAAAAATATATAGGGTGAAAAAAGGAGGGCGTGTAGGATTTTCTTAATACAACATTATTTTAATCGATTTTGGATAAATTTGACCTATTTCTTAGTTGTGGTTCGGAGAACAAAAAATACGGTAACAGATCAAAAGTCTCACTTTGACTCCGTGGAATCGATACCGACCATCCTAATGATATACATCGACATACCCACATTGAGTTTTTGCCGTAGAGATGCGTGGTTTACTATCTTTTTTTTATTCATATTAACGACCTCTCTTCCGATATTCATATTTATATATTATTTGAAGTTTACCAATTTAAGATTTCCGGCATAATTCCACTATATGTCTAAATATATTTGACCATATAACTACGTTGTTTAAAAGATCATGCTTATCCGATCTATTTTTCGATTTGTTTCGGAAAGTATTAACCTTATTATGATTATAAAATTATTTCTTAGGCTTATGGTTTTATAGAGGCAGATAAATATTACGAGCGGCTGTTTGTAATAGTTATATCAACCATAACTGAGCTACAATTAACCATATAGAAAAATCATGGTTTATGCTCACTCTGTGAAGGTTTAACTGACGTTAAGAGAGACGGAGTTTGAGGTTACTCAGATAACCGTTACTTGAATGCGTGTTGAATTTATTCGTGAACACGTGATCTACTGTAAACGCACAATCGGTAGTTAGGAAAAAAAGAATTTGCGTCTGCATAATGTTCTCTGTCCTGAAACGGGTGGGATTTTCTGTTTAAAATTAAAGCTTTTAGCGTTAAATCAACAGGCATAATTTTTCAACAATTACTTCTAAGCTGTATTTTCAAACAGTCTTATAAACAGTGATGTGGTTATGCAAAATTGATATTCAAAATTTGCACCGATCTTTAACACTGCATTTTTTTTCTTTTCGCGCTTCGAAAATACCTACTTACACAACAAAAATTATTTTTTATGAGTTTTTTTACTCTGAATTACCGAACGGGTTAGTTTTTTGTTATAAAACGCCGAAACCGACAGTGTTTGTTATAAATAGTTTTCAGACAAATTAAAATTAAATAAAATTCTTGTATTTGTTTTTATAATGCCCAGAGATTTTCCGGCAACGCATTTTAAATACGCCAACAAAGCTGATGAATATTCCTACTTCTCGATTAGACTTCTACAGTAGAATCAAAAATGCCATAGGTAAAATAACAACCAATTACAAGTGAAATTCAACAAGGGTAAAAATACAAAGCCCAAATACAAATACGAGAGTGGAGACAGGCAACCAACCAATCAAATCCCTGAATTAGAACACGCTATTCCCATTGTTTGTATTTTTACCTACGCGCAATTTTGATCTACAGAACTCGGATAGGAAATTTTCTAAAAGAGTTAGTCTCAATACTGAATGGACANTATTTTATCGAGAATATGTCAAATTAGGAACCACCATACCCTTAATAGTTGAAAAATAAACAAAGTTGGTTTTTAATTAAATATAAATTAACTGAGCTATATAAATTCATACTAGTTTTTAATAAAGAGCCAGTTAAATCAAATTAACTTAAAAACTTTATTTTGATATTGAGAAAAACTATAAACATCGAAAATCAGAAAATAATTAATAAAAAGTTAAAGTGAGGATATAGGTATTTTTGTACCTTTTCGATATAGATAAAATGTTTGATTAATTTAACTAATTATTTTCAAAATATTCTTTGTTATACCCAAAATTGCGTCAAGGAAAACTTTTGATCAAAAACGTGAAAGTGACTTATTTCGAATTGTTCTTAAAGTGAGAAAATAAATAGTTTCGAGAGCTGAAACTTACGACGGTCACAGTTTTTAGGCTGTTTACATAGTGAATCAAAATGAGGTCAAAATTCGACCAGTTTCGATTTCATAAGGAGTTTTCGAATTAAGTTGATGAACCACCAAAATTCATCGAATTAAGCACTTCATGTACTTAAATCAAGAAATTAATTTGAAAAAGTTACATTTGGTTTAATTTCATCTTCAAAAAAAAAATTTTTAATTGAATTTTTATAACTGACTTGTGTTTAACATTCAAAAATCTCTAAGCATGATGGCATCTCAGCGTAATAGCCTATTGAATCTCATAAAATAATTGATTAATCAAGGTCAGAAATGTTATTGAATGTAATCTCTTGTACCATTAATTATGCGAGATGACATTCTGATTAGATTTTTTGTGCTAATTAATCAATTATTTCTTATGTTGATTATGCCAAAATTTATGACATTTTTGTGCAATTGCTATAAATACTGTTTTACAGACGTGAGTATTTCCGATGATATCAACTTTTTAACAACTTTGATTTTAAAACAATTTTTATCAAAAATCTTTTCTGTCCGGTCAAAGTACCTTTTTTGAGATCAAAAAAATGTGAAAAACGATACTTTGTCAGTACATGTTTAATCTTCGGAAAACAAAATAATTTTAACACAAATGACTTATGCGTAACGTTTTGTTAATTGCACGTTGCTCACAAATTCCAGAGAACGTTCAAGAATATTTTGAAATTTTAATTAATTTTTCATTTAAAAATATTGCTTTAAAAATTTCATGAAATTGGAAACCAGTAAGGTTAGGTTTAAATCTACACTAGAAAAAGTCAAATGTGAAACCCACATGTTATGAAGTCGTATAATTTAATGTTACTGAAAGCATTTTTTTTGTGTATAAAAACACCAATAAAAACTTCTGATTTTATTTTTGTCGAATTTTATATCAGAAAATTTCACCAAAATACATGAAAGAACGCAGAAAGAAGAAATATCATAGAAAATGGAATTTGAAAAAAAATGTTTTACATGATTTTTTAATTGGAGGTGATCGTATTAACCTTCCAAATTATGTTTTACACAAAATATTTTGATAAATTGGGGTGGGAATTAGAAGAAAGTAAAATTGCATCAAGAATTTCTGTATTTTGTAAAAAAAAATGGAACAAAAATTTCAGAAATACGATTATGAAATAAATAAATCATTGTCGCTCCAGTCAAAAACCCTGTAAATTTGATTGTGAAAATAAACAATTCAAAATAATTTAGAAATATCATTAAAATATGTTTATCTTACTGGATTCAATTATAGGCATCCACTGAAAACATAATTATCTACTCCGAATACTATTTTTGAATGAATTTGAATTACCAAATCCCGAATTTCCGGTGAAAAAAAACAAATAAGAGTCAACTTTGGAGTAAAATTCTCGATTTTGATGTCGAAAATCAACCCTTTGCCTCTCAGACACAAAATTTGAATAAAATATTTTCCTCAAGCGGTAATCCAAGCCTCTTATAATAAGAGTCTTATTAGCCGATGAAATTTGAAATGCAGCAAAACTAATAAATAAAAAATTTCAGAAATCTCAGAAAAAAGAGTAAAATAAATTTGTCCGATAAACCAATTTTTTTATGTTATAATTAACAAGATATTTGTGCTCAGTTTAAGCTATCTCAGAATAAAATCAGATGAGTTGTTTTCAAAAGCCGTATTTTTTTAATAATTGGCCAAAAATCTAGCAAATAACGACCAGGAAGTCGCGTAATCGATATGGTATACTAATGTTATTTTTCAATCAACGTTAAAATAAAGCGCATTTCAATTATTATTTTGTGTTGATGGTGACATGTCAATAATTGCATTTTAATTTAAAAATGCATTAGACAATTATCCACAATCTTATGGTTATTTTTTGCAAAAAAAAATGCAAATTTCGTTAAAAATTTTTGGTCAAAATATATAATGTTTTGATCTGTCGTGGATGTATTATAGTTCTTTCTTCAAAAGCAGAAAATTTACCATCATGGTTTTTAACCAAAAGGTTATTCAGCCTTATTTATCTTGGACAAATGAAGGCAAATTTGTCTATTCCCCTATTAGCTCTCAGAGAAGGTTTTTATTCCGAGACAAAAAAGTGACATGGTATATAAAATTTCTTCAGCTTGAACTTCAATCGCTATGAAAACTCATGTGTAGTGCTAACAAATCGTGTCTGGCAGACAACCAGATTTTGGCTGAGACAACTTTCTTTGATCTGTTGTTAAACATTTTTTCGAGAAATTGGATTTTCAATTTCAAGTGCCATGGCGTGTCACACGTGTAATATTTCTGGATTTATCTGCAAGAGAATTTATAATTCTTACACTATTTCTAAGAGGTACCTGTCGAAAAAGTGTTATTTTAACAAGAAAAAAAATAACGGTTTCGTTCATAATATAATCTGTTTATTTAGTGGTCGTGGATATGTTAGCTTTAATGAAGTTCAAGACCGATTTAAAGGAAAGTTGATATTTTGACACTGGCAATTTTTCTGAATCGAAAGATCAAAAAATGAGTTTTGTTGCCGTTACACGTACTAAATCACAAAAAGTGATGGTTAGAAACATGTTTATTAATTTTCACTGCTGGATCTCATAATAATAATGAGAAACATTTGATTCTGTGATTTTAAAAGTTTGAAAATTGATTTTATCTGAATTTAATTCAACAAATTATTTTGAGCAACATTTCAAATAAATTTATTCTCAAGCTAATTGTTATATATCACGAATTGTAAGTTTCAAAACTGATCATTGCAGAATCGAGAGTTTTCGAATTTTTTCATGTTTCGATTACGGGGCCTCTTGGGCATTTTCGCAAATTTTGAGCTAACATTTTTATATAATTCGGCTTTTGAAAACGACTCATCCGATTTAGTGCTTAAACTTGAGTTCCAAAAGTGAGCACAAATATGTGACTAAGAAATAAAAAAAATTGGTCCGAATCGAACCATTTTAGAATTTTTTTCTGAGGTTACGGAAATCGTTAAATAAACAGTTTTTGCTGAGTTAATTTTTCTCTTATTTTTTCGGCCCAGTTTGAGCTATCTTAGAACAAGATCGGATAAGTCGTTTTCAGAAGCCGAATTAAAACAAAAACTGGCTTAAAGAGTGACAAAAAATGCCTTGTAGGCCCTGAAATTGAAAAACAAGCCTATTATGGAAAGTCAATTTTAATGTACTATTTTAATGTAGTAGGTTATCTTTAAACGAGAGGTTTTTGTATGCAATCTCTGACAACGTCAAAAGCAACACCTGAATTTGGTCCGCCTGATATGTTTTGTAAAATGAAAAAAATTTGAACACAGTTTAAAAAAATCAAAACGTTATACACTATTACGATGAACTTTTTGGATTAAAATTTGAATATTCATAGTTGCTTTGATTCTGTAAAAAATACATACGATACGATCTACATACGATACGATACGATCTAGTTTTCATTTCACCCTCTTGATACGATCCGATCCATTGTCCCCCCCCTCAGATACGATACGATCAAATTTTTTTTTACACACTCTAGATACAATACGATCCAGTTTTTATTCCCCCCCCCCTAGATACGATACGATACGATCCAGGTTTTTCCACACCCTCTAGATACGTTAAGATCCAGTTTTTATTTTGCCCCCGTTAGATACGATACGATCTAGTTTTTATTTCACCCTCTAGATACGATACGATCCAATTCATTTCCCCCCCTCAGATACGATCCGATCAAATGTTTTCACACACTCTAGATACAAAACAATCCAGTTTTTATTTTTCACCCGTTTGATACGATACGATCCAGGTTTTTCCACACCCTCTAGATACGATACGATCCAGTTTTTATTTTCCCCCCGTTTGATACGATACGGTCCAGTTTTTGAATCACCCCCCCCCCTAGATACTATACGATCCAGTTTCACTTTTTCATATGCCAATCCCTGGCTTGAACCTTAAAATCCCATATCCAAATACTCAAATTGGAATCAAAAAAGTTCATCATAATATGGAAGTAAATTTTTTGGCAGACGATAATTTTGAATATTCTCGAATTTAATTTGACATGATTGATCGGTCTTCAACTTGCGTAGCATATAATTGTACATGACCGACGGATTATAAACAATTTTGATAAAAAACTTTTAGAAACCGTATTACGCAAAAGATTTCAAATTTTGGTATTGCCAAGTAAGTGTCATTATAGATATAATTTTTATCATTTCGGTACTCTGAAATTGTAAATCAATTATGACATAATTTTTTCGTTGTTATTTAATTTTTGTCCCATCTTTGATTTTTTTCTCGTGATCATTTTGAAATATATCATTCAATTCCAGTCAACATTATATTTTATCTTCGAGAATTGTAGAAAATTTCCTAGATTACTGATTTTTAATTCTTGCATACATTTTTTGGAAAGAATGTGAAAAATGAATGGTCCATAATACAATTATTTTCTGATTTTGTTCAATTTATATTTTTTATTTGCTTATTAAGTTTTTCAACATTTTTTTCAGACAGAAAAATCTAATGGTTTTGAATTATTTATCTCCTAATCACACTTTTCTTGAGATCCCGGCCCTCTGTGGCTGGCCGAACAAAGTCACTGACATATTATTTTGCACTACGTTACCGCACAGGGCCGGAATCTTAACAAAAGTCTGATAAAAGGATATAATTAACAGTGGAGTGCAAAACTAAACCAATCAATATGTTTTCGTCAGCTTTAGAATGTTTAAAAAAAAACTCGTTTTTTCTTATTTTTTAGAAGTGATTCATGTTTAGAAGTGGTTCAAATACGCTGTTTGTTATTTCAAACCGGTTAAATAAAGTGCTACCTAAAGAATATAATCAACCAGAGATTACCATCTTTTGTCACTCCGTTTTTGCTGCAACTTGTATATCTAATTCAGATTTAAATCCGGTTCATAAAACGCAAGTTTTAGAATGTTATGATTTTTTGTCAAATTCGCGCTACAAAAACTGCATATCCCTTTATCACCTTTTGATTAATCTAATAGATGTATGTTAAAGGAGCCAAATTGGCTCAGCCAATCCTAACACTCCTAAGACCCCTTCTAGGCACTCATGAGGCCGCTTTCTCTTCTTTTCAGCCCACATCTATTAGATTAATCAAAAGGTGATAAAGGGATATGAGATGATTCTCTCTTAAGTTTTGCGAATATTCCTAACTGATAAATTAAGATCACTTTTGCCAAACCAACTGTTCTTATGCCAAACTTCATTTCTTGATTAAATGATTTCGTTATTTAATGTTAAACAATGCTGTGAATAAAGAAAGGTCTTATTTGAGAAAAAAAATTTCTAGAGAGTTTCCAGATGATTTGAGTACTGTTATAGGAAAACAGTACTGATGAACAGAATTTTTAGAAAATTTTGAAATAACTGTAGAGAAATGTGAGGGGATACTAAAGAAGTTTCAAGGCTTTTACTCATCACAGCATTGTGCAAAAAAAATCACGTGACCGTTTAATCAAGAAATAAGGGGTTTGAATAAATTATTTACTGATCCGTTTTGCTCAATAAATAAGATCAGGTAAATATTTATGAATAACTTTTGGATTATATCGATATTTTCCTTGAATTTTCTCGACGTGATTCATGGTGACTTTACCATCAAATCCTCTAGTTCTGATTTGGATTTCCTAATAACTAATTCTGCTCCTCATAATCGGTTTGAATTTTTTGGAGCAAAATGGTTAATTTCCAACTCCAACCAAATCAATCGGAACTTCTGTTATAACAAATATTACTAACGCCACGTTGCAATTTTTCTTACTTTTTTCATTGCATTTCAGTATAACTGATTCACTATTACTTCGGCTTAAAAAGCGATGCAAACGGTATTATAAAATTATTTTGTAATCTACGTAAAAATCAGTGAGATTAAAATAAAATAAGAAAAATGGTCTTGACTTGAGTACAACGTAAATCGTCGTAATTCCACTTTCGCACGTCAATTCAACCCCTCCGATCAATTTTTAGCTCATGGTGGGGTTTTTTACACAAAAAATTAGTAAAAATTCTTATCAAAATTTAATCAGACATTTGATAGACATTAATTAGATTTACTTCGACACATTTCGGGAGTATGCTCATATTTTATCATGATTCCCAACCCCCATTTTTCTGATTATAAACATAGAGCTAAAAGACGCATTTTAGTTTTTCAGCAAAAATTTAATCAAGATCAATATTCCTATCTATTCTTAACAGAAAACTCTTTTGTATTTATCCCTTCTCCGCTGACGGCAAGCTCAATTAAAATGATACAAAATGCGTGGTAATGATTGGCTGATCTGAACTCTCTATTCTTTAGTATATTAGTTTCTGTCAATCAGCCGACTGCATAATTACCGTTAAATTAAACAAACATTAATTCAGGCTTGCGGTTGGTTTGATGGGGTGAAGATTCATTGATTGTTGATTATTATTCCAACAATGTCATGCCAACCATTTCATTTTTGAATTGAAAAACAATTTCAAATCTGATTTATATCTCAAATCCAGGAATATGGCCAATGTTGAGTAAATGATACTGAAATATCGGCTTGATTTCCTGAAAATGGCCCCTTTCTCGGATTTCAGATATACGAAAACTATCATTTACAGGGTGTAAGGTTTTTCCTTTTACTTCCAAATTCGATACACTTGATTTCCGACGTTTTGATTGGTTGAATCTGAGAGAGACGTAGGTTTTTGCCAAAATTAACCGTTCACATTAGCGTTCTCATCGCTATCCAATTTGGAAAAAAAGAAGGGGAAAATCTTACACCCTGTATATTTTTCGTAATATACGGTTGATAAAGTGGCAAACTTTTTTGTTTATAAAGATGAGATGATTTGTTTGGTCTCTCATTATGTGGATAAACGAAACTGAAAACAAATTCTAAAGGGACCCTCGAAATTCTCGATAGCACCCAAATCTCCAAATTATTATTTTTTCTGACGTTCGGTGAACCACGTTAACTAATATTATTCGAGGATGATTATCAGAATTATGGTATAAATAATATTGGCAGCATATTCTTTCGTATAAAAATTATGACAAATTACCGCTTATGTTCTTCAAAAAACTTAAACCTAATCGGGTAGCCGGTACCGTTTTTCACTAGCGTTCGTTTAAAAATCCGAATCATTCAATCTTAATTCTTCGTAATTTCGTACTTCCTTAAAAATATTCAAATCGATCAATTTTTTTCGTGTTTTTGCAGAATTAAATTTTTAGTGAATCGGATAATTCATGATTTATGATCTCAAATATATTCACATTATAATTATACATTATAATGATATTAGTTATATATGATTTAAATTTTTATAATTTGACACTAATTATATCAACGTTTGTGAGGCTTATCCCGTTATCACACTTTTCTAAATATCCCGTCCCTACTATTTAAAAACACACTACGTTTGCTAATCAGGGGCGGGAATACAAAAGTGAGATAAAGGGCATACATTCGATTTTGAGCGTAGGGTGTCTACTATCAAGACTGATTTCCTCAGATTTTCCCTAAATAACCGTCAAAGTTCATGAAGTTACTTGACAATAAATTCGAGATTAAAGTTATTTTATTTTTACCGTAACTAATATTAAAATGCACAGAACTGAACGGTTATTATTGACTTTGATTTCAAACAATTAAAATCGAGCTTAGGCTGTCCGCGGTTGTCCCCTAAGGCGAAACTATACGTTTCTCGGAAAAAGTATTCGTCTCAAAAATTTTAAAAACTTTCAATTTCTTCAAATCCAGATTTTTTTGAAAATTTTGAGCACGGCTTCTGATTGGTTCTCAAAAAATGCTCATAAATAGGTTTTGATATGTTTATCTTGTAGCGCTAATCAAGGCGATCATTTTTTATATTAGAACATACCCACTCAGACCCCTTAAAAAGTTATGGGGGTCTTTTGACTACTTGTCCTTATAAAATAACAGTTTTTTATCAATATCTTTTGTTAAAGAGACATGACTTCTCTCAAAATTTAACATAAGACGGAAAATATTATTTAGCGCCTTTGAAACTAAAAATTTTTCCAAAACGAGTGCGGTTATGTCTAAATTTTGAATATAAGGGCCACAAAAGTCAAATTTTCGACAAAAATAGCTGAAGTTTCATAAGTATATTGACAATGATAATGACCTCGAATTCATTTGAAATTGTTATTGTGTATTTCAAACAAAATAATTGACGCGCCAATTTCTAGATATACCGCGGACAGGCTAATCGAGCTAAGAATTTTTAATTTGAAAAAAATATTTTGGTCATTGGGATTTGTTTTTGAGACCACGGACACCCTATTAAGGCGACCAAGTCTGTTGATACTAAAATCACCTCCTCGCCTGTTACTACTTGAAACACTTCTTACATCCCTTACCACTCAAAGAACCTCTTTATGGCAAGAGTCGTAGGGCCGCTTCGAAAACACACTCACTGTTTTTGATATTTTAATTATATATCATTTATAAGTTAATCACAGGCATAACTAAAACGTCCTAACAAAAAAATTAGTATTAAAAATTTTTGTCTCGATATTAACATTTGTCATGACGTTTGTAAATAAACAAAAAAATTTCAAATATTTCAAATTTGAGTTTTCAATTTAGTCACTACAGATTTGTACTTGACCGCTCAGCGGTACCCGTCGCTAAGGGTGTAATGAAATTCTACTCTCACGTTATCAGCTGCAAGCATTTTTGAACAAAATTTATTTTAGGCAATTTGAAATCTGACATTTTTCTATCAAATTTCAAAATTAATTTGATTTGTTTGATAAACTGAGTTAACTCATGAATCATGAGTCATGATTGGTTTGAATTATTAAAAAAGCGCAGTATTCTTTAAAAACAGTTTGATGAAATCTGAGCATTATTGAAAATAGTTTATTATGCAAAATTATGCAAAATTTGTCATTCAAATTTTTTCTTTTGAATCTACTACTCGCAGTAGAAATGATTTATTTAAAATGTCATTTGGGATGTTTTTTTGTACGTTCAAAAACTCTATTCTCATTTATCATTTACAAACATCGATTTATTTTTTATAGACATATTTCTCGGAAAATTTGTCCTGTATATTTTTGCTATGTATTTTACTTACTTTTCCATCTAAACTTTCTTATATTTTGTCCAGATGAAAACAAATGTTTTTTGACATTTTTCAATATTGTTAACAGCAAACCAATTCACATGCTTCGTAAATTACAAATCGTTATGCCGCAAACATGTAATGTATCCTTGTCCTCTTGAAACAATGTTTAAACCGACATTCTGCCCAATAATACTCTTTTGATTTCTGCTCCTTCTAACATCTTTTTGTTTGAGTAAGTTTATTTCCCGTTATCTTGATTTTTTGTCCGAATGTTACCGAAATGTCAGGAGTATTTCAAATGACCACCAAAAACCTTATAAATTTTCAAATGGTTTCATATTCTTTTCACGATCAAAGTGGCTCTTTTTACTATAAAGCTTTCCACCCTGTTTAATTTCGGCTTTTTGAAACGACCGCGGTTGACCGACACGATTTAGTTGTCGAATAACTCAAAATCAAAATAAAAATT
>SCLH01001088.1:174292-202887 GCA_004367855.1 Oikopleura vanhoeffeni | reverse complement strand
GAATAAATGTGTATCAGCTCATTAAAATATTTTTTTATCTATTTAAGGAAAGATTTGAGTTCGAACTATTATTTTTGAATTCGTAAAATGTTCAAAAAAATTCAAAACATTATTAAAATTTCACGCATTTTCAGCCAAAATTTTTATGTTTTTCTTCTCTGAAATCTGTGAATAAAAACAAAAAAATAGCCACTTTAACTTTTTTCATGCATGTTTACATATTTTCTGACTGCTGTTTAAAAAAACATAACATGTTCATTTGTCATTTTTTGTCGACTTTTTTTAGAAATATTATGAAAATTTCTCGCAAATCAAGTCTAAAATTTTTTATTACTGCTTTTTTGCATTCTTTTTGAAAACTCAGGCCGAATCAGTTCTGTTATTTTTTAGTATCTATTTGATTTCCGTATTTCAACCGATGGAAGGGTCAATCGAATATTGTTTCTGAACTACTGATGAAATTTACAATACTTGCTTGTGACAGCGGTTTGTGCCATTTGGCACGCAATTAATATAAATTTTTTTTTTTCAAAAAATCTTAATTTAATTTCGGGTGTTATAGGCTACTTTTCTTTTCAAAGTCAGGAGATTTATCAATATTTAAACGCAATTGAAGGTCAATTTATTTTCCTAAAAAGCTGATTTTCTCTTTTTTTCATGGAAAAAAAACTTTCATATTAAGGAATTTTTTTTATATGGATAATGATTCTCCCACTAATTAGCGCATAACACCCGAAAATGCCTGAAGTTTATAAATATTGCCCTAAAAAAAATGTCACATTGGGTGAAGTTGGAAATGGAGTTATAATGAAATGTGGTTTTTGATTTTTTTACAGATACTTAAATATGTTGAGAAATTAAAAATATAAACGTTTGCAAGAATGAACACTTTTAATGAAGATAAAAATTAAAAAAATTAATTTTCACATTTTTTTTCTTTCATAAATCACTCCTAAAAAATGTACCAATCTGCCACATCGCTGCTACCCCCTTAACCCTAGAGCCTCTAACAATTATGGGCATGCTAGAATTCAGTGAGTGGCCAATCTTTGTTTGGCCGATTAAAACGAAACTACCGCTTGACCATTACACACCAATAATTTTCTATCCCATTACACACTTATTGAACTAAATTGAACAAGCCCTTTTCACAAAATCATAAAATCACTATCACACATCCGATCCCAAAGTTATTAAAAAAGTTCAAACAAATATCTTCAAACTTGTCTTTTAAAAATAGTATATTTTTAGTTTCAAAGGGCTCAAAAGCGACACTCCTTTAGCGATAAAAGTCACATTTTCGATATTTCTGTCTATATATCAAAACTCAGACATTTTCAAATTATGTTTTTTAATTACATATGAAAGATTAAATAATTACCTAACTAAAGCATTTTTCAAAATTATTTTCTGATTAGTATAATTGGAGTAACGAGGTTTTTGTAAACTCTAATTTTTCAAAAAATTTCTCGTTTTTTCTTTAAGTTTAACGGATTTGATAAGGTTAATTTGGGAAACACATTTGTATGTCTGCAGCTTTTTTATTCAATCTAGCTTGAGAAAATATAACCATTGCACTCAAATTTGCGCACCTAGGTCTTATTATCTCAGTTAAGTTGGAACATATCTCCTATTCACAATTTTGTGAATATCTTGGCCTTGATAAGGAAACGAAGTGTGTTTTTAAGTAGGAGGGCCGGGATATTCACAAAAATGTGAATAGAGGATATGTAAACATAAAAAATAAGAAGTCAAATTTATCAGTTAAGATATGATATAACATTTTTATACCAATTATTATCCTTAAAAAGTTAACAAACAAATATATAAATGTATTTATTTAATTTAACAAATATATTCACCTAAATTATTGATCAATTAATTTAAAAAACCAGATAACTTTTAAGTTTGAAAAATTAAAATTACATCATTATAAGCGAGTCTTAGCTAATCAAGATCCGGTTATAAATTCCTTGATTCTTGCCTATTCTGATAGGCCGAATTTCATGCCGTTGAAATTTAACTTAGCATGAATTACCTATTTATGTCAAGTTTTTATTGTTTAGAAATGCTGAATTTATTTGAAATTTGTCACCAAAAGGCTGATATAATGTTAAAGAAATGTTCTTCCCAAAGTTTAAAATCGGTAAAAATCAAGCGTTTAGGTGAAAATTTCAAACGTTTCACCTATAAGCCGGACCCTGCTGCTTTTCTCAATTTTACTATAAATTTGTTCTTGCGAAATTCCTTCTAACAAAAACATCCAATTTTGCCCAAATTTGCTCTCACCAAGGTAAACGTTTCTTTATCAAATTCATACGATATTTGCATAGATTAGCTTTGGGCCACGGCGCTACATGATCTCATTTAATAAAGTGGCTTAAAATAAAAGCTTGCTACTTTTGCCGACATCTGGTGTCATATCAGACGTAAATGTGCTCTCACGTTTTAAGAACTGAGCCGACTTTTTAAGCCCTGAGTATTTTGAGAGCTCATGCTAATCGTGCTAAAAAAACTGCATGAATTTGATTTTTGAGACTGATTGGTTAATCCAGTTTACTCTTATAGAATTTTTGGAATTTTGAATGGTTCTGTATATTTTTGAAGCTTTCATCATAAAGTAAGATAGATTTAAGAAATTTCTTTGATAAACAACTTCATTTTTAAATTTCGAAAATCGAAAAAAATCAAAAGATTCTTCAAGTGACCAAAAATACAATATTTCATCTTATCCCCTAATAGAATATTTTATTGGATTATTCACTGGAAACAACCCCAAAAATATTGTTTGAAATCACGAATTTGAGAAAACACTCAATCTGTTGTGAATTCTGAAAATTGTAAAACAGCAGATAACATTTTTGATTGGTATCTTGGTCTTCGCTGCGCTAATCTAACCGTATGAATTAAAACCCGTAGATGTGGGACAAATGAGCTTAAAATTAAAGCAAAATGAAACATACAGTATGTCACAAACTTTATCCCTTTATTGCCCTCACCCAGAGATTTGGTCCCTCAAAAACACGAGGGGTGAGAAAACGACGCGTCATTTGAAAACGAGTTATCCAAATCAGTCTTTAGATAGCTCAAACTGAGCACAATTATATAATTAATATAAAAATTGAACTTTTATTTAATTGGACAAATTTTTTTAATTTATTGTTGTGAGATTACGGAAATTGCTTAATTATAAGTTTTTGTTAAAAAATAGAAACAAAAGTTTAAGAAAAAAACGAAACAATGATCTGATTAGGACCAATTTACATTTGGTATCATTGAAAATATATTTGTGCACAGTTTGAGCTATCTAGACCTATCGCTGAGTTTCGGTTTTTTGACCCCGTTGTTTCTCACCCCCGTGTTTTGACGGACAAATCTTTGGGAGGGCAATAAAGAAGTATATAATTTCAAATTTTCTAATTTCTAAAAATAATTATTGATTTTCTAAAATATTCTTGTCATATTCAATATTTTAGTCTTGTCATGGATGATAAACCGCAAATTTCACAAAAACCTATCGGACTTCTGGTGCGATATTGTTTCTTCAATAATCTTAAAATAAAGTGGCAAATGGGAATTGAAAAAAATGTTCAAATTTTGCATTTTTTCAGGTTGTATGTATAAAAATAATTTGATAATAAAATTTCACGAAAAAGCTTTAAACGGTGAAAAAACAAAAAAGTGAATATATCCTAACTAAGGATCCTAAGCTCCGCATAAATTGGCAGCTACTCTTTAGCGGATAATCGAGAAAGGGTCCTAAGCTATATCTCTCCCGCAAACCTCTGAATAAATGTGCGGAGAATGATTTATCAACCATTTTAACCTCTTTTGAAACGCAAACAGATGTACTAGAAGTATCAAAATTTAAGTAAGAAGTCAGCAAATGAAACTCAAAACAAAGTTGGTTAATTTACCAGTTTTCTATGTAACTTGAGATTTACTTCTCTCCAAAAATTATACTCAGACTAAGGTTTATTTTATCAAGTACAATTTTTGATATGATCGTCAAAATTGATTCGGCGGTGGATAAGGATTTAATAATGTATCTCAAGAAATCTGCCTTATCGCTAACGTTCACTCGATAACTTACATTTGGTTGATTATTAATTTTAATCAGTCTTATCAGATATTTCCAAATAACTAGGAAATCTAACAATATTGATAAACTTTTTACTTCCAAAAAACTAGAAGCCAGAACAAAATCTTGAGAACCTGGAAATAGGTAAAGCTGAGTAAAACTTTAGTTTTCAGTTTTCATTTTTTTCATACAACGAAATTTTTTTCATCAGAACTTATTCAAAAAATTCATTTTTCGCCAAAATTTGATACAACAGATTTGGTCAGCATATTTTACCCGACGAAAAATTTGAGATAATGAAGATTTGTTTTTCTGTTTGTTTGACAATAAACTAATGCTAAATTTCAGTGCGTTTGGGTTCTTGCTAAAAAAAAGAACAAAAAGACTTTTTTCGTCTGACCGAAACTAGTCGAGAAATTAAAATTATCTCTCGAATTCAAAAGCTTATAATTGGAAATTTATTAATCACTTTATAATTATCTAGCTTGAAAATGATTACCTTAACGTTGATCAAAAAAATAATAAATCATTGTACAATTAATAAGCTCGAAAATAATTAGCTTGATTATGAATTCATCCGAAAAACTGAACACATATACCCTATTCACACTTCTGTGAATATCCCGGTCCTCCTACTTAAAAACACACTACGTTTCCTAATCAAGCCGGAATATTTACAAAAGTGTGAATGAGGGCTATAATTATAGTCTGAGAAATCTAACATTCACGATGTTTGAACTCTCACCGCTAATGCCAGCATTATAAAGTCAATTTTTATAAAGTTTCCTTATTACTTCTTAAAAAACTGAATTAATCTCATTTGTCTCTCAGACAGAATAATTTAAAATTGATTGAACTGTGAAAGCTGTAGTAATTTTGCTGTGTGATTGAATGTTGTAAAAAGCAAATAAATGGAACATTTGACATATTCAAAAAAGCCAAAAATGGTTTCTTTCAAGTGGTCAGAAATACTCCGAAGATGTTAAGAACACGCAACAAAAGTTATAAAATATTTTGAAAAAACATTCCTTAAAAAAGCAGAAATGATTGATTTCAGAAAATCGTGACTCGTCATAACTAGCCCTTTAGGAACATGACGTGTTGTCCATCTTTCCGGAATTTTGTTTATGAGTTATTTTGACAACTGCATAAAAACCAAAATGTTTGCTCTAAAATCAATGAGCGATCATGCTGATGAATTGCTTTAGCGAACAAAGAGTGTTTTCGGTTATGACGTAGATTTCATGTTTTTGTTTGATTGATTTCCAGACAAAGCTTTATTCGATATTCTAGCTCAAACTTTCGAGCTCAGCTAAAAATTAACACAAGCACTCTGTAAAATTTAACAGATACAAGTAAACAAATGTTTGTGGCCCAACCAACAAAAGTCCGTAATGATGCAAAAACTGTGAATAGCCCAGGTTTTCTAAAAAAATTAGCATGTAAATTCAAATTACGTGAGTTTTTTCGATGTTTCCTCTTTTTAACCCAGACGGGTAGACAGCCAAAATTACCTAAACTTTGCTTAAGATTTTGGCTGTCTAGCCGTCTGGGTAAGAAAGAGGAGAAATCGAAAAGACTCGCGCCGTAGAACTTTTATCTCAATATTGTTAGCTATTCGATTGATGGCAACTCGTTGTTAATATCTAAAAGACCTGTTTTCGACCCTTTTACCAGGCTTGAAGAGTGTATGCATCTCCCTTCGATTTTTCATCCCTATCTCCTTTTTTCACTTAAAAGGAGATAGGGATGAGGGTCATAAGAGGGAGAGGAAAATGAGGGAGATTGGGATGTTTTTCCCAGGGAATTGGTTCCACCCTCTTTTATCCCTTTCAATATCCTCAATTAAATAAATTTGTAGATTTCGACTGGTTGAAAAACTGAGAACATTCGTAGATAAGGTTGAAATTCGGAGATACGGAAGAGGCCTGCCTTTGACATAATTAAATAATCAAACAAACTAACGAATCATCAGTAATGATAGAACACTTCGCTAATACACGTTTTGGTATTTTCACAGAACGTCATGGCCAATTTCGATTAGTTGAGGTCGAGAAAATGAAAGGTCTTTTTTGAAAAACCACTAAAACTAGACGAATTTGAGGAGAGTTTATGAGATTTTCTAAAACATTGAAAAATCAAGGTGAATGTGAAAAACTCTATTACCAAACAGTAGTGTGCATCAGTTTAAATTTATTTGCTGTCAGTTGATACGTTTTTCTTCAAACTGTTCCAAAATTCATCAGAAATAAAAAGTACAATAAAAATTGAATAAAATCAATAATACAATAAAAAATTTAACCCATGAGCTAGATAATTGCTTGAGTTTTCACGCCGAGGATTATTTTTGAGAATGCCTTGAAATATCAAACTGTAAATTATGAAGATTCATGCGAATTAACAACGAGGTGCCAATCAAGCTCTGGCTGAGTCTAGACTGGCTAAGTCCAATCCTAGTAAAAAAAATGGTGAGTTGATTTTGAACAAAAATTATCTGAAAATTGTGATTGGAAAAAATCTAAACTTGTGAATGAAAAGAATGTAGATCAAGGGCCTTTAGTTGACAGATCGTGACTATTTGAATGATACAAACAACGCAGGACAAACAACTTGCACTCAATCACAATCCTGGGTTACAGAATAGGGTCTATTCAATAGGCCGATTTCATAGGTCAGATTTGGAGACATCAAACCAATAAAATGCTCGGATATCGCATTTTTCAGATGGTCACGATCTCTCTGTTAAGGGGGGAGCGGTCGTACTTTTTTATGGTACTTTGGGGTGTTAAAATTGCTCGACACTGCTAAGGAACACTCAGAAAGCATAAACTCATTGAAAAAAAAATTCAATAAAAAAGTTCGAAAGTTCCATTTTTTGAAAATTTTTGTTAGTATTTTTATTTGGAAAACATTGAAACCCAAAGTATCAAAAAGCTGTAAGCAGATTTTATTCTCGGCATCACCCAAGCTTAAATTTGATGGTACTTTTGACTGAATCCGACGACTTTTATTTTCTAGTTTTCACTTCCGGTTTACTGAAATGCGATATTCTAGAATTCCACAAAAAAATTTGCCTTAAATCTATATGGCACTCAAGGTTACATAATCTTTTTGAAATGTACATTTTGTGACTAAGACCTTAAACACATGTAATCACACATACGATACTGAGTAACGTAAGGAAATTTGATAAATTGTCAAGTGTCAACGTTTTCCAACCCATAATTTAAAGTTATTTTTTGTAATTCTTATCAATTCACAACGTCATATCTCATATATTACCACTAACCATGATATTTCGTTCCTAGGCTTAACGGAACAATTTTTTATCTCTGAGGTTTTGTTGGGAAATCGCCTTTTTTGCTTGTAGCTCAACACTTCAGACGCTGGAGGGTCTTAAGAAAGAACTGAGTTTTTTGCCCAACCGCAACCCAAAAAGTATTTTATTTGGCCCTGATAAATTTTTCACCGACATAAATTTTTTTGTGCAAGTCTGATTTTTTCTTGTTCCCCACTTTTTTCCCGTGAAAACGAAGTTATTTTGAATGAAAATGGTGTTTTATTTGTCTCTAATCTTATAGGGGCCGTTTTAAAGCTTAATAACAGCTTTCATCCATTTGGCCCCCAAAATAACGCTTCATATCAAGATTATTTAGAAAATTTTAGAGAACTTTTTCCGGTCCAAAAATATTTAGATTAGTTCGCTTTAAATAAATAATGAATAAGCGGAAGTATTGAAATACTGACTTATTTTTCAACGTTTTCCTCATGTTTTTCCTGTTATGATTCGTAAATGCAGTTTTATTCATGAAAGGTCGTAGAATGCAAAAACTATTTTTGCAAATATTTCGGTTTCAAATAATTCCCACAAATATGAAAATTTGCAAAAAAAAATTAAGAATGAGAATTAATTGAACAAAATGCAAAATAGACAAAAGTTGCGGAACTTTAATTGTAAGAAATATGTTTTAATATATGTTAAAATAAAAGATAAAGATCGTCAGCAAAGACTTTAGAACAGCAATCTTATCACGGAAAAATGTTCAATTAGGCTAAAATATTAATCAGATTGCATCAAAAAAATGTATTCACAGGACCAATGAAATGCCAGAAAAATATTTGTATAATCACAATTTTCAAATTCACATGTTATAACACTTTCATTGCATCAAGGAGACACAGTTCACTATGAAAAAATCTTGGTTTATTACCATAGAGAAATGTTTGAGAAGTCCGGGAGTCGAACCCAGGTAACGGGATGATCATCGAGTCGTGCTTTTTTTTAATAAAGTTTTACAATTATTGAAAAAATCCACTACGCTGACAATTTTGCCGGAAAATCACGATGCTGGTAGATAACTGGTAGTCTCACATCTTTCATATGTCAAGTTTGACTACTAAAACACTTCAAAGGCCTAAAAAATGAAGTTATATTCCTCACTCACAGCACATCTGATCAATTAAATTATTTCTTGAACAAAATAATCTAGAAAAATTGTCTCCGCTAGATGATATTTATGATTAAGCTTATATTTTTGAAAAATGATTTAACTGATCAGATGTGCAGTAAGTGAAAATAACTTCTTTTCATTTTCGGTCTCTTGAATCGTTTGGTCGCCAAGCTTAACAAATTCAACATGCGAGAGACTACTATCATTGTGAATTTCTTACGAAATTAGTCTGGTACAAAAAGTAAAAAATATATTATTGTTTGAACTGTTCTCCTTTATATCATGAACAAACTCAATACGCTATACGTTATAGTATAACCAACACACGTTTTTCGGTTGTAAGGGTGCTTTCATAAAAAAACATTTATAAAAAATATTTTTTTTGATGTGGAACGGATATTGTTGATGTGTTGGTTTTGAAAACATACTAAACGCCCTGTGCTCTAAGTGGTTTACGTGTTTTGGCTGTTAGAGTGCTATTATCATAACACATATTTTCAGAAATTGTTGAGTAAAGTTGGCAAATTTATTATGAAATTCTTCTCAAAAGTTTTTGTCACCAGAACTTCCGGTTTAAAATCCGAAACTAATTGGGCCAACTTCAAGACGTTCAAACATAAATAAACTCAATAATAATGGGCTATTATAATGCACCGGATCTTATTTATTTATATTTTTCTTCTCATTATTTGTCTTTAGAAAATTTCTAGCCAGATTTTGAGATTTAATTTTGAGTTTTTTATGTTCAATATAAATTCCCCAAAAGCTAAAACACATTCGGTATATATTCAATACAATAAACTATGTATTTCGGTTCTATCTAGGCCTTTCAAATTTGTATAATTGGTGTTATTTTTTGTGACATAACTATAATAAGAAATAACACCAAACGTCAAAATGTGTAAAGTCGAAAAAGACCCCTATATCCCCTTAGGAAGTAGATTGTTAAATTCTGGTTTGGTCTAGTTCATTATGTACGTGAAGTAGTACCAATGTACTAGACCAAACTATAAAATAACAAAATACTTTCTAAAGAGATATTATATCCATATTACTATAGGAATCATGGGTTTTGTTCTGAGCGGTTCAGCCTTTACATAGCGCTTTAATTATTAAGGCTATGAAATGATTCCAACCTACGCAAGAATATTCACCGCTCGGAACGACTTTCACGACTAGTAATGTATGTGAAAGAATTGAAAAATTATTATTTTCATGCCTGCTTATGAACTCGCCGGAGGGCGCTGTTGTGACCTTCAATTTACAAAAGCAGATCGAAATTATTTTTTGTCAAATCAGTACTCAGAATTTTCGTGCTACAGATAAAATTGTCTTGAACACTGTTTTTTTTCTATTGCTTTTTATATCCCTTTATCACTTTTTGGTTAGAATGCGTAGCCACNAATTTCGACATCATTTTGATTGACGTTTTGAAAGCGAAAATAATAAATAAATTATTCTGATCTGAATATTTCTGACTTAATTCGACAAATTTCGAAAACTGGGGTGACGGGGTTAAGGAAGTAAGTGTCCATAATTAACATAGTCTATATGTTACATGGAACAAAATTCTGAAATCGCTTATTTCGAGTATGTGAAATCTTGAAGGCAAAAATCCAGAAATAAAATTTGAACCACAAGAGAATCGAGCAGATAATGTTATACAAGTTGGACGATAAAATTGGATTATAAATTGTTGAATTTCATGGTCAGAATTTAGCAATTGAACTTTACGTTCAAATTTTCTGGAAAAATGCAATAAGTTTCTAAAACAAAGCAATTTGCTTAATCAAGTTGCAAAGGGCTTATGTTTCAAAATCAAGCTAAATTAGATTTTATTTTTACGAGATAAATCATGAAATAATAAATCGAGGTTATAATTTTATTATTTTTTGGCTTCTCGTCATTCATTGACTTTGCTGAAAACTCATAATCGATTCAGAATTTTAACCATTTTGAAATTATTTTGCTTCATCATTTTGTCGAGACCGACTAATTCAAAGTCAAACAAAACAAAATCATCAAAAAATTATTGAACGCGAGCCAATTATCAAAACTATGATCAGTAACATGCTAGTGCTTCTATCACTTTAAGCAATAAATCTCTTAATTTATGCATATGCGGTTTAGGTTTTTAATGTTTTTAGTGAAACTACTTGCTGAGGTGGAGGATATTTTCGTCTATTCCTTTTCCCCAATGAAATCCAGTCTCAAAAACGTTTACTATCTCTAATAGCGTGTTCAAATCCCACTGATTTTGTCTGAGTGATGTATTAGTAATTGCTTGAGTGATTCACACCTATAAAATGTATGCGGTCTCATTATCAAGACCCTTGTCTATAATCATACTCCAAGAAAATCACTCAGACACATCAGTGGGATTCGACAGGCGCTATAGAGATAGTAAACGTTTTTGAGATGGAGTCGTGGGAAAAGGATACTTCTGTCTGTGAAGAACCAGATTGGATTAAAAAAGTATTGTTTGACGCGCGATTGGTCGAAAAAAAATAATATTCCGAGTCGAATATTAATTATATGTATACTTGTTTATCATAAGATATTTCATATTATATTCCTTGGAGAATGAACAACCGAGTAAAAAAGGCAGCAAAACATCATCCAGGACTCTGTGCGGAACAGGATAGGCAAATTGCTTATACTATCCTCACTTTTTTTTTTGATAATTTTAGAACTTTATTGAAAAGATTTTAAGTACAAGAAAAATAAAATGCAGTCCCACAGCCTACTAGTCAATGTTTTGCTGATTTTTTCACTCGGTTGTTCATTCTTCGTTATTTATCATTAATACATGTTTATAATATAAATCGATGAAGAAAACCCTCATCCTAAAAGCAATCCGCAAAATCAGCTTTAATTCGAATTGAACATTTTAAGTGCCTTGTCATTAGAAAATAATTAAATATTTACGCTCACAGCTAAGGATAAGAGATCATTTCATAAAAATATTATTGTCTGAAATTGACTGATAACTTAAGCCTCTAAATTATTCTAGGTTGTGCTCAAAAATATTTTCACCATACTCTCGAGACTAATGAAAGGGTCGAATTTTAAACAACGTATTATCGACATAACTATGACGTAAAAAAGGCAAATTTAAATCCGCACTAGGGTGTTACAGCAAATGAGCCATGTGATAGTTATGAATAAACGGAAAACTACATTTTGTCCAAAAAAATTTTTGAGACCAATTTGCTGTAACACCCTAATTCCCACCCGTATTATAAATATTTTCGAAGAACAGTAGCTTTTCAAATGCACAATTGTGAAAAAATAAATTGCAAAAGAATTATTTCTTTCCTGGAGCACCGCTAGTTTTTATGAATTTCAAAATACAATTACACTGGGTGTACCCTTATCCGTACGATGTACCCTTATCCGTACGATTTTTGGTCGAGATGAAAACGCTTATAAGCCTAAACGCCTATATAGACGTGTACCCTTATCCGTACGTTGTACCCTTATCCGAACGATTTTTGGCCGAGCTGAGGTGTACGGATAAGGGTACACCCAGTGTACTGGGTTGAAAAAAGTGATAACTAAAATGCAATATGTAAGAATTGAAACAAATAACACGCCTACGGTTTTCTGCAAATTCGAATTTTTTTGCCTTACACGTCCAAACATTATGGTGACCAGCGTTCGTTTAACATTAAGTGAGTGGTACTTAACTGGGAAATCATGTTCGCGTGTGTAAATCAGCCAAATGAATATTAATAGTTTCTAGCAAAATGGACAACACAGAAATAATGGTTTTTCAGATTAGGGTCGAACAATAGAATAACGATTAATTTGAGTGACCTAGGGTGTCACCGGTCAGCTCTCGAACAAACATAAGGATACACATGAAAAATTCATGATAATATGAAAAAAAATTTTTGAAAAATTTTGAAATCTTGTTCTAGAATTTTCAATTAGTAAAACCTTTATGACGCACTATAAAAATAAGCCCTGAGCGATATTCTAGTGTTGATAAGAATTTTGAAACTATCCGTGGCACAAACTTAATTTAAGTCCATTGATTTCAATATTCGTTCTTGACCAGACCAGGGATCAGCATGAATCGGCATGGATCGGATCGACTGCCCCTAAATTTTAATCATATTGGATTGGATCGGGAAAAAACGATACGATTCAATCCGATTCGACAATTCCAATACGATTCAATCCAGTCTTGCCGGTTCCTGGACCAGACAGTCTGAACCAGACTGATGAAAGCTTTGTTTAAAATTTTATGACCTCGACAATATTGTTTGCAAAGGAAATTATTTAATGTTTTTAGGACATTCAACATGTTTTGGTACATAACTTTTGTACCCCTGGTGTTTATTTGAACTGTCTCAGTAGACTACTCCTAGTAGTTATAATAAACAATTCTGTTGAAACCAAAACGGAACCGGATTTCATTCCATAATTTCGTATGAATATTTTCCGTCAATTTATTGCACAAACAACTTTCTAAAAAAAGTTACAACGGCGGCAAAAGTGCGTCTATGTTATTCATTGAAATGAGTCTTTGAAGTCAAACGTTTTTTTTCATGTTGCAACGGAAATAGAAGCAATTTCATATCTATATTTGATCATGACGGTTATATAGCTTTAAATTCTGAGTCTCGATTATGTTTTCAAGAATTTCCTTATTTTGAGGAACCAAACTTTAATATTTTACATTTCATGCGATAATTATGATTTATGGAAACATTAAGTTTTCACAAACTTGCTTTTTTAATTTGAGGAAATTTGCTAGCGAAAATAAAATGCGTCATGACACGTCATGATCACCTAGATTTCTCGACAGTGAAAGTTACATCCCACACAATAGTCCTATTTTTACAAACCACAAGTCAACGACTGTTAAAAGACGAGCGAAAATTGGCATTATTTCTTAATTTGATTTTTGTCCACCTTGTGGTAAAACAATAGAAAAATTGAAATCAAAGAGCAATTTCTCAAGTGTCACGAGTACTGTCGAATTAATCTCAAATTGAGCTAATGCATGAATAAAATTTAAGCTGTAATTTCCACTGTAACCGGATAAAGGCTGCTTAGAGTCATAGCTACTTTTCTATCAGTTACAGTCTATAACTTATGGGCTTCAGCTTATAGCCTACATGTTTGTATCAAAGGCAATGACGTATTTAATTTTCTGAAGCAAGTCTCCCAAAACAACGAAAAAATAAGTAGGCCCTTGCAGATTTAATCTTCGAAATAAGCATTATCACATTATAAAAAATGACAATTCGGAAATAAATTTTATGCTTACTGCTTGAAAAGAATTTTTAGACCACTTTTGTTATAATTATAATGCTGTTACTATTGGGTACAAATTGAGTACAATATTTACAGCATAATTCATTTTTGTAATAAAACTGGTCTAGAAAAAGTTTTTCGAGCGGGAAACATCTAATAATTACGGAATTGAAATTAAATTACAATATAACAATTTCAAACAAAGTTTTTCGGCTAGTTTCGTTGTTTGTTTAGCATAATCAATGATTATTAATCATGCATGCTGAATTTTGACAGTCAATTTACTTACAATTAACATGTAATCTATTTATTTGTAATAATTGAATACCGTAAACTATGGTGACGTTAATATTGTTTATTCGTTTTCAATCATCATAATAAGGATGGCCAAAGCTTGGAGCATCCTACTAAAAACCATAAACGATTTGCTTATCAGAGACCACAACCGAACAGAAGTGTGATTAAGGGATCTTGAGAAAAATCGAAGATAGCCATTATATGGATTACCGGACCTCAGAGTACAAATCCTAAATATATGAATGATAAAAACAACGCAAGATATTAGCACCCAATCAAAACCCTTGATTGCGGAATAGGCCGATTTCATTGGTCAGGTTGAAAAAGGATCAATCAATCAAATGCTCAGATTTTGCATTTTTCAAATATTTAGGATTTGTACTCTGAGGTCCGGTTATCCATATGACAAATTTTCAGTAGATTATTTATTTCACATAAATTTCCATAACTTTGGTGCCTCATAATTGACTAAAAAAAATGCTCAAAATGATTTTAGATCCCGGAAATGAATTCCTTGCCTTTAATTTCACCAGAAAACATTTTTTTAATTTCGGAATTTAGTTCAAAAATAGAATTTTCATGTTTGAAAGATCGAACTAGAAATCGAAATTAATTGATTGTTTCTAACAACTTTTTCGTATCTTTAATTTGTTTTCTACAGTGTACTCTGATGACCCGATATCACCTCGTTGTAGTAATGACCAATATAAAATTCCACAGTCCGTAATGTTTATCTGACAACAAATTGTTAGCTTTATAGAAGCATCATTAATGCACTGAACTGGGTTGAATTAATTTAGGCTGATTAAGATATTTATAAAGTAAACTGAAGACGCAAACTACGTTTAAATTTACACTTCAAATTTTTCTGTATTAAATTTGTTTTCAAATATGAAGAATAATTTAATTCAATTCAAAATTACGAAGTATGTAAGGTATTTGAAAACATACTACTTTTCCTCAAAAATCCATTAATTTCATGTTATTACGAAATCGTGCATCGAATGTTTTTGTATTTTTGAAGTAACCGAAAACTGTCGTATGTATGGAATTTTTAATCAGAAAATTAATTTAATTTTATAAAATAAAATTTTTCAGTAGAGCCCTTAACCGACATATCGTGGTTATTTGAAATATGCAGAATTTGAGCATTTGATTGGTTGATCCGTCAAAATTTTGACCAATGAAATCAGCTCATTCTGTAATCCAGGGTTTTTGATTGGGTGCTAGTATCCCGCGTTGTTGGTATCATTCACAAAGTGAGAGTCTGTTAACTGAGGCCCTCATCCATATACTATATCAAATAACGTTGTTGTATCTGTGTTGCCGATTAAATACTTTTTAATTAAAAATTTTTTAATTCATGAATCAGTAAACCCATGCATCGTAGGACCGCATTTCGAGAAAAGTTTTTTTTGGTTTTGAAAAGAGAAAAAATTTTTTCTTTCAAAAATTTAGAAGGTTGCAAAAAATTGGCTTTCAGCAATGATTAATTATGAATGTTCCTCTTTAAGGTTTTCCAGTCAGCAACCGGCAAACGAGAAAAATTAACAGGGTGAAAAAATCAAGTCGGCAATTTTTTTGTGAAAGTTACCGTCCCGCATCTCTTGTATGTTTCCTACTCAGCCTCAATAGAAAAGGCCGTCTGTCGCACGGTGTTCAACATTCTCAGAATTGGAAATGACATTTAAACTTGCTCCAATTTAGCTGAAATTTTAGGAATTTTGAGTAATGTGCGGGGAAAAATGAGATTAAAACTGAAAACTTTTAAAAATTTTCGAAGTCGCTGATTGGCTAAGCTTCAATCATTAATTAAGATACCTAGAAATTGGAACCAAATTCAGCGCCAAAAAAATTCCCAAAATCTCAGCTAAATTGGAGCAAGTAACTTGCTGCAAGTTTAGATGTCATTTCCAATTTTGAGAATGTTGAACACCGTGTGTCGTGTTGAGTGAATTTAAAAATGATTGATTTCTATTGTGACACGTTTGCTTCATTTTTTTATGGCGTACAAATAGTTTCTCATTGACTTTTAGTGGATTAAATTATAAAGAATGTGTCTCATAGGATTTACCATTATCGAAATTGAAAGTCCAGTTCTAAAATATTTTGTTTAAAATGTGGCGACCCCTACTTGAAGTGGTTCCAAGACGAATAATGACACATTTTTCTTGGTCTTTTTGGGAATCAAGCAGATTAAAAAATTTGTAGGCCGCGAGTTAAAACAATTTTATTACCATTATGGTAAAACAAGTTAAATTTTCGCCATTTTGAGGGTATTTTTAAAACCATTATTAGGTTAAAACAAATTTTTAGCAAAGGCTGAAGACTGTTTTTTATGGCAAAGATGTCAAGTTCTAATTTGATTGAGGTTTTTTTGCACGGGCAAAAGGAAAATAGAAAATAATTCTAAATTGCCGATTGTTATAAATTTTGGTGGTTGTAAAAAGATCACTTAAATTGCCAAATAAGCGATATCAAAAGGTTATCGCTTGTGTACATTGGAAGATAACTTACCAAATAAGGGTCAGAGATTATCAAGGACAAGTCAAAAATCTAAGTTAGAATTTCGAAAAAAAGAATTATTATCACATGAACCCAATTAAACTCCGTTTTATCTAGGTCAGTAATTTATCTCAGGTTTATACAATGTTTATTAACGATTATCTTTATTTCTTATGAAACATGTCTTCGATAACGCAAGAGCAGGCTTTCAAAAAAGGCCATCTCTTTGGCGATTTTTCAGCCCTATCCCCAAAATGTCCCTATCTTTTTCTATGGAAAGGGATAGAAAAGGGGATGAAACCATACCTTTTGGAAGCTTGACGCAAGAGTGCATGTGTATTATAACTAAAATAATATTTTTTAGAAAATCACATTTATTTATCTTTGATTCGATTTATTTAGGGATAAGTAATCCATTTTTTGATCAAAAGAAATTTTTCGAGCTCAAAATCTAAATAACTCTAAAGTTCTGAATGGCAATTTTTTAAAGACCCCAAGAAACGAAAAATTTTCTGACTTCATCTCAAATGAGCTCAAGTGTCCGAAAAAAATAATTTGTGACTGCCTTGATAGATGTCAGTTTGATAAGATCTATAGCAGAAACTGGTCTTTTTTATTTTGGTTCATATTTTGGATAAAAATAATTGACGAAAATTTTTTAGACATTTTATGTTGACCCTCGAATTGCGACCAGTTATGAATACTCTTTTGCAATAATATTTGGCTCAATTTCTAAACAACATGTGGGATGTAAGTTATCACAAACACCTTGTTTGAAATTAAATTTGCTCAAACAGAAAATAGATTTTTCTAAACACATTATTTTCGCTGAAGTTTAACTGTTTTCTTCACTTAGAAACTTTCGTAAAATATTTTTGAAATTTTTATTTTTTATAATTTATTGAATTAACCGTGATGAAATTTGATAACTTTAATAGAGTTGCATATTTCTTATATCCACGTCAATTTAATATAAATTATAATAGATCTATTTCCTATCAAATTTTTAGAATGTCAGTTCTTTCATTCAAATTCGATATAATTAGTGGTTTTTATCGTATCAAATTTAAAGCAAATTGCTTATTCCGAAGTGATATCATTAAAAGTTTTATATGACTGAGCTAAGTTTTTCTCTAGTCATTTTTCAACCTAATTTTTTTATATCCTTTAACCAACGGAACTCCATCTCAAAAACGTTTACTATCTTTATAGCGCGTGTTCGATCCCACTGATGTTGTCTTACTGATTGTATTGAGTATGATTATAGGCAAGGGTGCTTGATATTGGGACCGCTAAATTTGATCGGTGTGTAATCACTCAAGCAATCACTAAGACGATCACTCAGACAGCATTAGTGGGGTTCGAACTCGCGCTATAGAGATAGTAAACGTTTTTTAGATGAAGTTCCGTTGGTAAAGGATTATGTAGCGCTACAAGTGGTGCGCTATTAAGCTTTTTTTCTGGCAAATGATAATTAAGCGTTGTTCGGACACCTTTTTTTTGTATTATAGTCGGCGACCATAATTTGACCTGAATCTGAGCACTCCTCAACCTCACATCAAAATAAGGACCTTAATCAGGGATTTGGATTTTACCAGCTGAATACGTAATCCGATTTTTTGACTTATTACTATCGAAGAAAATTATGGATAAGATTTTTAACCCTTGCAGGCTTGAAACTATAAAATTCGCTGGAGGCTCCAAAGCCGTATTTACCGCTCGAGTTTGAACACTTATAGTAAGCTAATTATCTTTCTTATTAGTCTCTGGTTTCATTTTATGAAAAACAGAGGTCCGACAATTATATAATATAATCATCACTTTTTCTAAAATGCCCGTCGAAAAGAACCATTTATATTTCAAAGTGTACTAATTGAACCATAACTTCAATAAAAATATGAATAAGTTTTTCTTGAAAGTGAATTTTGAGTACTATACAGTATAGTCTATACTCATCGTGGAAGCTGTTTTGAGCGGTGCGTAGGCTTTAGTTATTCAATACAAAAAAACGAACTTTCTCTCACCACTCTAAACAGGTTCTCCGACTGGTATCGAACTATTTAAATCTTATTTTTGATCGTTTTTCTGTTGAAGAAATTTATTTTCATTTGCTTCAGAAAATCCGGGAATGGATAAGATAAGCAGTACAAAAATAAGCTAATTTGGCAGGTCAACTTTTAACTATAATGATGATTAAATTTTCAATTAAATTAATTTGACTTAAATAAACAAGTAAATAAAAACTTATTAATTATTTTGTTTATCAATTAGAACTTTCCGCCACCTTATCATCAATAAATAAGACGACTCCGACAACTATTCCAATTTGTTAAACATTTTCTTTATCTAATGAAATATTCCCGAACAAATAATAACTTGTTCGAGTGAAAAACCTTGTTTTGGAAATCTTGCAATTAAACATATGTCTGATAAATATATGTCTCATTTAAGATCCTTTTGACTCTGATAGAACGAGAATCTAAGCTTATCCAGAATCAAACGGCAAGACGATGGCCTGTCTGATGCATATCCCTTGATCACACTTTTATAAAGATCCCGGCCCGATTAACAAAAGTAGTGTGTTTTTATGTAGGAGGGCTCGGATATTTACAAAAGTGTGATNCTATTTCCTATCAAATTTTTAGAATGTCAGTTCTTTCATTCAAATTCGATATAATTAGTGGTTTTATCGTATCAAATTAAACGCAAATTGCCTATCCCGAAGTGATAGCATTACAAGTTATATATGACTGAGCTTAGTTTTTCTCTAGTCATTTTTCAACTTAATTATTTTATATCCTTTTACCAACGGAACTCGATCTCAAAAACGTTTACTATCTTTATAGCGCGTGTAACGATCCCACTAATATTGTCTCAGTGATTGTCTTGAATATGATTATAGGCAAGGGTGCTTGATATTGGGACCGCTAAATTTGATCGGTGTGTAATCACTCAAGCAATTACTAAGATAATCACTCATACAGCATTAGTGGGGTTCGAACTCGCGCTATAGAGATAGTAAACGTTTTTGAGGTGGAGTTACGTTGGTAAAAGGATATGTAGCGCTAATAGTGCTGCGCTGTTGAGCTTATTTTTTTGCAAATGAAAATTAAGCGTTTTTCGGTCACCCTTTTTTTGTATTAGAGTCGGCGACCATAATTTGACCTGAATCTGGGCACTCCTGTACCTACACATCAAAATAAGGACCTAAATTAGAGATTTGGATTTTTCCAGCTGAATACCTAATTCTATTCTTCAACTTATTACAATGGTTGAAAATTAAGGATTAGATTTTCAAACTATAAAATTCGCTGGAGACTCCGAAGCCGAATTTTAGGCTCGACTTTGAGCACTTATTCTTCGCTAATTATCTTTCTAATTAGGCTCTAGTTTGTTTTTTTGATAAGCAAAAGTCCAAAAATGTTAAAGTATAAACATCACATTTTCGAAAATGCCACCATTGAAACCACCGTTCAAACTTTTAATTTTTTTTTCATGAGTTAAATGAAATACCTTTTAAACGGTGGATGGGTCGGTTCACCAATTTGGCAAGTTTGAGTGTGATAAAATTTATTTCATTCTCGATAAAATAGGGCTTCGATGGACTTCTGCCAAACCGTAGTTTTACTTCAAAAGATACGATTCAGAGTATAAACAACAGCTAAAAACAGAATGAGGACATATTTGAATACAGTGAAAGTAGCCATTTCCAATATTTTCAGCTAAAGATTCCACAAAAATAAGTTTGCAAATTTTTGAACAAGAAATGAGGAAAATTTTCGAAATATTTCCAAATAGTTTCGGCCGAAAATCCCAAAAAACGTCAAATGATTTTTCAAATATTATATGAAAAATTTGTGGTCACCTACGCGAAAAGTTAAAGTAGCCATTTTGAAGTTTTTTTTTCGTTGATTTGAAACAAAGACTGTAAAAAAAATTTGATGAATAAATAAGGCATTTTTTTATAATGCTCGAAACTTTTATCAAAAATTTTTCATAATTTGTGGAATTCGAAAAGTTTTATTCGAACTCAAAATTTTCTTTAAAAGCAATACCTCGAAAATTCTTTAGTTACAAAAGTTGCCTGGAGTATGAAACAGTACTTTGGTGGAATATTCAGAAAAATATATAAACCCAGTGAAAAGTTTTTCATCAAGAGCCCATATCCGTATCTGTCAAAACAGACCGACCCCCTTAAATAAACAAATGAATAAAAGTTTATTAATTATTTTGTTTATCAATTAGAACTTTCCGCCACCTTATCATCAATAAATAAGACGACTCCGACAACTATTCCAATTTGTTAAACATTTTCTTTATCTAATGAAATATTCCCGAACAAATAATAACTTGTTCGAGTGAAAAACCTTGTTTTGGAAATCTTGCAATTAAACATATGTCTGATAAATATATGTCTCATTTAAGATCCTTTTGACTCTGATAGAACGAGAATCTAAGCTTATCCAGAATCAAACGGCAAGACGATGGCCTGTCTGATGCTTATCCCTTAATCACACTTTTATAAAGATCCCGGCCCCGATTAACAAAAGTAGTGTGTTTTTATGTAGGAGGGCCCGGATATTTACAAAAATGTGATAAAGACTTAACAGAAAAAGAAACTGTTGTTGACAAATTTATTCAAAAAAGTTTGCATAAGACTCAAAATTTTCTTGTTTGAAAAAAAAGAAAGCAGAAGGTTATCATTAAAGTTTGTTTATACAGTTGTTCTCATGCACTTTTCTTCTTTGCAGTCATTGTGGCTCTCACCAGACACACGCGATGATTGGCTAGCGATTACCAACTTTTTTAACAATTAACTTTGATCGGTTCAAATTTTAATTATTCCGAATCAGATTGATAACTTAATATTAAACAGAAGCAAATTTTTTGAACTCAAAAGATAATTTAAAGCACAGTCTTTTTTCACAGTTTCATGACATAAACTTATTTGATTTGAGAAGCGTATCTTATTTCTCATTTATAAGGTCACGTGAAATTTTTTTGTCCTTACAATAATAAAAACGACCTTTTTTTCGTGAATAACACTTATAAATTTCAAAGTTATTTCGACAAAATTGTAGACATAAACTACCGTTGTACGAAAGTAAGTAATGGATTTTTGGCTATTAATAAAATTTGAAACTTCATTTGGGAGTTCTGCATAAAATATAAATTGACTAGAAGTATGAGAACGTCACGTCAATTAATCAAACCCTGATATCACACATTAGAAGTTTCTCATGAATTAAACGGTACTGGATAACGAGCGATAATGCGCTGTAATTGCTGATTTAGCGTGGCAAATTATTGGATCAAAAATTTGATTTCAAATTTACGTTTTATAAATTCAACTTGACAAAAAAACTTGAAATTTCTGTCTTAATTTACTCTGCGGATTAAACAATTATGAAATAATCATTAAAAAACTATTTTTATAAGTTTAAGGATGTGGGCGACCATATCTCAGCTTCACGTATAATACTTTTTGATACACCTTTGTTGTAGAGAATTTTCTGCCAAGTTTTAACACTTATAAGATTTTTTTTGATTTTGAGATTTTTTCGGGCCCCGTCCGTATGTTCTAACTTTTGCCCAGATGTCGTTTTTTTATCTGATTTTGGAAAATTATTCTTAGTAAAAGTGACCTACGCTTTTTTGCGAAAAACTTAAAGAATGGATTTAACCGGAATCCAACCGTGTACTCAAGCTGGCAATTTTCAAAATATTTTATAATTTAGCTTACAAATTTTCAGAAATTAATCGAATTAATTTTGTATAACTTAGAAAAAAATATTTAAATGTTTTTTGGGGGAAAAAATTTCGTTTTTAAGGGTATACGTTACGTGATCAAAAGTCTTCATCGTTTGGAATTGTTCTGGAATCACACCATTGCCTCCACCAAATTTTCGAGTTCTTTGTATTATTCTTTAAAACCGATCGACATCTCCGAGCATCTCCGCCCCATAATCAGCAAATTGATTTTTGACATTTGAAAGATTTTAAATTGTAGAAAAATCGAAAATTCCTTCCTGAAGTTTTTGCTTCGTAAATTGTCTCATCTGCAAAATTGATAATTTAGATTTTGAGCAACCTTGGCAACTATGAAAAGCCGTAGAATTATGGATAACCAGCCAATTATCTACGTCTAAATATTCTGGGGAACCCCAAAAAATAATCATCAACTTTGTCTAAACATGCGCCGTCGAAACAACCATTATATTTTAAAGTGTACTAATTCGAACCATATCATTGAACGTTCATGATTAAAATTGAAATAAGTTTTTGATAAGTGAATTTTACTATGCCTATTACAGTATTAGATCTTACTCAAGCGTAGGAAGTGTTTGAGGGTGCGTAGGCTTCTACGTTATTAGAACAACAAAGAAGCCTTTCTCTCCCACTCTAAAGAGGTTCCTCCGACTGCGTATCGATATATTAAAATCTTATTTTTGATCGTATTTTTCTGTTGAGAAATTGTATTTTGCATATTTGCTTCAGAAGAATCGGGATATGGATAAGAAGAGCGATACATAAAATAGAGCTAAGGTTTTGGCAGGTCAACTTTTAAACTATAATGATACGTAAATTTCAATTAAATTAATTTGACTGAATAAACAACAGTAAATAAAACACCTTATTATTTATTTCTGTTATGCAATTAGGAACTTTCGCGCCACCTATTCAATCAATAAATAAAAGACACTCCGACAAACGTATTCAATGTTTGTTAAAACATTATTCCTTTATCTAATGAAAATATTCCGAACAAATGAAAAACTTGGTTCGAGTAAAAAACCCTGCTTTTGGAATGCTTGCGCAATTAAACTTAGTGTCTGAATAAAATATGTCTTATTAAGGGGGTGCCATAAGTTCCCTGCAGATTGGTAACATTTTTTCAGAGCGATAAATGAAGAAGAAAGGTGAAAAATTATTTTTTTTGTTTTTTATCTTCAATAAAAGTTGTCCATTCGTTGGCGAAAGTTTATATTTCAATTTCCACATAACTTAATTATCGGGAAAATATAAAAAATCACTTTTGCAACGGATACATCCTTTCCAACTAAACTCGACTAACTGATATCTTTTTTAAGACGATACTTAAATAAAGCTTCAAGACATTGTCGGGTGTAATGCGCTAAAAGTCTTGTTTTTATGTTGGCTTATTAAAAAATTTCTTTTGCATATGTAATGTATTTTTCCCATTGAAAAATGGTGTAAAAGTGGCAAAAAAGGATAGAGAAAAAACACTATTTACCTTATTGAGAATAAAAATGACCTTGGCAATTGCCGTTTTGTGGATATTAAAAAATTGGTTTCTTACTAGTCAATCAAAAATGGCGCCTTTTAACACCCACTATTGTTATTTGAAATTTTTAACTATCGATAAAGATGATAAAGAATGTAGTGCCAAATGGGCACTTATCGAGTGTAGCCACCGGAGTGTTTAAAAAGTTCAATCGGATAGTTAAAAATGAAAAATCGGCGCGGACCATACTCATTAGTTGTGACAGGTAGCGGATTATTTAATAGAGATACCAAACAATTTAATATGTGATTCTGCATGATTTTTTATGGAGAGTCAAAAACCATGATTAAAAAATTTTGGACTTGAAGTTGGGCCAAAATTTTTATGAATTTTTCTGAAAAAGTCCAATAAAAATGAAAAAATAAAAATTTTATGATTTTTCAAACAGGCGGTCACAAAATAGTGTAGGAATCGCATGAAAAATTAAAGTGGCTTATTTTTCGGTTCACGCCAAAAATTAAAATAGAAACAAAAACAAAAATAATAGTTTGGACGAAAAATGCGTGAAATAATTTATTATTAGTTTGGAAATGTTTTTGCAATTTTTTACGATTCTCAAAAAATTAAAACTCGGAACTCAAAATCTTTTCTGAAGAATGAATAAAAAAATTTTATTCAAGCTGAACATAGTTTGTATATCGAGTTCGCTAATATATAAGCATAAAACAATATATCTGCGAACTTAATTATTTGGTTCGTAAGTGTATAATGACTCCAAGTCTGGCTGAGGTTTATGGACACCCCCTGTAAGATCCTTTTGGACTCTGATAGGCAACGAGAATCTAAGCTTATCCAGAAGATCAATACGGCAAGACGATGGCCGTCTGATGCATATCCTTAATCAACACTTATAAAGATCCCGGCCCGATTAACAAAAGTAGTGTCGTTTATTATGGTAGGAGGGCCCGGATATTTACAATAAGGTGATATAATACTTCAACATGAGAAAAAAGATTGATGTTAAAATTCTTTATCAAAAAAATGGTTGCATAAGCTCAAAATTTTCTTGTTTTTGAAAAAAAGACAGAAGGTTATCATGAAAGCTTTGTTGTATACAGTTGTTCTCATGCCCCCACTTTTCTCTCTTTGCACGTCATTGTGGCTCTCACAGACACACGCGATGATTGGGCTAGCGATTACCAACTTTTTTGAACAAATTAACTTGATCGGTTCCAAATTTGAATTATTCCGATTCAGAGTTGATACTTAATATTAAACAGAAGCAAATTTTTTGAACTCAGAAGCTAATTTAAACCACAGGTCTTTTTTCACAAGTTTCTATGCATAAAACATTATTTGATTGAGAGGTATCTTATTTACTCTTTATTATTATATAGTTGAGGTTCACAGTGACCAATTTTTTTTGTTCCTTATAATGCATAAAAACGACCTGTTCTTTTTTCTGATAACACTTATTAAATTTTCAAAGTTATTTCGACAAACATTCGTAGACATAAACTACCGTTGTACGAAAGTAAGTAAATGGATTTTGGCTATTAATAAAATTAGAAAACTTTCATTTGGGAGTTCTGCATAAAATATAATTGACTAGAAAGTATGAGAATCGTCACGTCAATTAATCAATACCCTGAATCACACATAGAGGTTTCCCATGAATTCAACGGTACTCTGGATAAAACGAGCGATATGCGCTGTACATTGCTGATTTAGCGTGGCAAAATTATTCGGATTAAATTTGATTATCCTGCAATTCATTTCTTAAAGTTTAATATCACATAATACAATCACATAATTCCGCGTGAGAAAACACAGAAAAAACTAAGAACTATTAATTTTTGGTGGACCTATGTTGGAACACTCTAATCTCGGGAAAGAATAAACATCTAAGAAGAAGGTTTGTAACTTTACAGTTTTAGTATCAAATTTCAACGTTTGAACAAAAAGCTGTGAGAATTTCTGTCTTAATATTACGCTCTTGGCGGATTAAACAATATGAAATGGAATCCATTAAAAAACTATTTTTATGAAGTTTAAGGATGTGGCGCGACCATTATCTCAACTTTACGTTAAGGAACTTTTGATACACCATTGTTGTAGGAGAATTTTCTGCCAAGTTTTAAACATTATAAGATTGTTTTTTTGAATTTGGATGATTTTTGTCGGGACCCGTCCGTGATGTTCCAACTTCTGCTGCCAGATGTCGTTCTTTTTATTGATTTTGGGAAATTATCTTAGTCAAAGTGACCTACGCTTTTCCCGAGAAACTTAACTGAAGAAATGGACCTCTTAACCGGAGGCTCTAAAACCGTGTACTCCAGAGCTGGCAATTTTCAAAGGATATTAAATTAGCTGTACGAAATATCTTGTCAGAAATATAATCGAATAATTTTGTATACAACTTGTAATATTTTATTTAAAACAGAAATTCCATCAGGGAACTACAGGGAAATAAGTAAAAAAAAAGCTGGCACAGGTGAATTTTGGGGTGGGACAAGGGATTATTTGAAAACAATTCAAATACATTTCATTTAATAGGCACTTTCATTTAAAGTTCTGCGGAATGAAAGTGCCTCAAAAAAGAACAAACTCCTCGTAAAAACCAGGGTGTAAGGCATTTTCCGATTATTCTAAAAGAAGGTGAAAAAAATTGGGTAGCAATAAATTCTTATTGGAAATGGATTAAGATTCCGCATCTTTTTACGCTGGATTGATTTTCTCCGGTGACAAAAAAATTCTTCTGTACTTTAACTATTACGGCGCGTATCGCTGTAAAAAGTGTTTGGAGACCCTTCAGCTAAAGCAGAAGTAATTATGAAGGCCCATTTTAATAACAATTCTGTAAAACAAGCAGTTAGGGACTCCGAGAAACATTATTGCTAGAGCGGGAACCAATCGCCGAGAAAATCAACATTCAAAAATAGAGAAGACCGCAGTAAGGTTTTAAATAATGCATTCAAACCTCAGGGGATTCGATTTTTAAAGACGGGAAGTAGCTAAGAAATTTGGAAATTTGACTTTAATATTAAAAAGAGCACGTGACAATATAGTCTGAGAAAATTTTGCTCGAAAAGATTTTTAAATCGTGCTGCTTCATTATCCAATATGAAGCTTTTTGGCATCAAAAAATTTCTAACCGGTTATTTCAACAATAACATTCCGAAAATTTCTACCCACACTTCTTAGCATAAGTTGAGGCCTTTTAATCCGGTAATAAAATGCACATAATAGGCTGCAAGGTGAGTACAGTTTTAGCAGGAGCATCATAGAAACTTTTGTAACTCATGAGTAAAGCTGGTACAGCATCCTTTAGTGTTTTTCGAGCCGCGGGAGAAAAGTTTCCATACGCTGAAATAGATACCATCCAAAAATTGATACAAATTCAGCCCAGAAAAAAATCTTTAAATGATTTTTGGTGGAAAAAATTTCGTTTTATAAGGGTATACTTTACGGTGATCAACAGTCCTCCATTGTTGTGGCAATTGTCTGGAACCACCATGCTTCCACCAAAATTTCGAGAGTCTTCTTTGTATTATTCCTTTCGAAACCGATCGAGACATCGTCACTAGCATCTGCTCCGAGCCCCATAATCAGCAAATTGATTTTGAAGTTGAAAGGATATTTAATTGTAGAACAATGCAAATTCCTATCCTGAAGTTTTGCTTTGTAAATTCGTCTCATCTGCAAAATTGCATAATTCATGCATTTTGAGCCAAACCTTGGCAACTATCTGAAAAGCCGTAGAATTATGGATCACCGGCAGCCAATTATCTACGTCTAAAGTACTTCTGGGGAACGGGGGGGTTAGACACCAGTCAAGAATTCCCATAGTAATTACCCGGTCCAACGAACAACCCACGCATCTTCCTTAAATCGGAAATTTTTGCCAAGCGGAATAGCGCTAATACGCCCATATTTTATTCAGTACGAGAGCCTTTTGTACAATTTAACATAAAAATTTTCATCTAATTCTTTGGAGTGAAAAAGTGACAATCCTGCGTGCCAGTTTATGCCCTTGAAGAATACAATAAGTAAAGGTTTCTCATTAATTACGGAATTGTCGATTTTAATTTTCTGTGATTTAACAGATGAAGATTTTCCATTTTTGATAAAATAATTAAAAGAAACTTTCCAAGACGTGTATATATATCATCCGAACATCTGCATAATTTGCGTAGTCCGTGATATGCTTAACTACTTATCTGGGTGATTTACTGACTTGAACGGGTGTGTAACATCAAAAGATACTTTAAGCTCAACCCCATCAAGTGCCGCCGCCAAAACCCCCCTAAAACTTTTTCTTTGAAATTCATAAAATAATGTGAAAACAATGACCTTCGAATATTGTCCAAATCGGTCATTCTCGTACGATTTAAATTTGTCTAAAAAATTTAAATTAAATTATTAATAATTATTAAATAGTTAAGCTTGATACTTTGGTTTTTGGGAAAAAAATTGGGAACAAATCGCACGGTCGATTTACTTGTTGTGTTCCCATATTTGGGAACAAAATGCTGTTAACGTTCGAATGTTTCACCCCTCCTGGCTTCCCGCATACAAACACAATTAACCTGACGATATGCCGGAAAGAACAGATAACTCAGACGTTGTCGCTTCTAATGATTGTTCCCGGGAACATATTCAGCTGTATCCTTTTTCACCCACACGAAAAGTCGGTTTTCGGGGTTGAATACTTAAAAGTAAATTAAGCCGGTGACGATAATTGAAT
>SCLH01001088.1:133216-171559 GCA_004367855.1 Oikopleura vanhoeffeni | reverse complement strand
TCAGATGCATGTTGAGCTCTTACATTTTGTTATGGTGAAGAATTTATTGAGCAGGTTTTTTCCAAATCTGATTCTCTTTAAAGTTTAATTTTACCAAGGATTTCAGGCTGAACTTTTCGGCATTAATTCGATTCATTAAATAATTATACGTTGTAATAGTTCAGTTAAGGTGAACTGGCTTTAAAAATATCTTTCTTTGGTTGGTTATCTCATCAACCAATGATCGCGACTCATGCTTTCTAGCTTTTTCATGAAGTTAACAAAATCATGATTTTTGATTCAATTGTCGACGAATTTCTTTGATTTTAGCACCATAACTGACCATAAAAAGTCAAACATCAGTTTTTGGGGTTTCCTTATTTAATTTAGTTGTCTAAAAAGATTTTATTTCAGAATAAGAAATATCAAGCTCTTATTGATCAACTTTTGTCTTTATTTCTCAAGATGACTCATAACTCAAAATTAATACGTACAACTTAATGGCACCATTTTGATTGTATCAACATGGTTCGATCATTTATTATCGAAGTCAGTTTTATTTTGCATTAGTTTTAGGACAACCAAGTAAAAAAAACGCGGTATTGCTAATTTATATTTATTTTTTTCAAATTACTATTCTTAAATTCAAATAACTAGGTATTATCTAAATAATTATTTTTCATAATAATTAAAATTTCATAGGAAATTTCAATTTGTCTATACTTCGGCTTTATGCCATTTTCAGGACACTGAAAAATAACAAGGTGAACCGAATATTCTTTTCCGAACGGAACTCCATCTCAAAAACGCTTACTATCTTTATAGCGCGTGTTAGAATCCCACTAATGTTGCCTTAGTGATTATCTTGAATATGATTATAGGCAAGGGTCTTAATAATGGAACCGCTAAATGTTATCGATGTGTAATCACTCAAGCGATCACTAAGACAATCACTAAGACAACATCAGTTGGATTCGAACACGCGCTATAGAGATAGTAAGCGTTTTTGAGATGGAGTTCCGTTCGGAAAAGGATATATATTAATTTGTAACATTTACCTTGAATATATACAATAAATATACTGATTAGAATTGGAAATAAAACAAAACAGGTTGTTTTTTGGATTCTAGAAATTTTATTGTTCTTAAGAAATAAGGCACCAAAAATTTCACAGATGAATGCCTTATTTCTAAATAAACAGATTTATGAGAGACCTGCTTATTTATCTTATTATTTTGTTTGATATTTATGTTGCTTTATTTTCAATAAGACTTTTGTTCAATAAAATATGTGTGTTTCTTCAAGAAATATACACCTGGAATTAAACCTGAAAATAAATGTCCCTTAGGCGGGTACCCGGCATAAAAAAAAGCGGTTTGTGATTTTTGAGACTAAATACTACACATTGGAAGTCTCAAAAGTTTAATATAATATTATATTTGAACTGATTATTTCACATACTTAAATATAATTAAAGATCATTGATTGCTTAACCAATCAAAAACGAGCTTCAAAATAGAGTAATATTTTGTCTTCAAATTCAACTCCTAGCCTTTTTGTACAGATGTTAGTTTCAGGATATGTTAGTTTTTTGATATTGTAATTTGCTCCGGAATCCAAAATTTTGAAGCAAAAACGTTTTTTCGAGCTTATATAAGGTATCTCACGCAATAGCTTACTCTTCCCCGAATTTCACAGTTAAACTTTAAATAAATAGCCAATAAGTTTGATGCGAGCTGAAACTATTAAAACCTTAATTGTTGTATTTTTCGTAATTGAAAATTGTACGTGGAATTACTGAAAACCGAAAATTTTTGTTAAAATGCTAAAGACCAAGACGAGATATTTAAAAAATTATGAAAAAGTACTTTCCTGACGAAGTATGGAAATAAACAAATCACCGATTTAGACTTTCCGAGGTTTGTCCCGATTTGAAAACTAGGTCATTTTGAAAATTTTGAACTCTTGTAACAAAATTCAAGCTCAAAGTAGGTTTGACGGCCGAAAAGTGGCAAGATTGGAAAAAATTATTTGAGATGGAAAAATATGACGAAGTTCATCAATTTTAACTTGCACTCTAGCTGTGAGATATCAATCTAAAAATAATTCTGCTATTCGGTATGCCAATAACTGAATAGCCGTGAAATACGGCTGAAAAGTATTTGAGCTACCGAATAGCCGTAAATGCAAAAAACTGTCGCCAAGAACACAGTGACAGCTGTTCACGTCCTGTGCTTACGGCTATTCGGTACCCTGAATACCGAATAGCCTCACGGCTGAAACGACGACCCCCTATAAAAGCACTTTCAAATTTAAGTGGCATTTTGTTTCCTAGAAATATTTGTATAACCTTCATTTGCCACCATGGTGTCTTATCAGGGCGTCTAAATTTAGATATGAATTTATATACCTGATTTTTTTTAATCAGCCATGACTTGTTCATTTTACCGGAAAAATATTATAAAAAATTCAACAGTTTCTAAATGTCAGATTTGGACGTGGAAAAGCTGACATAATCAAAGAACGATTTTTAGCCAAGGCTATTATTTGGTCAACCAAATTACATGCCTCAGCTCAAAGTTTTTGAATATGTAGTTCAAGGCCAAAAATTCACTATACTTAAATTTTAAGAGTACTTTTTAAGAACTGCCGTGAAAAGTCGACATACACTAGTATAATCCAGTCTGAATATTTTGGAAAATTTATTGCGGATTGAAAACGCTTCAATATCCCTTTATCACCTTTTGGTTAGAATTCGTAGCCACTACTTCTTTTAACGCGTGATTTTAACGTTGTGGCTACGCATTCTAACCAAAAGGTGATAAAGGGATATATATGTCATTTAATTTTCGAAAAAACCGTGAATTTTGTTTTCCTGTTTTTCAAAATTTTTGTTACCAACTTTTTTATTAATTATCAGTTTTGAAAGAATGAATTATAATTTAAGCAGAAATTTTTGTTCTGCATTAGTTGTCTGTTAATTTATTAAGTTTATTTAAGCCATCAACCGCACTGCAATCCAAATTGTTTTTTATCCGAGTCTGCCGCATCTCTACTAAGTCCTTAAATTGGCAGATTATTTGACAAGTTTAACTGTGAATACAAGTGGACATGTGGTGCTTTGACTTAAAATGATGATACTTTATAAACACATTGTGAACACTGGTGTTTTCCACGTACATTGTTTAGTTTTTGAAACGTGTTAACACCAATAATATAATTTAAAAATAAGATATAATAAGCGAATGCGTAGTATAACTGTCCAAGCATCGGCTCAAAATAAAACAATTCAGTAAAAGCTCAAAGAAGGTCATCGAAAACTTTTTGCCAACACAAGTCGCAAAAAATTTAAAAGGAAGAGGCGCAAGAGATGCAGAACTGAATGATTTAAAATCATTGAATTCCCAGGAGTTTTAACAGATATATTATTTCCTCAGAAAATTAGTTTTGATATTTCAGCCTTTGTGCATTAATTGGGAGATTCATGCCTTTTCTTTATATATTTTGCGAACGTTTTCGAACTTCATTTCAATTCATTATCAAGCAGTATTCTTTAAAAATGTACGTACAGAAACTTCAAGTTCACGTTATTAGTTTTCAAGTCTAGAATTTGTCCTAATATTTTTCGCTTAATTTTAATGAAGAAATAAGTCGAGAATTTGCCTATAGTGAGATTATAAAGTAAATGGGCGTTTTTAATTTTGAGCCCGTTATTCGTATTTATCATTTCAATATATTTTGAAGTATTTTTGTGGTTCGGTTTGATCATTGACATCTAGTCTGCACATTCTGATGTGATATACCTGAGCGTTAAAACAATAATTTTAAAATTTTCGTTCATAATTTATTTTATTGTGAAAGTTTCTCAGATTGATGTATTTTTTCAGGAAATATACAGAATATACAAAATCCAATTATTTGTGCCTCGTTCCCTTCCAGAATTGTTTTCGAAATAAAATTAAATCAACCAGAACGCATATGCTTTAATAAATCGTATATCAAAAATTTAAGTAGTCTCTATGTCATAGAGTCAATGCTCTTCTTTTTTGTCACAAGGGGTCACTTAGCAAACCCTGAAAATATTGAGACTTCAAAATCATCATTTTTTACTTAAAAAAAGAGCAATATATTCGTGTTCTTAAAACTAAGTCTTGTAAGTACAAATAACCAATTTTTGCTTACATTTCAAACGAAATTGAATCAAAAAAATTTCAAGTCTGCACAAAATGTTTGTTCACGTTTGATATTATCGTGTGGAACTTGGTGCCGGAAAATTTCACAGAAATCACAAAAAAACCAACCAAATTTAATTATGAATTATCAGAATCAGAGTTTAAATTATTTGTTAGATATCCCCTATTCACACTTTTGTAAATGTCCCGGCCATACTACTTAAGAACAAACTACGTGTCCTTATCAGGGCCGGAATGTTTACAAAAGTGTGAATAAGGGATATACTCCAAATAAATTAATCATAATAAAAGAACTCCTGTTGAGACAAAAACGTTGCGTGTTAGACAGACGAAATCAAACAGTTCCGTTTTGATATACACAAGCGGATTCTACGAAGGGAATTAATTTGTATGTATTTGAAATCAATCTTTATAAACGGAAACGCTATGTTGTCCAAAAATCCAAATATTTTTCATGCAATGTTTAACCATTCTCATATAATCAATCACAACGTGACTAAAAAACCTACAAATTCAGGAATAATTTGAATTGATTTTTCATAGCATAATACTCACATCAAATCTGTGAACAAAATTGGGTCGCTTAATTGACGCTTGGTGATAAAAATAAGGAAAGCATCAAATAATTGCAAAGCTGTTTTAATAAAATGAGTTTAAGGGGGTGGTTACGACTCGTAACTTACGAGCTAATTAAACTGACAAAATTATTTTTTCAAATTTATCTTCTCCTTGAGTTTTCAAGGCACGAAAATGATTCATGTCTTTTATTAACCAAACTGAACGAAGGTTACTTAGAGCGTTATAGAAAATTATTGGATTCGGCTTCAGTATCACCAAACAACAGTATTTTGACTCCATTTCAGGAGTCTCAATCAAAATGTTTCTCATCGCTAGATTTTGAAGTGACATATTCGAAACTTACACAAATGTGCAGCTGAGAAGTTCGCGCAGATCAGTTAGAACGTTTTTTCCGGATCTCCATCAGTTTTCAATAAATCATGTTTTCATTCTCTTAAAATAAGGAAACTTTAACATATTTTATAAAAAATATTTTTGAAACCACCAAAGACTGCTTTTCTGACCATGAATTTAAATGAACCGAGTACCAAAATGCTTGTAATTTTCTATATTTGCATAAAAAAATCATTTGAATAAAATTCAAGAATTTTTTCTTAGGCCTGATTCATTGACGACCACCCCCATTTAAATTGTTAATTCCGGTAGCTTTAATGAATGAGGCTTAGTTTGAACTGAAAATAACACAAAAAGTAAGTAAAATTTTAATTAATTGGATCAAGACCCTCGTTCGACAAGATTGGTTCGCCTACAAAATTAAAGCCGATTTCATTGGCTCGTCGTGAAATTCAGGTAGTCGATTGGCTGCAAGTTTCCCACGATGTTTTTATTTTTTAAATAGTCAAAATATGTCGGTGAGTGTTTTAAATCAATTAATGGAATTTGCTACCAAGGTCAACTACACGTAGTTTAATACCAACTACAAGTATAATCTTTTACGTTACCAGTAAACGGTGATGATACCTATTTATACTCTGATCAATGAATTCCGAAACTTTTCGAGTTTATTTTTGCCAAAAATGTAAATCTTGCTTCTGACTTGAAGAATATCAGGATTTCAAGAGATTTCTTTCATTATATGCTCNTATATTTATACAAAACTCTTGCATCCTTCAAAAAAACGAAACTAACAGATGGCTCGTCCAATCAGAAACGAGCTAATTAAACTGACAAAATTATTTTTTTAAATTTATCTTCTCCCTGAGTTTTCAAGGCACGAAAATGATTCATGTCTTTAATTAACCAAACTGAACGAAGGTTACTTAGAGCGTTTTAGAAAATTCTTGGATTCGGCTTCAGTATCACCAAACAACAGTATTTTGACCCTATTTCAGGGGTCTCAATCAAAATGTATCTCCTCGCTAGATTTTGAAGTGACATATTCGAAACCTACATTAATGTGGAGCTGAGACGTTCGCGCAGATCAGTTAACGCGTTTTTTCCGAATCTCCCTCAGTTTTCAATAAATCATGTTTTCATTCTCTTAAAATAAGGAAACTTTAGTATATTTAAAAAAAATATTTTTGAAACCATCAAAGACTGCTTTCTGACCATGAATTTGAATGAACCGAGTACCAAAATGCTTGTAATTTTCTATATTTGCATAAAAAAATCATTTGAATAAAATTCAAGAATTTTTCTTAGGCCTGATTCAGCGACGACCACCCCCATTTAAATTGTTAATTCCAGTAGCTTTAATGAATGAGGCTTAGTTTGAACTGAAAATTACACAAAAAGTAAGTAAAATTTTAATTAATTGGATCAAGACCCTCGTTCGACAAGATCGGCTCGCCTACAAAAATAAAGCCGATTTCATTGGCTCATCGTGAAATTCAGGTGGTCGATTGGCTGCAAGTTTCCCACGATGTTTTTATCTTTTAAATAGTCAAAATATGTCGCTGAGTGTTTTAAATCAATTAATGAAATTTGCTACCAAGGTCAACTACACGTAGTTAAATACCAACTACAAGTATAATTTTGTACGTTACCAGTAAACGGTGATGATACCTATTTATACTCTGATCAATGAATTCCGAAACTTTTCGAGTTTATTTTTGCCAAAAATGTAAATCTTGCTTCTGACTTGAAGAATATCAGGATTTCAAGAGATTTCTTTCATTATATGCTCATACAGTATGTCACATAGTGTTTTTGACATCAGATAGTCTATTATCTTGAATTTTGAATTATTTTCGTATCAAATATCTCATGTCAAAAGATATTCTGCTCTTATTACTTAAAAAAACGAAGAAATTAAAACTTTAATTACGCTTAATTCCCAGAAAAATCTTACATGTTGCACTCAGTTATTATCTTTGATATGTCCCGTCAAACATCGGACCCATATCAAACTAGATTTTCGAGGGTTAAAAACGGACAAAACAATTGCTAGCGAGCAATTCATATCCATTTGCCAACAAAAGTGAATTGAGAAAATGGGGGTGATCTCTATAGCGCGTGTTCGAATCCCCCTATTGTGAAATTCCAGGCCGCTTTATTCACCGAAAGGATTGATCGGCTGATATTACGCACCAATCAACGTTAACGCTGCCAAAATGAATTACCATTGCCTATTATTATCCCCAAGATAATCACTAAGACAACACTAGCGGGATTCAAACACGCACTATAGAGATAACCATCATTTTCTAGATTCAGTTAAGTTTGAAAAATAATATACCCATATTATACTGTAATCCGTGGTTTTGATTATTTTGAATGTTAACCAAACATAATCAAGCTAAAATCTCACGTTTAAAGTATGATCTGAAATATTTGATGCTTTTAAATTTGCGTGACTTCGGACCACCAAACAACCTTTAATTTAATTTTTAATCGTCGAAATCCACGATGTCGTTAGCATTGAAAAACGTTCATTCTATATTTTGTCATGCTAAAAAATCAATTTTTTAAAAATTTATCTGTATATCAATTATGGGCCTTTTTGCGAACTTTTTAGCCAACATTTTTATATAATTCACAAATATTTAGAGAAGAATAAAATGAAGTAATTTGGTCTGAATCAGACCATTGTTTTAAATTATTTAACAAAAATTGATAATTAAACAATTTCAGTAATCTCAGAAGAAAAATCTAAAAATGGTATGATTTGGACCTTTTTTTATTGAATTTTTTACAAGATATTTTTGCTTAGTTTCAGCTATTTACAAATTAAATCGAATAAGTCGTTTTCGACAGCCGAATTTTAAATTTTTAAATTTCAACTAAAAAAGTCTTCGAACATGTATTTATATAGAATTATGTCGGAGAACTGTATAAAATGGACCAAAACTCATTAAATTCAATTATGGTCCATATATTACATACTGATTTGAAACAGAGCCGTATCAAACCAAAAAGTTCCAAATTTGTTTGAGGGTCAAATTGTTGAAAGTACGTTTTGGTAATCTTGAACTAAACGCATAACAGAGCATTCTATACCCCTCCTCAAGTTTATCAGCACTTTTTACCGCACTTATTTCAGAACAAAAACGTAACTTGCAAATTAGCTGCAAAAATTTATCATCCACAGTTCTTCTTACGAAATTGTGAAATAAAGTTTATTTGTTAAATGCCTTTACCTTAAAAATTAAGACTATTTGGTAACGTTGATTCGAAATCAGGTTTTTTATTAGTTTTAAATGAGACAAAAACATCATCTTGTATTGAAAAACGGCGCGCTCGGCATCTCTGGTCAAAATATATAACAAGAAAAAAAAATAATTTTCCGACATGTTGCGTTGAATTTCGCAATACTTATTTGGAAAAAAATGAAACTAGCACAAAAATTAACGATTGGCAATCTTCTTAGTAGAAAATTAAGCAGAAATTCTTATTAGATTCATAAACCTTGAGGGTTCAACATTTGTCAACAATTCTTCAAAAATTTTAAATTCAGTCTTCCAAATTGACATTCTGCTAAAAAAAAATAGAAAAATTTCGCACACTGCCAAGAATTTATAAAGCCTCTTATTCAGTACCTTCAATACATGTCGTTATTTCTAAGAAATTTTTCGAAATTTGTTCACCAAAATTTAGGGTGGTACCGCGGTAAACCGCGACGTAGCACATTGGAATAAAAAGATTACCAGCATTTTGAAAGTACATTCCGACGACCCGTAAATACGATTTAAAGCAATTTCTACCAGGTGGAATCATCAAATTATAGCTATTCACAAGAAATTACTTCAAATCTTTTAATTAAAGTTATGAAAAAATATCAAAAAAAAATTAAAAGAATAACGTGGCTGTCAAGGGTATAATTATAATGAATTTCTTGGCCTGTTCAACTTAAAAGTTTTTTGTGGTGTAGATATACGTTTCCTGAAATAACCCACAGATAACAACTAAGATACCGGCAACCGGAACTTGCTTTATTTTATATCGTAAAATTGTTCCCCAGAACAAGATCCGACGCTCAAACTCAAGGATCAACCAGTAATCATACATTTTCAATCTTCATAAATATACGTTTTATTCAAAAATGAACATTATGAGCAGCGGAAAATAATTTCGAGTCTGTGGTTTCTATCTATAAGGACAATTTGGAATGAAATCGACAGGCAATATATTCGAAAATATTTATAAGACACCTTTTTCCGTAAAATTTTGAGTGACAAGTTGAAAAACATGCCAAAAATCGTGTACAACTTTAAAATTTTTGATGAGTACTAAAAATATTAAATTTATATTTTTGTTGGTAAAAATTATGATAATATTCCCAAAACGGGCAGAAATATCTAAGGACAATTTATGAAAATTGAGAACAGTTTGGGAAAATTTAGCTTAGCAAGATTTGAGAAAATCTCACTTGTCCTTATAGACGGTAATCACAAAACATATAAAATGTTGTCAAAATGTTAACCAAAATCGTCGAGAATAACTTAACACAGAATTAAAAATGAAGATGAGACTTTATACAGAGAAGTGAACAAGAAAGGTGGCATCAATAATCTGTAAATTCACCTTTCTGTATAACTTATTTATAAAAAATTTAAAAAAATTCAAATAAATGTTATTTTTTTCAAGACGGCTTTCGAATTTTAATTTGGACATACAAATTCAAATTTATCATGTACCAAAATACTAGTTTAGAGAAATTATGTGGTACCTTGAAATACGATTGTTCTGAATTGTCCAACTAGATATTCTTACATTAACAAGTAACCATTTCATTGAAAATCGTTTTCACTCAAAGGGTTACATTTGTAAATTTTAGGCCGTTATAAAAAATAAGTGAAATTACCACAAAACCTCCTTTTTTCGCTATAAATATAATTCTAAGGTTACCTTTTTAGGTGAAAAATGAGAGCGACAAAACTGGGTGATCTTTGAAATTTATGATAGTACTTTTTTTTAATTTCAGAAGAAATATCTATCTTAATTGGTTGTTGATTCGGAAGTGACATTTTCCGCTGGTAGTTTGAATTTCTCAAGAATTATTTTTTCATTAGAAATTACTGTGAAATTTTAATGAATGATTACTGTATTTACCGATGGAATTTCCGAAAAAACGTGAGAAATAATACGAATAATTTGCTCTGAATAAAAATTAGAATGAGGTTTTAGAAAATTTCTAGCTAACTTACCAATGCCAGTTTTTAGCTCAGATACTACTGTTAAGTAGATTAAAATCTCGCTACTTCTTTTGGTTTTGTGGGCAAAAACTGTCAAATTTCACCATATTTGGTCAAATTCAAAATGTGAAATGATAAGCTGACCAACTTGATAATTTTTGGTTATATCTATTACGGAGTCCTGTGGTCCACTAGTATATTTGATAAGTCTTTCGCGATTGACTCAAACAACCTTTGATTTGAAAATTAAAAAAATAAGCAAACATAGATCACAAGGTTTTTATTATAATTCTGGCTTACAGCATTTCACACTTTTCTTGCGACTTTAGATTTTTGCCCAAAACTGATTGACACCGTTTGTTAATTCAAACGTTTTGATTGGCGGAGGTGAGCTTAAACGAAAAACTAAGATTGCAAGCAAAAATGGGACCTGCAGAAACTGATGCAAATTACGAGAATATGATTGGTTGATCGCTGATACGTTTAATACGATTTTATTGGCTTCTTCTGAAATCAGTCGATCGAGCGTCTTATCAATAATTTTTCAGCCTTTATCCCGTCATAATATTTACGCTGAAAAATTCTAATTTTTTTTATCAGAGTTGAATCTTTAATTTCAAAAAAAATTGGTTTATAAATAATATTTCACAAATACCTTCCTATTTATACATCGTTGCATTTTCACCCAAGGAATTTGATAGCATGCAATTTAAAACCATGGAGCAGATAAAACTGGAAATTGAATCATGGAAGAACTGCTTTATTCACAATGTTACCTTCGTTATATAATCCTTTTTAAACCCACAATTCTTTCCGGTCTATGCAGAAAACTATACGCCTTATTGGCTTGAAAATCCCTAATTTTGTTTAGAAACTTATTTTGAAATTAGTGGATAAGATGTGTAAGCACTTCTTTTGTGAGATGACACTTTTCTTCATCTTTCAAAGTCAATTTTCAAGTTTATCTCGACTGTTTTGCGTTGCTATTCAAGACATTATGTAAAATTTGGAGATTACTGTAGGTCTCAGTTCAAAAGCAAAACTATAAATGAAATATAAAAGCACACAGTATACTTATTGCCCAAGATCTCAAATAAACGAGTACATACGATCTTAGAGAAGGGCAACTTTTGCGTTTTTTGAGAGAAAACCCAGAAATATGTATTACGAGATAGATAAGAGTATTGACGTAGCGATTATGCCTAAAAGTGACTATAATGCTTAAATTTCGCTAATTTTCGATAATAAAACAAACTTTGAAAAAATACCAAATTATAATATCGTAAAACATTTAGGCCAATCAGTGAGCTCAAAAACTCTCACATCTTCAACCCAATAGCACCACTTCCATCTCATATGGGATGACGTCTAATCATGACCAGCGAGCCCCTAAACTTAAAAAACGTCTAATAATGACCAGTGGACCCCCAAACTGAAAAATCAGCTAATATTATCCAGAGGACCCCCAAATCTCAATACGATCTCTAAAAGAAACGTGGGTTTCCTCTTAAAATAAGTGGCTAATCATGACCAGAAGACCCCGTAATCGATATGGGATGATTAAATTCTATAAGCCCGGACATAAAATCTTATGTTATCTAAGTGCACCTACCTTAAAAACCTTACACCCTGTAGACTCTCCCGAAAAATTCGAGGAGCGCTTCCTAGCAGATATGCCAAATTTTGACCCTGAAAAACATACTTTAGTCAGTTATGATGCGGTTGAGTTGTACACAAATGTTAACACAAATCGACTGGTATCACATGTTCTCGATACAATTTACAGGTCACCTTATCTTTATTTTTAAAAAAAGGAAATTGCAACCCGATTCCGAGTTGATCGGATTTCCGAATTTGTCTGCAAATAGTTTCAAAAGACCTTAACGTTTGTCCGAACAACCTAGGGTTTAAACGACATACAGTGTTAAGGTTGGCTTCTCCCTGGCGCCCTCAGTAACTTATTTATCCATCTGATGGAGCAAACAGTTTCTAGCGAACTTATAAGAAATAAAACAACAATTCACTGGCAAAGATTTCCCGATATTGTAGTTTGCATCTGTGAGAAAAACTCTGTTCATCTCATTCTAAATAAAAGAATACATGGGATAAAAATTTGAATTTTAAGGTTGAACAACTTCAAAATAACAAAATTAAATTTTAAGATTCAAGAATTTTTCTTAAAATGGTCTTTAAAAATTTCGAAAGTTTTTAAAAGAGACGAAAATATGGTTATCACAAATTTCACACAATCATTCTCACCTTACAAATATGTTGTGAATAACATTTTCACTCAACTCTACCGTACCAGAGATGATAAAATGACAAACAATTTACGATTTTAAAAAATGATTTTTAATTTACTTTATGGATTGTGATTTCACGAATATGACTTTTTTGTGATAAATAATTATGAAAAAAGGCTATTTTTCTCAAAATTGAATTTTTAGTTAATTTGAACAATATTTCGTATTTTTTTTAAAATTAGACATCAATCATCAAATCGTGCAATTCAGTTATTTACTGGAAATTGAGAAAATGAATAAAAACTGACAAAAAAATCAAAATAAATTTTTTTCGTTCAAATATTATTCAAAATTTATTTTAAGAATAACAAAATAAAGAAATTTGATTGTTTCTCAGTTTTTTCATTTTCAATCGTGCATTTCCAAGACATATATAATATATAAGAAATTAAGAAAAAATTCTCAGAATTTAACCAAGTTTTCTTAATCAAAAGTCATGGGAAATAGGGAGCAACGATTCTAAACCAAGATTTTCTGGTAACGGTTTCTATTTGTCTCGTCTCGGTTGAATAATTACATGCTCGTGGAATCTCATAATCGACATTAAGATTCTTGAAATCTGTAATTTTACTGTCGAAACAAGATTTTCTTAACTTTTGTGGGCATAACAAAATCCGCGGAGACACTAACGCTGATCTAAAAGATCTATTTAGAGCGCCGTTTACAGAATTATTACAGAAGAATCAATATTTTCTTTTTTTAATCAAGATGTTCAAGAATTTTTGAAATAGGCTGTCCGCGCAAGTTTTAATCTCACGATCTATCATAAAAAATGCATTGCGTTCAGATTTTTTTTGGGAAGTTTCAGAAATCCGAAAAAATGCCCCTCTCTAATTGGTCGAAATTCGACTTCATTTCAAAATCTAAATTGAGCCTTCATTTTTTGTGTCTTAATTCGCTGAGTTCAATGATAAACATTTTAGTATAGTACATGTCTCAAAAAATTTGCAAACATTGGCCATTAAAATTCCAATATTGATATTTTGAGCAGAAAGCCTTTTGTAAAATTAATTATTTTTATTCAAGACATTTTTGTTCTAGAAATGGTACGTCTCATAATCAACATATCAAAATCATTTTTCTAGATTAGTAGCGTTTGATAACGTGAGTATTTATGCCACTCAAACTTTGGAAATGATTTTGAACAAATGTGGAGGTTAAATATCCCTCTATCACACTATTTGTAAATATCCCGGCCCTACTACTTAAAAACACACTACGTTTGCTTATCAGGGCTGGGATTTTCACAAAAGTATGATAAAGGGCTATGGTAAACCATTTTTCAATAAAGTTTAAAAAATTGTCGAGAAAAAGTCAGTAACCTTACGAGCTCAAATTTTGATTGCAGATATTTAAGAGAAATATATTATTGTCGAGTTAAAATTAAGGACCGCCTGACTGTCTACCGACGGTACGTTTCCGAATTGATACATAAAATGGTGCATAAAAGCCATAATGACCCAATTGAAGCGTACAAATTTGGCAGGACAAATTAGTATAAATATTATCTGAAAATACTTTTTTGGGTAGATTAGTTCACTTATCAGAAAATTATAAATATATTTGGAGTCTAAAAATAAATACAACTAATTCAATAAGTCCTTGAAAACCAGTGTAATAAGGTATATTGATATGCATCACAATATCCATGAAACGTTGCATTAAATAAATTTCAGATGCGATTGTAAATTTTTATAAAATATGCTTGTAAATAATTTGTAAACGGCTATAGCTTAAGAAAGTAAGAGTTTTAAAAAAAATTATTTCGCAAAGATTAACCAATCAGATACAGCTATATCGACTATTGCCCAATAGCTATCGAGTATTTTGCGGAATAAAACAACGGTCGACGAGTAAACTCAGGCTGTTACGGGGCCTCCTGAAGATTTTTTGCCATTTTGATGTTTAAAAAAAGCCAAAACGGCAAATAATGTCCGAGAAGTAGTTTTTTTTTTGCATTCATGAATAATCGAGTTTAACGAAAGCAAAGTATTTTTTTTGCGCCTAGACATGCATACAAATAACGCAAGTTTGATAAAATCATTATTTGAAAGTCGACTGCGCTGTATATTTTGGTTGTGTTTCCAAAGTTATCCGTCCAATTCGACTATAATGAAAATTGTTTAGAGAATACCCACTCAATTTTAGAAAGCTTATCCTTTAATCGTGACGTTGAACTAAAAATAATCAAAATTGGACCTCATCCCTATTAATTCTCATCTGCTCACCTTGTTTCATTACCATCAGTGTTTTGTAACAAAATGTGCAGAAAGAATTAAGTTCTTGTGTTAATTTTGTAAAAATGAGTTTAATTTGGATGAGAGCTGAAAATAATCTGCTAGTCTTATGTTTGGAGTTCAAAAACGGGGTTAACAGTGAAAGACTAAAATGGTCTAAATCAAATTAATTCTTCTGATTTTCTCGACTATAGAATAATTTTTTCAGATAAAAATTATATTTTCTCGATAATTGTAGAACTTTATTTCAAAGTACAGATGATTAATGTAGTTTTGAACCAAATTCAGACATATAAATTATTTCATTTTTTTAACTTAAATTTAACGTGAAAATTGAAAAAACGACAATTTCATGAAAAGATCAAATTCGAAATAACTTATTTTCATAATTAGTTTTTTGGCAGACAAGAATATAATGTGTTTTGCAAAATAAAATTATTGTTTATTCGTTTTTTGACCTTGCAATATTTGTTTTGTTCTATGTTGTTCAAAACGCAGCGACCAGGTTTTTATTTGACACGAAATCATTTTTATTCAAATTTCGATTATAAAAAGATATCAACAAATTTCTAAGATAATAATCTGAGATTTTAAATAAGTGAAAAACGTAATTTTGTGAATTTTTTTGAACATGATTGATTTTCCGTAATATTAGAGAACCAGAAGGACACGCAAACACGCCCTGAAATGACACGTCTTACCAAATTTAGTTATGTAAATTAGGTACTTTTAGAAGGTCAATTTAAATTTTTAAGGATGTAAACGAGCTTGCATTTAACATTTTGACATCTTCATCTGCTTGTAGATTATGACAAATAATTTTATTCAAACAAACATCGAATCTTAAAGTTTTTACGTAATGTTTCATAAAAACTCCTTTTTGAGTGTAAAAGTATAATTTGACATAGGGTTTGTTATAATCAGGTATGTTGAAAACGTCAGAATTATGTCAAAAATGTTCATTGTGACCAAAAAAAAATAAAAAGAAATTTATGCATGTCCAATTTTGAGTGAAAAATATTTTTTGTGTACAAAAACATTTTTGTCGGCTGTACATGCTTATGTAGGGTGTCCGTAATCAAGCGAATTTTGAAAATCGAACACTGTCAGAATCAACTGAAACGCAAAATGTACCGCTGATAACGCAAATTGATTTTTTTCGAATAAACATTTATAAAAGCTTGATTCCGATTGGTTGAAATTTGAATAAATCTGAATTAAGAAAATCAACCAAGTACTGATAACAATTTTTTTCTGTTTGTTTCGTAGACATGGACTTTTAAAGTTTAAAAATTGCTCAAAAATTAAGAATATCAACTTGGCTTCTCTTTACCGCCTTAAATTTTGATTGCTCACGTGACTTGTTCATTCATGAGCAAAAAAAAATGATCAAATGTATTCTATTTTTTTTTATTTAGATAAAGACTCAGAGACTAAAATAAGTTGTGTACATTTTTCTATAGAAATGATCAAGTGTGAAATATTTTTAACCGGGAAAGATTCTCATGTACAAAATCATTGGTAACTTCAAATTGAACGCATGGAACGTACTTGTAGAACGGCCTTGTAAGAAAATATTTTTCTGGAATCCAACTTGTTAGGTTTGCCGAGTATTTTCGACATTCGAACATCGATGATTTTAAACAGAAATATAACTCCTTGACGAACATTAGTAAAAACTTTAAACGGGCTTTTAGGCCTATTTTCAAAGCCAATTATTTTTTGTGCATTTTCGATAAAATTATATTTTTGGTATTATATAAACCTGTGAAACTGACATTATGAAATCTTCTAGGTTGATCAATTAACTAAAGGTGATCCGCGCAAATCACGTTACAAATCTGACGTATGAGTACATACAAGTCAGCCCTTTTTAACCTCAAAAAAGTTCTCGTGCCAAATTGAAACTTAAATTTTATCGATTATCCATCAGAAATAAAAATTAATTCCGATGAAAATAAAGTCTTAGGAATAAGAATTTTTTTTAAAACCTTATTTTTTTACTTTCATCATTTTTTATTTGATTTTGTGATTCTGAATTTAAACACCAATCCAAAAAAAATCTGATTCCAAAGTTTTGACCTTGTTAGAAGTCAAAATTTCTGATCAACTATGCTATACACTACAGTCATACTGTATGTTGACTCATACACCTCTAACTGGAACACCTTAATTTTGAATTTGCGCTCAGTTTGAAGCGTTATGAAAAGACTTACTAAGTTGATCAAAACCAGAATTCAAAACGCTATCTTTCAACTTAAAAATTGTCTGCAAAAGACTGTAATTAAAAATCAATGCTGTTTATTGGCTGATTTTCCACTGATCAAAAATCAGTTTTTGATTTTTTAATGAAAAAAATTAAAAATGCGTCGATTTTGTCCGTAATCAAAAATTTTGATCGCTAAGTTTCAACATCTTATAGTTAAGATCCTATAGAATTGCTAATAAAAACGTAAACGTTAGTTAAAAAATCATACTGTAAAAATTTAAAGAAAGGTTAAATGTTAACAACCACCATGACAATTTATAACGAAGAATGTGGTCAATGCCGATTTTTTGGTTGACCACGGTTTGAAAGCCAAAAACTTGATTTTTTGTCTTATAATAGACCTCTTTTTCGACCATTTTTTTGATAAAGCGAAAAACTTATTTAATATTTGTAGTTTGCTTGACTGTGGAAAATCGTCCTTTATTATTGCAACTGGTGGATACTGCTGGACAGGTATTTTAATTAATTTTCCTTTACTAAGCAATAAGTCGTTTGGACTGTTGTCGATCATTCACTATTAACAAAAACTTCATTATTAGATACAAAGTCAAATACTTGCACATATTTCTAACGTTTGAAATAACGCATGAATTGAAATCAGTTGATTCAACTTAAAACATTATAAATTAAAAAATCCTATTTATTCGGTGATGTCAAAAATTTGCTGATGAGCTACATTTTTGAAAAGATTAATGTTCATACAATTTTTATGCACAAGCTTTTCAATTGATCTGCCATTTTTTTGCTTTATGAATTGTCGAACAACTCGACAATTCTTCATATTTTAAACAACATATGCTTATTTTGTTTGGTGTGTTAAAATACTCTTCATGAAACCTTGGAACAATTGTACGATGTTCATAAAGTCGCTACAACCATTATCTATCTTCACAAAAGAGTCATAAGCAAAATTATGCCTTTCTCTTCTTAGAAAAATATCAAATCATATTTTCTGTGGTTATTGAAATATAGGGCCTATATTATAGGATATATCCATTATTCTCGTGAAAAAAGTCCTATAACATCGGCTATATCCTATTATCCTAATATTATATGGAAACTAAACATGGGTCATGGAATCAGTGAGCACAATTTGTCCTTATGAAAATTAATAACGGCCAAGGCAAATCTAACTGATACGATTAAAAAAAATTATCAAAGTATTCTTAAGGAGGTGGTGGTCGTGAATAAGGGTCTAAACAAAAATTAATCATTGGTGCGCTCTTATTGCTTCACTTAGTCTCGAAATACTTTTTGTTGTTTTAAAAAAATACGATTGTTGTCAATATTTCTTGATATTCTAAAACTGAAAAAGGTGTGAATTTTACTGTACACTGTAAACCCTGATTTCCGACTTTTGAATTTTGATCATTTGAATTGTATTTTATGGGCAGAAAAGATGTTCAATTCGGCTTTAACCAACTTTATCGGTTTGCGAGATATCTGCAAGTCATAAAATCTCAACCTACACAAATAATGACCAATTACGAAACGAGTCCTACAAATCAATCAAAAATGATGCATTTGTTTAAGCCATATGCGATTAGCATTAGAGTGGCCGCATCTCAATCTTGCGGGGTATACGGTAACTGTATAAGTTTCCGAGCCTGGGTCTAGGACTAATTATTTTTGTCCTATTACGCCAACACAGCAAAACTACTTGTGTATGAAAAACTTGCTTTGAGAACCGAGGTTTTGGCACAAAAAAAGTGAATTTTGTCAGAAATGACGAGTTTTGCCATTTCAACTACCCTTACTGCCCATTTTTAGAAACTTCAAAAAAATTCTAAAGTATGTTTTCTGATGTAACTTTACCTTGCAATTCCATTTCTGGGGTCAACACTTACTTCTGAGCAGTTTTTTCTTCGATCAATCAGGACAAGCCAAAAATTAAAAAAAAAATTGTGAAAAAGTAAGGAAAAAATCAACGTAAAATTTTCTACAAAATGGCAATCTTCATTTTTTCTGAATTTTAGCCCTTCCCAAAAATGGTCCCCACTGCGGCCACTCTAATAAGCATGATTCTTATTTAGACACTGCCTTCAAATCTTTTGGCTCATTTTTTAGAAAGTTTGCTTTAAAATGCTTTCAAATGCGACGAACTTGCATAAACGAAGAAAAAATTGATTTGAGGATTTTTTGCTCTTCCTACTTGATTCTATAATGTTTGATATTTTGGATATTTGAGCTCAAAACCCGATAAAGATTAATTTCACGACCACCAACCCGACCGGTGTTTTTTCTTCTCACAGAAGCAAATCAATCGGCTTCAATTATTTTTGAAATCATTGTCGGTGATTAGTGTATTTGAAAAGAAATATTAAGGTAGACAAAAAAAACTGTACAATGTTCAATTATCAATATATCGATAACAGAGCCTCCTGGTCGTTTTTTGCTAGATTTTTTGCCAAAAATTTTGAATTCGGCGTTTGATAACGACTTATCCGATAACATTATCAGATAGCTCAAACTGAGCACAAATATATAGTAGATTATAAGATAGAATCAATTGGTCCGAATCGGATATTTTTTATTTAATTTTATTTGGCAATAACTAAAATTGNAATAGTCTAATTTGCACCATTTTTTTATCACTTTGTCCATCTCTGAATAGTTGTGCTCAGTTTGAGCTACCTAAAAACTTTATGAGATTATTCGTTATCAAAGGCCGGATTATTTAAAAAATTTAGCTAAAAATCTAGCAAAAAACGACCAGGAGGCTCCGTTATTTGAAAATTTCCCCTGAAATTGACCATTGTATAATTTTTCTATAACATCCAAAACCATCATCACTAACCACGCATTTTTTCATAAAATTTCATGAAAAAATTTCTGTACACTGTCAATGCCGATTGTAACCATTTTCTAGCCCCAGTTTGAAATGATTCGTCGTTTATCTTATCCAGATGCGGAAATATTTTTATTATGCTTTAACATTTGCAATCCCGATTCGTTTGATCGTATACGGGATAAGTGGGCGCCTGAACTGCGAGAATATCGCGGGGACGTTCCGATAATATTGGTAGGTACACAGGTAGATCAGCGGAATAATGTTGATATTAAATGTAAACTGAATCGAGAAGGGAAAAAGCCAGTTACGCCAGAAGAAGGGATTCATTGTGCAAAGAAAATTGGAGCAAAAAAGGTAAATTTAGGGCAATTAATCAATTTTAAAGCAAAAAGGTAAAATTCACTGCGATTTTTTGAAAACCGGAATTAACGATGTTCACCAAATAGAGCTTCCGAAATAAATTCAAACGTGAACGCGAATCGCTATACCTAGAGATCTCAAATTGAAATTTCCAATTTTTGATATCTGACATTATACTAGCTGGTCTTGTTAAACTATGACGTGACAGACCTGCAGAATTGCGTGATTTACTCTTGTGTTTTTTTAACCAATCAAAACTAGTCCTGGATGTGTCTCTGACGGGGCCAGCAATTATAATTTCAGATATGGTCGTATGAAAATCTAATTTTTCCGTATTTTTTCCAGAGATTTTTTCAAGTGATAATAAATTATCATCATGCGATTGACAATTTTTTGCCATCATTTATAATTATGCTCATTTAAAAATCATTAGTTCAGTCCCTACCTCCTCAAAAGTATTCTCCTTAAGGAGTTGGTCGTCGCATTTTAAGGGTTCTTTAATCGCCAATTGTCGCAAAAGTACAAATCGTTGGACCAACAGTTACCTCTTTTTGATATATTAAAACGCAAATATTGCATCCCAAATAAAAATCGAAAGTGACGGATGGCTCGTCCAATCAGAAACGTCCCTACAAAAGTGACGCAATTATTTTTTCAAAATGTATCTCCTTCCTTAGTTTTCAAGGTTCAACAATGATACATGATTTAAATTGACCGGACAGAACGTGAGCAGACCGCTGCGCACAGTTTTTGGGAATTTTTTGAATTTGGCTTCAGAATCACCAAAAAACAGTATTTTGAAGTAGTTGACATGCAAGACTTTTGTTTAAAAATATCAAAGAGAGGTAAAAGATGGTGCAACGATTTGTACTTTTGCGACAATTCGCTATTGAAAACCTCTTTAAATGCGACGACCACCCTCTTCAAGCGCGTTAAAAATGTATTCTCATGTTTTCTCAAACTGTAGATGATTCGTGATTTTTGCAATAAATACAGTAGTATTAACAAAAGAAACGATAAATAATAAAAAAATTATCATATTTTAATTACAACCTTCTATTCTAGAATTGAGTTTTGAAAAATTAATTTCACTTAAAAGTAAGGCAATTCTACCGATGTTTGGATTGAATAAGATTTATGGAAGATTGACGCTCATTAGTACAGTTTCGATGAAAAATTTGAAATGGTGAAAATTTTATAGAATTTTCAAAATTCTTGTAGATAAGTATATATGATGCAAATACGCCCACCCGAACTGCTTCGTGCAATACTTATCAAGGAAACCGTTTTTTCGCGGGAGTTTTGATTGCACTTGATTGCTCATTTGAGAAACGGTGACAAAGGTTAGTATTCAGAATACTGTATTCTACTAGACACAAATTATAAAAATTATGCAAGTGAGGAATCCAAGAAAATTCATTGTTGGATATATTATTGGCTTAATTATTTTTACTTCAATTAATTTATCTTGAAAATGCGTATATCATAACAAATCGAAATGGTTATGAAAACTTTAATATTAGCTTATTTTTTAATCATGTCAATCATGAAAAACGTACGTTTTAAACCGAAATTATGCAACTATATTTATGATAATATCTTGGGCTTGACAGCTTAAAATTGATTCAAGGATCCTCAGCTTTATGCTCTCTTAAAAAATCAGCCCTTCAAAGTTCAGCCTTTTGAAAATGATGATGTGGTCAAAAATAATATTTTGATTTCAAACATTGAGCGAGACTGAACGATTTTCGTCGGCACCTGATCAATCAATTTATTGTGAGTCCGATATTATCATAAAGATTTAGAAAGATTTATAAAAAAATGTACTTTTGATTCTAATTCTTTTTTTGAATTCTAATTTTTTATATTTTTTCAGCTGATTTTGCTGATATAATTTAAATGAGCCAGAGATACAACTTGACGATAACAAAATCCGAATGTTCAATTTATAAAAACGGAATTATTTTTCAAAGTAAAATTTATTTGAACTATATATCAAATCATAAATTTATTGATCACAAGAATCGTGAGAGCCTTTATATGATATTTTTAGAACCACAAAACAGTTAAAAAATAAGATTATGTAAAAAAATAGAAACTTAAATTAAAAAAAAAAAAAGGGTTCAAAAAACCATTTTCTAATTTTGTCTTTTTCTTTCTTGTGGTGGATATCCTATTCAAAACGAAACTCCACCTCTAAAACGTTTACTATGTCTTTAGCGTGTGTTCGAATCCCACTTATTTTGTCTTACTGATTGTATTCAGTATGATTATAGGCAAGGTTGCTTGATATTGGGACCGCTTAATTTGGTCGGTGTGTAATCACTCAAGCAATCACTGATATCATCACTTAGACAACATCAGTTAGATTCGAACACGCGCTATAGAGATAGTAAACGTTTTTGAGATGGAGTTCCGTTGGGAAAAGGATATATCCTCAATCCCATTTTTGTAAAGATTCTGGCGATACTACTTAAAACACCCTTTTTTTCTTAATCAGGGCCGCGATATTTACAAAAATTTGAATGAGGGATATACGAACAAAAAAAATCTAAAGATATTAAATTTTGACTGTCCAGCAGCGGACTCCAGCCACCGAATTAAACAAAATGAAAATTTAAAAATATGATATCTAATGTTTTAACATAATCAGATACGATATTTTAGATATCGTATCTGATTATGTTAAAAAATGATTCAGAAACCTCAACCCTTTAAAAACTGTTCAAAAATTAGATGAATCAAATTAAGAATTTTCGGGTCTTAATTAACCCGGATATTACTTCATATTGATTAACTAAGGTGGTCATAAATATTCATAACAGGAAGCTCGAAAATTATGTTTTTTGAACTGATCACTTGCTGTCAAAAAAAATTTGGAGAATATTTTGCGGTTTTTCGTCACCAGCATTGCTAAATAATAATTATTTTTGGCGATTGAATAAATTTTATTTTTTCAGTACATAGAATGTTCTGCATTAACTCAAAAGAACCTTAAATCTGTTTTCGACACTGCAGTTATCGTGGCCATGGATCGAAAAAACAAACAATTACGAAAATCTACATCACTTTCTCGAATATCGTTACGGCGACTTTCGAATATCCGAAAAAGCATTCGTAGCTTGGACAAGCGCTCCTCGACGCATTCCGGATCATCTTCCGGCTCAACGAACTCAAGCAGCTCAACCGATGGATCAGTGAACTCATCGACGTATTCGAAAACTTTTAATCCAGAAGATTATGAACGAAAAAATAATCCATTTTATTATTTACTATGCTTGGGCTAATTTTCAAGTCTTAAATTCTCTATTTATTCTATTAAAAACAATATTTTCGCCCAGAAAACCGAGATAGGAAATTCATCTGATAACAAAATTTTGTATTTAATTTTTATTGTAAATTTTTTTTTGACTAATTTTCTACAGTACCAATTTTGAGTACCAGAAGCTAATTTTTTTTGTACATAGAAACGGCTTTATTTTAAGCCACAATTCAGTAATTTCAGTCCAAGTTCATTTTAATTAAAAACTTTGATATATTTTAAGAATAGCTTATAACCAGTGATAATTCCATAATTTAGGGCATAATCTCTAAGACACGATTCTGCGGTTTTATAAAAAATTTCAAATTCGATTATGTTTGAATGATTTAACGCTTTTTTCCCTAAGACAGCACTTAATTTGAACAAATCTATTCGCTTCAGATCACTTTGATACCGAACACGAATCAAGTAGTATTTCAGTGCTAATACTCTTGAGATATCAAGGACTTTTTAAGTTGCTCAACCAAATTCAATTTTTTCGTAAAAATTTTCTTGTAATTATGGAAACAAGAAAATTTTCTCAGATTTCAGTACATATCCTTATTCCAATCAAAGTAAATCTTCAAAATAAGGGTAATCTCGATAGCGCCTGTTTGACCCTTGCCTACGCATTATTATAGACGATTTGAAATAAGGAATTTCAAAAATAAAAAATCAGTTTTCAAAAATTTCATAAACAAAAAAAAACCTAGGTCTTAAAATGACCAGAAAAAAATTCTCTACAAGATAGCTCTAACACATTAAAACCGATTTTTTATTTTTGAAATTCTTTATTTCAAATCGTCATACGACCAGTGAAATTTGAACACGCGCTATAGAGATAACCCTCATTTTTACGATTCACTTTGGTTGGAAAAAGAATATAAAAAAACTTTTTGGGCCAGTATTACAATTGTATAGTAATGCTTGCAAATAATTGCCGAAATATTTGTCCGTAATAAAGTGCGCTTTATTATCTTATAACAATAACTTTTAAATAATCCTTGTAAATTATGCCCAAGCGATATTTTGTAAATAATAATTTGATAACGACGTTAATTTAACGGAAATCTTGAAAACTTTTTTCTGAAATTCCGATGAAACTAACAAAATCTTCTTTTGAACTGTTATCGAGTGCCATTTCACAACTGAATAAAAACTGAAAAATTTATATTTGTCTTCGATAAAAATAACTGTCCAAATTTTATATTGAACGATGGTCTCAGCATAAATGGAAAGATTTAGAAAATCGATCTCGTGAAACTTAAGGGGGTCGGTGCATTTCGACAGATTTGCACTTTTCAATTTATTTTCTCTAGATAGGATCCTTTTTACCACTTCGACATTTTTACCACTTCAAATAAAAACTTTTTCGAACGAAATTTGCCACTTTTGAACTCACTTTGTTTGATCTGATTTTTTTGTCTTTTGAAAAAACACTCAAAAAACGCGCGTTTGCTATCAAAGGTGTCTCAATTACATTAAATTTTTTCTTTATTAAATAAAAGCTCTAAAATCGGTCTTGACCACCAGCGAAAATTTATATAATTGAATTTAATATGATTTCTACGTCAAAATCGAAAATTTAAATTTTTGAAAAAAGACGGAAAAAACCGACATTTTAGCACATCGAATGAAATATTAACTTTTATGAGTTTAATTCATAAAATTTTACGTGGTGGATGGGTCGGCTTATCAATTTGGGAAGTTTCGGTGTAATGAATTTTTTTGAATTCTTGATAAAAAGGGATTTTTGCAAAACCGTAGTTTCATTACTTAAATTACGATTCAGAGTATAAACAAGAGCGAAGAAACAAAACGAAGACATTTTTAAATATAGGGATTTCATAAAAATGAGTTTGAAAAATTTTGAACAAGAAATGGGAAAATTTTTCAATATATTTCCAAATAGCTTCGACCGAAAATCCCAATAAAATATCATATAATTTTTTAAATAGCATATAAAAAAATATGTGGTCACCTATGCGAAAAGTCAAAGCGGCCATCTTGAAGAAAGTTTTTTTGTTGATTTGAAACAAATACTTTAAAAACAATTTGAAGGAAAAATAGGGCATTTTTTCGGAATAATGTTCGGAAGTCTTTTCCAAAATTTATCATAATCTGTCGAATTCGAAAAGTTTAATTCGAACTCCAAATTTTGTTAAAAAGCAGTAAAATGAAAATTCTGTAGTTACAAAAGTTGCCTGGAGTATGAAACATAACTTTTGTGGCATATAATATACTGTGGGTGAGACTAATGGGCAACACACGAGCTTTTCGAAAAAGTGTTGCCCATTGGTCTCACTGTTGCCAATTGGTCTCATACGAAGAGTGTTGCCCATTGATCTCACTAGTCCGATTTTCTTAATTTGATACATGTATTTTATTAAAACTTAAACACAGTTTTTTGATAGTTTGTTCTAGATTATAAAATTTGACAATTATATTCTGAAATCTCACAAATATATCGAAGATCCTGCCTAGTGTCCTTTTTATCTTGAGTGCTATACTGTGGGAGCGTCATGACGCCAGAAAAGGTAGTGACGTTATCTAGTCCTTCTCTGTGATTTAGTAGATTCCCACGCTCTGAATGGCTGTGGCCAATGGAATTCTTCAAATAGTTCCACCCGAGTTTACTAGTGTAGAAAATAAGCTCAACAAGATTAGGTTATTTTTTCAGGTTGCTGCAGGCTTGTAAAAGGGAAGGGAAGGAACGTTCCCCTCTTCCCTTCCCCGGGAAGGGAAGGGAACCAACCTCAAGGGGAAGAAGGGGGAGGAAAAATCAGGGGGATCCCCTATATTCCCCTCAAAAAATTTGAAAAAAATGAAAAGTTTTTAACTTTAAAAATTGATTTTTCGTAGTTCAAAATCCGGCTGTTGATTGATCAGAATTACAGTTTTGTCTATCCAATTATAATCATTTCACTGAAAAATTTTATAATTGAGCAATGGATAGGGAATAGAAAATCCAGGGATAGCTTCATCTCCAATGGGTGGTTTTATCTCCTTTTTCATCCTTTTTTATCCCGTAGCCATCCCATTTTCTATCCCTTTTTTGAAAAAAAAATACGCAACATTTTTCAATCATTTAAATGTTTTTTGGCAGAAAGAAAATATAGAAGGCTGAAAAGTTTTAAGGAGGGAACCGGCTCCGAGGCTAAAAATATTTTAAGGGGGGGGACCGGCTCCGAAACTGAAAATATTTTAAGGGGGGACCGGCTCCGAAACTGAAATTATTTTGAAGAGGGAACCGGCTACGAGACTAACAATACTTTAAAGTGGGAGACCGACTCCGAAACTGAAATTATTTTAAGGAGAGAACCGGCTACGAGGCTAACAATATGTTAAGGGGGGCACCGGCTCCGAAACTGTAAATATTAAAGGGGGGCCGGCTTCGAAACTGAAAATATTTAAGGGGGGGAACCGGCTCCGAGGCTATCAATATTTTAAGTGGAGGCCGGCTCCGAAACTGAAAATATTTTAAGGGGGGAACCGGCTCCGAAACTGAAAATATTTTAAGGGGGAACCGGCTCCGAGGCTAACAATATTTTAAGTGGGGGCCGGCTCCGAAACTGAAAATATTTTAAGGGGGAACCGGCTTCGAAACTGAAAATATTTTACGGGGGGAACCGGCTCCGAGGCTAACAATATTTTAAGTGGGGGCCGGCTCCGAAACTGAAAATATTTTAAGGGGGGACCGGCTCTGACTCTTAAAATTTTCGAGGGGGAACCGGCTCTGAATCTGAATGATTTTAAGGGTGGAACCGGCTTTCACTCTGAAATATTTTAGGGGGGGCTTTCACTTCTGAAATATAAAAAGACCAAAAATAGCTTCAGGAAGGCCAAAAAAGACATTTCTGCTCTTATCAAAGAAAAAATTTCGAGATTTTTTTTTCAATATTTTCGGGTTTTCTCAGGCCGATTTGAGGCTCATTTTCATCAAAATGGAATAAAAAATATAATATCCCTCTTAATCGGCTCTCGGCCGATTTGGGCTCATTTTTCAACGAAATTAAAATTAAAATATACAATCATTTTTATCGGCCTCCGGCGGATTTGGGGCTCATTTTTCAACAAATTCAATTCAAATATACAATCTTTCTTGTATCGGCATTCGGCCGATTTGAGGCACATTTTTTAAACAAAATTAAATACAAAGTATAAAATCCGGAAGTGATGAGTCATCGAAAATACGCGCCAAATTTTTCTACATTATTTTACCCTCAAATATACTCCTTAGTATTATATAAATAAATAAACAAAGTTTTTACTTTACTTCCGGTCAAACCGGAAGTGATGAGTCGTCGAAAATACCGCCAATTTTTAGGACTTTATTTCACTCCAAATATACCCTTTATTTTAGGGGAAGGGAAGGGAACGATCCCCTTTCCCTTCCCTTTATAGGGGAAAGGGAAGGGAATGGGGATGAGGTCCAAAGGGAACAAGGGGAAAGGAGAACGGCCACGCAAAAAGGGAAAGGGAATGGAGAATAGCCAACAGTAGGGAAACGTTCCCTTTTACAAGCCTGGGTTGCTGTAAGTTGGCTGGAATAATAGCAATTTTCTTTAAAATTTGACACAATACTGATTACATGGAGATGATGAGAAACAGATTTGAATCTCAAAATTTGAGCACTGTCAATCTTCGACTTTTTAGAACTCTAAACTCCCCTAGTGTCTTTCTGGTCATTTGATAAAAAGGACATTTGGCAGGATCTTCGATATATTAATTTAATATAAATTTATCGAAATAATGGGTAAATTGAAAAAAATTGCCATAGAAATTACCAAAAATTTCAGAGTGCTGCCCATTGGTCTCATAGGTCTGAAAAAATCAATCTGCGAAAAAGTGTTGCCATTGCTCTCACTGTTGCCCATTGGTCACTGTTGCCCATTGGTCTCACCCACTGTACGTATTTAAAAGGAATATATAAACTCAAAAAAAAGTTTTTCATCAAAAGCCCATATCCGTATCTGTCAAAATGCACCGACCTCCTTAAGGTTGTTGGTGTGGAATGTCGGAATCGCTCATAAACATTTGCTAATTATAAAGCTGGACTAAAAAGATCCATGACAGTTATATATAAATAAATGAGAAAAAACACTAACGGGAGTTTTCGTCGCTTATGCGGTATAATTTATATCCTTATATATTTACAGTGGAAAAAATGCGCCTCGACAAATTTTACCACTCAGAAGCGCCACCAATATAAAGTTTTAAAAAGGCATGATCCCGGCAGATGCAATTAATTTATAACAGGTTTAAGAAACTGATGAGGAAATTGATTTGATTTCCACCGAGACAGGTGACTGACTATGAAACAAATAATTTTCAGTTAATACATAATATTCAGCAATGATGGTTTTTAATCCCAAAATTTTCGATGACTTAAAAATTTGAAAACCTGTTTTAAAAGATAAATTGAAGATTTTCGCCTTGAAAAATTTTTTTTGTTTTCATGTCGCCGAATATGTTAATTATTTTTTATATATTGTCTTATGTATATTTTATAGAAAAATAAAAAGTTATATTATCACTACGTATGTTATTTATTTCACCATTACCGCTAACCGCACTAAGCGTCACTATAGCGCCTCACTCATCGCGTTGGACTTTTTGTTTCAAATTGAAAACCGGTGAACAGTTATACCCTTCCCTTCTAGCTACTCATGGGCCGCTTTTCAGCCGGCACATCCTGGATTCGCAAAAGGTCGTTAAAGGGATATACAGATGAAAATTAATGACAAAAATTATTTTATTTTACTGGTTGAGTCATTTGTTTTGTATAGTTTAAGCTTGACTAGCTCTCTGGTTCAATACGAAAGGAGGTGCGGAGGGAGAATTGCCTCATCTTTCTTTGGTACGCTCAAAACCACAAAAACAGATTACTCTACAAGTAAAAACATGGTATAATTCGCTTTTGTCTAAAGTCAATGGCGAATAATCAGTATAACTTGTTCTGACGGTTTCTAATCAAAAACTGATTTTTATACGAAATTCGCCGATAAAAGCAGCAACAAGATATATTTCATTATTTTGTTCAATTTTCTGCAAGGACGGATTATTTGCAAAATGGATAAAGTTTGTTTTTGTATGTATTGTTGTTCAAGTCGTATCAAACGAAATGTTCAAAGACAAGAAAAAGGTAAAAAATAAATATATTAATTATTTCTCATACTTGATAAAAGGTCCTGTTAAAGGTTTGATTCCAGCTTACGGAGAAGGAGGATGCAATGCATTGAGGTCAGTATTTGACATTTATTTTTTTGAGCATATTTTCAACTAATCGTTATAACTTATAATAACCTCAATCATTTTGTGTATCGTAAAATTTTTATCACATTTGGTCTATGAGGCTGAAAATGGTCATGATTTTGAATACAGTTCTTGATTTGTAAATGGAACACCTAACTAAAAAAGTATCAGAACGTACTTTTTCATCCTTTCCCAAAGATTTCCTCGAATTATCATAATTATGAAATATCAAAAATAGTACAAATTGAACACAGTCTGCAGTTTTATATCATTTTTTAATGTACAAATCTTGTTAATAAAATCATGTTCAGTATGTCACATTTTGCTCATACTTTTAGCTTTTTGCAGAAATATGGTTGACACTGCTGATTGGTCAATACGCAATGTGAATTAGGTGCTTCACATATGTACCAGCTTATTGACCAATCAGCGGTGTCAAATCATATTTCTGCAATAAGCTAAGAATATGAGCAAAATGTGACATACAGTACATGATTCATTAACAAGACTTTTCCATAAAAAAATGATATGAAACTGCTGACTGTTTTTTCTTCGTCGTAATCACTACACAAATTGTGTCCATATTAATTCAAATTTTTTTAAAAAATAAAGCAATTTAATCCACAATCAAGAAAAAAGAATAAAAATGAGCCCTTATTAACCCAATTTAATATTTTCATGACTCAATGAGCGCTTCATGTCTTAAAAATCGTGCTTTGAATGACCATAATTTAGCAAACAATTTAGCCTACATACATTAAACTGTATTTTGGCCTTTAACTATAGTTTGAGCTTATTTCTTGACAAAATTGATTTTAATTATTCAAAAAGCAAAGTGATTTTAAAAGACATTTATTGAATTTAAGTACAGAACAATAATATTAGTTTAAATTCGGTAAAAATTGTTTTCATGCATTTCAAGTGCAGAATAAATATTATCTGATCATTTTTTTTCGTCCACCAATCAGCGGGCACAAGGCTGAGGTCTGAAAAATTATTATCAATTTAAATGTATTTAGTACCTCTGATTTTGGCAGCGATTCAGCTTCAGCTAGTAGAGACACATATCAATAAAAAAATTAGATCACACATAATCATTACAATATTATCGAACGCGAGCGACTGATCATGCATAAAGTATGCCTCTAAGACAGATTTGAAAAATAATTTTCCAAAATAAGCTTCAACGCTGCTGTGGATTTCATACCGACTTCAAAATTTAACAAATATTAATAAACTGAACCAAAAAATTTCGTCTTCCGGATTTTTGCTTATCCGGCTGTGAGATCTCGAAATTTGGATTGGAAAAGAAATTCTAAAATGAATTAATTACATTTTTTTTAAGAAATTTATATTTGAATAATATTTTGAGGCAAGAAGTATAAGTTCTTTAACAATTTAGCAATGATTTGTGTTATTTGTCTACTTTTTGAATCAACTTGATGAAAATATTTTAAGCTGAAGCTGAATTTTCTAGCTCAAATCTCACAGTTTTATAGTTTAAAAAAATATTCATCAATTTGTCACATTATTAATTATACCTTGGGGTTGACCTGCAATTCTTGGGGAATTTATAACATAGGGAACAATTGATCCTCGAATGATGCTAATGATGGTTTGTCATGGTGCTGTCTTATAAGGATATAATGGTGTCTGTATGCGGGGATATCTCAGTTCAGCAAAATAATATAACGATGTCATTATATTGTTATCCTTAACTTAAGATGCATTCAAAATATGTTTCTTTTTGTGACTAGAAATAATATGATTAAGGAAGTAAATATGTGCTATGTATACTAAAATATATTATGAAAAATATGGCTGTCGAGTGCCTGTTTTTTAGTAAATTAAAGTGGATTCAGTAACTTATTGTAAATTGTACTCACCTTGATAAGATGCTGCATTTGTTATAGCAAAGAGGTAAATGTGAAGTAAAGTTGCATCTGAAAATAGAAATTAGCAAATAAATACAGAAAAAATTAAATATATATCATTGTGACAACTTAATGGAAACTGTAGAAAACATCTACCGCGCTCAAAGTATTGGCATTTTGAAAATCTTTGTTGTTTATCATGCTTTACAAGCCAATTTAAATCTGATCAGTTCTGCTCTTATCTACAATTTAACAAATTTATGTTTAACCAATCATAAAATAAAAATGGTCTGTAATATGGTCACAATTATCGGAATAACCCTCCGAGTATAATAAACGTAGTGTGCTGTACAGTCAAAGGCCGGGATATTCCGTAAAGTGTAAATGGGGATATTGGTAGTATGAAGCAGGGATCGAATTTTTTTCAAAATTTGACCAGGTCGNGGGGGGAACCGGCTCCGAGGCTAACAATATTTTAAGTGGGGGCCGGCTCCGAAACTGAAAATATTTTAAGGGGGGACCGGCTCTGACTCTTAAAATTTTCGAGGGGGAACCGGCTCTGAATCTGAATGATTTTAAGGGTGGAACCGGCTTTCACTCTGAAATATTTTAAGGGGGGCTTTCACTTCTGAAATATAAAAAGCACCAAATAGCTTCAGGAAGGCCACAAAAGACATTTCTGCTCTTATCAAAGAAAAAATTTCGAGATTTTTTTTCAATATTTTCGGGTTTTCTCAGGCCGATTTGAGGCTCATTTTCATCAAAATGGAATAAAAAATATAATATCCCTCTTAATCGGCTCTCGGCCGATTTGGGGCTCATTTTTCAACGAAATTAAATTAAAATATACAATCATTTTTATCGGCCTCCGGCGGATTTGGGGCTCATTTTTCAACAAAATTCAATTCAAATATACAATCTTCTTGTATCGGCATTCGGCCGATTTGAGGCACATTTTTTAAACAAAATTAAATACAAAGTATAAAATCCGGAAGTGATGAGTCATCGAAAATACCGCCAAATTTTTTCTACATTATTTTACCCTCAAATATACTCCTTAGTATTATATAAATAAATAAACAAAGTTTTTACTTTACTTCCGGTCAAACCGGAAGTGATGAGTCGTCGAAAATACCGCCAATTTTTAGGACTTTATTTCACTCCCAAATATACCCTTTATTTTAGGGGAAGGGAAGGGAACGATCCCCTTTCCCTTCCCTTTATAGGGGAAAGGGAAGGGAATGGGGATGAGGTCCAAAGGGAACAAGGGGAAAGGAGAACGGCCACGCAAAAAGGGAAAGGGAATGGAGAATAGCCAACAGTAGGGAAACGTTCCCTTTTACAAGCCTGGGTTGCTGTAAGTTGGCTGGAATAATAGCAATTTTCTTTAAAATTTGACACAATACTGATTACATGGAGATGATGAGAAACAGATTTGAAATCTCAAAATTTGAAGCACTGTCAATCTTCGACTTTTTAGGAACTCTAAACTCCCCTAGTGTCTTTCTGGTCATTTGATAAAAAGGACATTTGGCAGGATCTTCGATATATTAATTTAATATAAATTTATCGAAATAATGGGTAAATTGAAAAAAATTGCCATAGAAAATTACCAAAAATTTCAGAGTGCTGCCCATTGGTCTCATAGGTCTGAAAAAATCAATCTGCGAAAAAGTGTTGCCCATTGCTCTCACTGTTGCCCATTGGTCACTGTTGCCCATTGGTCTCACCCACTGTACCGTATATTAAAAGGAATATATAAACTCAAAAAAAGTTTTTCATCAAAAGCCCATATCCGTATCTGTCAAAATGCACCGACCTCCTTAAGGTTGTTGGTGTGGAATGTCGGAATCGCTCATAACATTTGCCTAATTATAAAGCTGGACTAAAAAGATCCATGACAGTTATATATAAATAAATGAGAAAAAACACTAACGGGAGTTTTCGTCGCTTATGCGGTATAATTTATATCCCTTATATATTTACAGTGGAAAAAATGCGCCTCGACAAATTTTACCACTCAGAAGCGCCACCAATATAAAGTTTTAAAAAGGCATGATTCCCGGCAGATGCAATTAATTTATAACAGGTTTAAGAAACTGATGAGGAAATTGATTTGATTTCCACCGAGACAGGTGACTGACTATGAAACAAATAATTTTCAGTTAATACATAATATTCAGCAATGATGGTTTTTAATCCCAAAATTTTCGATGACTTAAAAAATTGAAAACCTGTTTTAAAAGATAAATTGAAGATTTTCGCCTTGAAAAATTTTTTTGTTTTCATGTCGCCGAATATGTTAATTATTTTTTATATATTGTCTTATGTATATTTTATAGAAAATAAAAAGTTATATTATCACTACGTATGTTATTTATTTCACCATTACCGCTAACCGCACTAAGCGTCACTATAGCGCCTCACTCATCGCGTTCGGACTTTTTGTTTCAAATTGAAAACCGGTGAACAGTTATACCCTTCCCTTCTAGCTACTCATGGGGCCGCTTTTCAGCCCGCACATCCTGGATTCGCAAAAGGTCGTTAAAGGGATATACAGATGAAAATTAATGACAAAAATTATTTTATTTTACTGGTTGAGTCATTTGTTTTGTATAGTTTAAGCTTGACTAGCTCTCTGGTTCAATACGAAAGGAGGAGCGGAGGGAGAATTGCCTCATCTTTCTTTGGTACGCTCAAAACCACACAAAACAGATTACTCTACAAGTAAAAACATGGTATAATTCGCTTTTGTCTAAAGTCAATGGCGAATAATCAGTATAACTTGTTTCTGACGGTTTTCTAATCAAAAACTGATTTTTATACGAAATTCGCCGATAAAAGCAGCAACAAGAAATATTTCATTTATTTTGTTCAATTTTTCTGCAAGGACGGATTATTTGCAAAATGGATAAAGTTTGTTTTTGTATGTATTGTTGTTCAAGTCGTATCAAACGAAATGTTCAAAGACAAGAAAAAGGTAAAAAATGAATATATTAATTATTTCTTCATACTTGATAAAAGGTCCTGTTAAAGGTTTGATTCCAGCTTACGGAGAAGGAGGATGCAATGCATTGAGGTCAGTATTTTGACATTTATTTTTTTGAGCATATTTTCAACTAATCGTTATAACTTATAATAACCTCAATCAATTTTGTGTATCGTAAAATTTTTATCACATTTGGTCTATGAGGCTGAAAATGGTCATGATTTTGAATACAGTTCTTGATTTGTAAATGGAACACCCTAACTAAAAAAGTATCAGAACGTACTTTTTCATCCTTTCCCAAAGATTTCCTCGAATTATCATAATTATGAAATATCAAAAATAGTACAAATTGAACACAGTCTGCAGTTTTATATCATTTTTTAATGTACAAATCTTGTTAATAAAATCATGTTCAGTATGTCACATTTTTGCTCATACTTTTAGCTTTTTGCAGAAATATGGTTGACACTGCTGATTGGTCAATACGCATGTGAATTAGGTGCTTCACATATGTACCAGCTTATTGACCAATCAGCGGTGTCAAATCATATTTTTGCAATAAGCTAAGAATATGAGCAAAAATGTGACATACAGTTCATGATTTCATTAACAAGACTTTTCCATAAAAAAATGATATGAAACTGCTGACTGTATTTCTTCGTCGTTATTCACGAAATTGTGTCCATATATTAACCCAAATTTAATATTTTCATGACAATGAGCGCTTCATGTCTTTAAAATCGTGCTTTGAATGACCATAATTTCAGCAAGCAATTTTATCCTACATATATTAAACTGTATTTTGGCCTTTAATTATAGTTTGAGCTTATTTCTTGATAAAATTGATTTTAATTATTCAAAAACGAAAGTGATTTTAAAAGACATTTATTGAATTTAAGTACAGAACAATAATATTAGTTTAAATTCGGTAAAAAGTTGGTTTCATGCATTTCAAATGCAGAATAAAAACTATCTGATCATTTTTTTCGTCCACCAATCAGCGGGCACAAGGCTGAGGTCTGAAAAAATTATTATTAATTTAAATGTATTTAGTACTTCTGATTTTGGCTGGCGATTTCAGCTTCAGCTAGTAGAGAACACCTATCAATTAAAAATTAGATCACACATAATCCGAACAATATTATTGAACGCGAGCTAATCATCATGCATAAGGTCCGCCTCTAAGACAGATTTGAAAAATTATTTTCCGAATAAAAGCTTCGACTCTGCTTGAATTTCAGACCGACTTCAAAATTTCACAAATATTTATAAAATGAACCCAAAAATGTTTTCGTCTTCCGGATTTTTGCTTATCCGGCTGTGAAGATCTCGAAATTTGAATTGGAAAACAAATTCTAAAATAAATTTATTTACATTTTTTTTAAGAAATTTATATTCGAATAATATTTTGAGGCAAGAATGTTTAAGTTCTATAACTGTTTGGCAATAATTTTGTGTATTTTTGTCTACTTTTGGAATTCAACTTGATGAAAATATTTTTAGATGAAGCTGAACTTTCTAGCCCAAATCTCATAATTTTGTAGTTTAAAAAAAATATTCATCAATTTATCACATCAATAATTTTACCTTGTGGTTGACCTGCAATTCTTGGGGAATTTATAACATAGGGAAAAAATTGATCCTCGAATGATGCTAATGATGGCTTGTCATGGTGCTGTCTAATAAGGATATAATGGTGTCTGTATCGGGATATCTCAGTTCAGCAAAATTTAATTTAACAATGTCATAATATTGTTATCCTTAACTTAAGATTGCATTCAAAATATTGTTTCTTTTTGTGACTAGAAATATAGATGAAAAACGTAAATATTTGCTAGGTTTACTAAAAAACAGTGGGTGAGACCAATGGCCAACAGTGACCAATGGGCAACAGTGAGACCAATGGGCAACACTTTTTCGCGGATTTTATTTTTTAAGACCTATGAGACCAATGGACAACACCATGAAAATTTTACCATAATTGACCAATAATTTTGATAAATTTAAAATAAATTAATATATTTTTGTGAAAATTCACAATATAATTGTGAAATTTTATAATCTAGAACAAACTATCGAAAAACTGTGGTGAAGTTTTTAGAAAAAAGATGTATCAAATTGAAAAAATCGGACTAGTGAGACCAATGGGCAACACCCTTCTTGTGAGACTAATGGGCAACAGTGAGACCAATGGGCAACACTTTTTCGAAAAGCTCCTGTGTTGCCCATTGGTCTCACCCACTGTGCATCTGAAAAATATAATGGCGGTCGAGTGCCTAATTTTAGTAAATTGAAGTGGATTCTAGTAACTTCTTGTCAATTGTTCTCACCTTGATAAGATGCTGCATTTGTTATGGCTAAGAGATAAAATGTGAAGTGAAGTTGCATCTAAAATTATAAATTAGCAAATAATTACAAGAAAAAAATTAAATATCTTTATTCGTGAAAACTTAATGGAAACTGTAGAGAACATCTTCCGAGCTCAAGATATTGTCATTTTGAAAAATCTTCGTTGTTTTATCATGTTTTAAGCCAATTTTTAAATCCGATCAGTTCTGCTCTTATCCACAATTTGAACAAATTGTTCAACTGATGATAAAAATAAAATGATCTGAGTTTTGGCGAATATAAATCCCTGTCCCCAAATATGTCATATCATTTGCTACAATTGTTAACAAGAATTTATGACCTTGCAAACGTTAGCTTCAAAATTGCGCTTTTATCATAAATGCTTTTAAATGGTTTCTCTGTAGGTTTGAAAAATACTCGCTAGGCGAGGTATCCCTGATTAGTATTCCTTCTTCACACTGTCCGGAATATCTCGGCCTGTATAATAAACCTAATGTGTTTTCCAGTAAAAGGTCCGGGATATTCCGGAAAGTGTAAACGGGGGATATTGGTAGTATGTAGAGAAAATTAAGGATAAAAATAATTTATTTCGGAAGGCTCGCGTGATTCATGTTTATAGGGCGTAAAAATTCTAGTCCCGTATTTTTTTAAAGTTTTCTCAAAACCTCGATTTACTCACCAATATGTCTTATTTCTACTTAGTTTTCCACATTTATATAATTTAGCTCAGGTGAATAAACCAGTTATTTATATGATTTCTTGCTTTTAAGATTTTGGCAAGCCGTTTTAGTAAGTGGTGTATAAATACTGGAGTACACAATCTTGATTTTTGTAATTCGCCCAAATTTAAATTTGGTTCACGTTTCTTTTTGGTTAGTTTCATTCTGTTTCGTATCACAAATTTGATTGGGTTCAAAAAATCCCTTAGTTAACCCTTGTACTCAGACAGTGGTTATTAAGCGATTTCCAAAATCTCTGATTCGTGAATAAAAGGGATTGGATTCAGTCGAAATCGTAAAACTGGAAATAATGTCTTTTTTTGGTGAGCATTTAAAAGAAAATCGCTACCCTTAAAATTTGATGTTTTAAAGCCATGACAGGTTTAAATTGAGGCCGGATGATAGCTATAGTTCTGAACATAGCTTTAAACTACCTTAAACATTAAAGGTAGACTATATATATATATATATATATAGACTGTATACTGTATACATCAGGCCCCATCCTTTCTCATTGCAACAAAGTCATTCTAATAAATGCATTACAACACAAAAAAAAATGAGTTTTTTAA
>SCLH01001088.1:65989-116668 GCA_004367855.1 Oikopleura vanhoeffeni | reverse complement strand
GCAGAAAGTGAACAGCTCATATCACAGCTTTTTCAGTAAAATTCCTTGATTTGGTTTCAGTATCACCAAAAAACAGTATTTTGGCCCTATTTCTCAATCAAAATGTATCTTTTCCCCGGATTTTAAAGTCACACATTTGAAACCTCATGAATATGCAGCTGACGAGTCCGTGCAGATCAGACACAGAGTTTTGTTCAAGTTTCTTTATCAGTTTTCTACATGTATAAATCGTGTTTTAATTTTCCAAAAATCAAGAAATTTCAACTAAAAAAAACCATCAAAAAATACTTTTCTAACCTTGACTTAAAATAAAACGAGTCCCAAAATGATTGTAAGTTTCTATATTTTCGTATTAAATTCATTACAAAAAATTTGGAGATTTTGTTTCTAGAGCCTCATTTTTGCGACGATCATCCCCTTTAAGACCCCTTTAACAATATTAGGAGTCCTAATTTAGGACCCTTTTGACGATATTAGAAAACACTAAGTGGTTAACAATGCTTAGTTTGTAATTAAGCACTCGAAAAAACAATCAAACAATTTAAAAAACACGACATTGCAAAGTATTTGCGATAAGTTATAGGCTATAGCCATGGATAAAAAATGACTTGGTTATGTCCATAAGCCAGAATCAAAGAGTTATTTGTTGTACGTGGTGAAAAAAAATGAATACGGCTAGTTATTCATGCTTATCTGTAGGAAAGTCGGGTGACAAAAACAATTATTAAAGACAAAATGAGAAATATTTATTCCGAATAAGGTTTTTAGGAACGTCTACTGAAATTATTTCACGAGTCCAGCTCGCATTTTTTGATAGTCTGATACCGCCAACATTCCAAAAAGATGTACTTAATATTACAGAAATAAATTATATAAATAACATGTAGATAATTAACTTTGCCAGGTTTTTCGAATACTCAACTTTAAGAAAACAGCTTAAGGGGGTAGGTGTCGTTTTTTTAGCTCTTTATAGATTTTATTTATGATAAATTAATGTCGGTTATGACTGAAGTTGACCCAATGAATTTCATGGTGGCAATAATTTTTTCAAAATAATCTAGAACAAAATCAAGAATTTTCATAATTCTAATATTTTCTAGCTTTAACCCGCATAAAACCGGTATGCTACCATGGTATGAACATATTTTATTGGTAAATATGATCCGCCTGAAACAATGATGACATTAAATTTATCAAAAATGTCTTACTCGTAATCAATAAATTTCAAATATTTTTAAGCAATAATGTTAAACCTAATTATCAAATTTAACGCTGATTGGTTCAAAATTTCGATTAGCTGTCAGCTGATTATTTGATCAGTGAACTATCTAGCTTCAATTTGGTGGTACTTTTGTTCCGATCAGACGACCTTTTTTTCGAACTTTTCATTTCCGGTTTACTCAAAGTCAATTTTCTAGAATTCTAGAATATAAATCAAAAATTCCTACCAATGTGTTCACAAGTTGACATATCTTCTCAGCTGAAACTTTTAAAAAAAATGCGTCATTTCATATTATTAAATTATTACATACAATTACAGTAAGGGTGAACTCGGCTGGTTTCTGATAACTCTCCTACCAAGGATGAGATAAAAGGGTGCCAGCCATTTGTACATCTAAACTGCGTCCCCACCAAAAGTCAACTTTTTGTAGCGAAGTTATCTTTCGATTCAAGTAGCTAAACTATAATGCGCTTCAATGGATTGGTGGGAATGAAAGTGTCGAAAACATAGGTCGTTCCTGATCGGAACAAAAGTTACCACCAGAGAGTGGACGCTAGAGAGTTCACTGATCAATAATACTGACAGACTAATCGAAATCATTGAACCAATCAGCGCGTTAAATATTAGATAATTGGTTTACATATTGCTTAAAAATATTTGAAGTTCTATAAGATTTGAGTAAGACATTTTTGATAAATTTTCAATGCATCATTGTTTCAGGAGGATCATACTTTACCAATAAATATGTTCATCCATGTAGCATACCGTTCTTTGCGGTGTTAACGCTAGAAAATATGGATATGAAAATCGGTTTTTCGTATCTAAGTATATTTTAGGAAAAAAATTATTGGCACCATGAAATTACATAGTCGGTCAACTATCTAAGTCATACGACATTAATTTATCATAAATAAAATCTTATAACAGAGCTGACAAAAAACGACACCTTCCTCCCTTAGGGGGTCCGATAAGGTCCTCTCCTGCGATTGGTACATTTTTCAGAGCGGATAAATGAAGAAAAAAATGTGAAAATTGTATTTTTTAATATTTTTTCATCGTCCGAATAAAAGTGATTTCACATTCTTGCAAACGTTGCTATATTTTCTATTTTCTTAACATAACCTCAATTATCTGGGCAAAGTATATAAAAAAGCACTTTTCATGGGGAATCCATAGTCCAATAAACTCGATCTACAGATTTTTTTTAAAGTACGTATTAATGAAACTTCAGAAATTGGTCGGGCGGTGTAGTGCGCTAAAATCATTGGTTTATTTACGTTGCATAATTCAAAAAGTTTCTTGATATACAAGTTGTTCAATTCCACGGAAGATTGTCAAAATGAGCACAAAAGAATAGAGAAAAACTCTCTTTTTGAGATAAATATACCAATTCATTGCCGTTTCTGATACTTAAAAATTAGTACTCACTATTCTAAAGAAATGGCCCTATTACGCCGACAATTTTATTTGGAATTTGACCGCATAAATTTTTCAAATATTTAGTGCAATCGCACTTATCGAGTGTACCACCCAAGCGTTAAAATTTTTCATCGCATAGTTTCAGCAAATGAAATCGCAGCGCGACCAATCATTAGTGGGACTACGGATATATAATAGATACAAAAACATTTAAATATTGGTTCTGCGCTGATTTTTTATCGGAAGAGTTCACAAAAACACTAATAAAAAAAATTTTGCGAGTTGCTCATTTTGCCCGGAAAATTTTCTAAATCTTTTCTAAAAAAAGCTCGACAAAAAAAGACAATAAACATATCATAGATTTTTCAACACAGCAACGTCACGAAAATATGCTAGACATCATGAAAAAGTTGAAAGTGGCTTATTATTTATGTTTTATTCATAGATTTAAAAAAAACGTCAGCAAAATGTTGGACAGAAAAAATGCGGAAAATTTTCATATAGTATTGAAATTGATTTTTGAATGTTTTTACTCGATTTCAAAATGAAACTCGAACTCTCTGCCTAAATAAATAAAAAACAATGTATTGAAGCTGACAAACCATTTATATCGGTTTATAGCTAAACTATTCATAAGACATAAAAAAAAGATATAGGCTGACTTACTTATTTTGTCGTAGTCTTATAACGACTCCAGCTCTGCTTGGCTTTATGGCCCACACGTAAGCTGTTTTCTTAAGATTGAGTATTCCGAAAAACCTCGCCAAAGTATTTATCCTAAAATGTTATTTAGTGTTAATTTATTTCCTGTAACATATTAAAGTACAATCTTTTTGGATTAGCCGGATATCAGACTATCAAAAATGCGAGCTGGACTCGTTGAAGCATTTCAAGTAGACGTTGCTAAAAACCTTATTCGGGAATACACTATTTCTCATGCTATGTCTTATCAATAACTGTTTTTGTCACGCGAATTTCCCTACAGATAGCATGAATTACTAGCCCGTGATTTTTTTCACCACGTACAAAAATAAATTAATATAGCCTTATAACTTATCAGGCCAAATACTTTGCTAAACTGTCGTGTTTATTTAATGACTGTATAATGGTTTTTCGGTGGCTTACATTACCAATCAGAGAGTCTAATCACTGAGTGTTTCTAATATCGTCAAGTAGGCTTCCTAAGTGTAGGACTCCCATTAATATTGTTAAGAGGTCTTAAGCGGGGGGGTGGCGTGGGGGACAGGATGAATCGTCCGCTCAAAATGAGGTCTAGGAATACAAATCTTCACTTTTTCTGTAATGAATCTTAATCGAAATATTGAACACTTAAATCATTTGTGGCGACTCGTTTTATTTTAATCAAGGTTAGAAAAGTATTTTTTTTGATGGTTTCAAAAGTCATCTTAATAGGTATCAATTATGTGAAATTTCTTGACTTTTTGGAAATATTAGAAGAGCACGGATGAACATGTAGACAAACTGATAAAGAGAAGCGGTTGAACAACATCTGGTTGTCTGATTCTGCAGGGCCGTGCACGTGGACTAGCAATGCACGACTCCGTTCCAGCGCGATTATTCATAGAGTTTCAAATGTCGATGTGACTTTTAAAATCCGCGGGAAAAAGATTATCATTTTGATTGGAGAATAGGCCAAATTACGTTTTTGTTGTTGACTACTCAGAACCAAATCAAGGGATTTTACTGCCAGAAAAGCTGTGATATGAGGCTTGTGTCACTTTCTGCCCGGTTAAATAATATCATGCAATCACGGGTCGCTCGTACCCGGGTGAGAAACTCAGGGAAAGAAATACATATGATAAAAACGTTAGTCGTTTTATGACGATTCTAGAGGGGTTGAAGCAAGCACTCGTTTCTTTCCGAATTTTGTTAAATCATCCGCTTTAAGCACCTTGTTGAGAAATAAGCAAGGGATAAGGGATACTTGGCTGCACCCAATTTGAAACTCTTGATCCACAACGTTGTGAGTGTGAGAAGTTTGCGAGTTGAGAGGTGGAGCGAACCACTCCTTGGAGGGAAGGTTATCGTGATGAGTTAACCAGTTGAAAATCACTGGTTGAAAGAAGGAAGCTTAATGTGTGAAATCGAAACTCGAGTTTTAGTGGCCGTCCTCTTTCGTTATTTAAACCCTCATCAATCATCTCCGAGAGAAGTTGAAATTTATTGTATGATTTCTATTTTCACGCTTGGATTTGGCAGTCGGTGTGTGAGGAAGTGGAAAGCGTGGGCTATAAAATGATGAGAGGTTTGAGAGGAGGGTGAGTGTGAGTGTGAGAGTTTGCGCACTAATTTACATACAAGTTAGAGTGTAAGTATCAGTTCTTTCAACTGGTTGATACAAGTTTTTACATGCAAGCAGTAAGGTGGTTATTATTTCGCCTTTTTGTCTCCGTATTTTCTTATCGAGACCGGCAGTGCGGGATCCGTCAAAATTTGCGTAACAATTAAGTGTTTGGTTCAGTTTATGCTAGCTATGTCGGGAAAATTTTGATTGAAAACATGTTAGAATACGACAGCATAGTCACATGCTTTCCTTGCGACTTATAATTCTGTGGCTCAAGCTGACTGAAACTATTCATTTGCAATAGAAATTTAATTTGTGAACAAGCACTTACTGGTTTGTTAGCATTGAATTGGATATTGATGAGTGGAGGGTGAGCGAGAAGCGGGAGAGTAGCGGTGAGTGCAGGCATAGAAGTGTTGATGGTTATGTTTTCCTAGGGCGTCGTTGAATACACTTTTCGTTGAAGTAGCGATAATTAGGGCTAAGTTGCTTGTCTCAAGACGACATCGATATTCAGCACCATCTTGTCGATTCGAATGTAAACTTCAGGCATATAGCGGTCTGCGAATTTATTATAATCGATATAATTATATTCTGCTTTTCGCCGCCTCACAGTTGGACTCGCAAGTGTGCGAGAAGGGCGGGTACCATCTTACAGCGCGTTTCGAAGGTGCGCAGTGTGTGCTCTCATAAGTAATTGTTTGGGTGCGTTGTGTGAATACACCATTAAAATTTTAAGCAGGTTTCATTATCAAACCCTTGCCTATCATAATGGTTCATATATCCTAAACGACATAGTAGGATTCGAACACCGACGCTATTATAAGCGTTTTTGAGGATGGAAGAATTCTGTTTCGAAAGGGGGACGTGATTATTATTATCCCCTGTTTAACTTTGTTAAAATATCCCGCACAGGATTAGGAAATGTAGTGTGGTTTTTTAAGTAGTTAAGGACCGGATATGTAACAAAAGTGTGAATCAGGGGATTTGGCATTATACACCTGTAGCCTTCTCGGGAAGCCTATGTTAAATGATGCCTGGGAAAAGGAATGCGGAGGAGATGTAATGCAGTATCATTCACTCGGGCTGAGACTCCAGATAGTCCGTTACACAGTCCCATTAGAAACTCGATCAAATCTTGAACACAATAAGCCACCTCTTTCATTTACATAATATTTTTACAAGAAAACATTTATAGTTGTCCTATTGTGCTAAGAATGTTAATTACTTTTCCTCTCAACATCCCATTTTTTTTTTCGTCCAGGGAGTTAGCAAATTTGAATTCACCACTCTTCATTTTATAAGGCACGTACCAAAAATACTCTATAAAACCGCTGTTGAACTAAAACTCAGTATTCTCTATAGAGATTCACCTGCCAAAACNACTCGGCTGGTTTCTGATAACTCTCCTACCAAGGATGAGATAAAAGGGTGCCAGCCATTTGTACATCTAAACTGCGTCCCCACCAAAAGTCAACTTTTTGTAGCGAAGTTGCCTGCCCAAAATCGACAGTTTATCGATAAAATTGATTGATCATACAGCAGGCAACCTTAAAGCAAAACATGTTTGTTTAAACAACAACGGTTTGTTTCACGCAAAGTAGCTACAAAGTGACACCATAAAATCTTGAATATCTTCATTTGACACCTCGCTCTTACTCGGGGTGACTAAAGTGCATATCTTTATTAAACTTTATGTTAATCTATCCCTTAAATCTTTTTAATAAAGTTTTACATTTGTCGAAAAAAATCACATTGAACGCATTATATTTATCTACTTTAATCGAAAAGGATCTTTATTCTAAAGATTTGTCGAAAAGAAGATAGAATGTGAAGTGGAAAAACTGGAAAAATTGGCGTTTTAGTGAGATTCTAAAATAAAAAATGTCAAAAATTGTAAAAAATCTCTCCGATCACATGTTTGTTCTCATTGTTATCCGCTACTTTGTGTAAATTTTGAGACGCTTTGTATGTGGGCTCTAAAAGTAGATACATTTTAAAAAAACCTTTTAGTGTTTTAGAATAGACTCACTACCTGGCAGTGTGATGTAACAATGTTGACTTTGAGGTGTGTAATCCTTAAACGAAGGATAGATCTACAAAAAAGTATCCTCAGATTTTTCACAACTACCCTAGAATTGTACTGAGGTGTGATTGAAAAGTACCAAAAAGCGACACCCACCCCCTTTATTATCGTTATTCTCTATTCGCCCTAGTTGAAAGTAAATTCAGGAAATTTTTAAATGATCCTTTAAAACAAAATCAGGAATCTACTGGTTTTTGCCAAAAATAGTCTACGCCAAACAAAGTATATTATATACTTATTCGGAAATTGTCGAAAATAATACTTGATTTTTGAGTTAATGTAGTCTACCGTTTTTGTCTCAACCATCACAAACAAATAGGTGCGTACCCCAGTAAGGACAAATCGAACAAAATTGTACGAGCCCTTTTGATAAAACCATTAGCATTTATCCGATTTAAGAGTTAAGGCTGGGGAACATAGTTTAAACAATTATATTTTATTCTAGACTTGCAACCGAATAACGTGAACTTGAAGTTTCTGTACGTACATTTTGGAAGAAAACTGCTTTATAATGAATTAAAATAAAATTAAAAAGTGTTCGCAAAAATATGAGAATTATATTTAACTTTGTATTTTCAAAGTAGCAATATATTTAATTATATAAAATTTATGCTGCATAATGTACTAGACCAAATTGAAAAATATTAACCCTTCTTTTAAAAAGATATGTGACAAATCTAATCTAAGTGGTCGATTTTGGCCGAAATTAATATATTATATTTCGGAATATTACGAGTTGGATGACTTTTATTTTTTACGTTTTGTTTCTTCCATGACAACCGATAGTTAACTATGAGTGCCAATTTCCTGGATATTTCAAGCTAATGGAAATTAAATGAAAAAAATTTATAACGATTACGGGGCCCTCTGGTTGTTTTTTGCCACTTTTTCAGCCAAACTTTTTATAAAATTCGACTTTTGAACAAAACTCCTCAGATTAAGTTTTTAAAATTTTAAAATTATCAGTTTTGTTTAAAAAATTCGAAAAATGGCCTGATTCGGACCATTTAAGGACCATTTTTTTTTTAATTTCTGTGCTCAGTTTGAGCTTTCTGAGAACTCAATCAGATGAGCCGTTTTTAAAACCCGAATAATATAAAAATTTTGGCTGTAAAAGTTGAAAAAAACAACCAGAGGGCCCGTAATTGATATATGTAATACTGTTGTAAATGACAATTTTTACCGACGGAACTCCATCTCGAAAACGTTTACTACCTCTTAAGCGCGAGTTCGAATCCCACTAATCTTGTCTAAGTGATTGTCTTAGTAATTGCTTAAGTGATTACACACCAATCAAATTTAGCGGTCCCAATATCAAGCACCCTGGCCTATAGTCATACTCAAGACAGTCACTAAGACAACATTAGTGAGATTCGAACACGCGCTATAGAGATAGTAAAAGTTTTTGATATGCAGTTCGAATGGTAAAAAAATATATGCAGTTATGAATGTTTTATTTTTTAAGAATTTTTTTGGCAGTTAAGTTAATGAAGATGTTCACCCGTCTGCGGTTGGGAAGCCCGATTCAAATATAAGCGAAATTCATCAAATTTCATTTCTCTTCGAACAATTTGTATGACTGAATCGAATTTTTGGCACATCGAAAGAAATATTTATTCATGAGATGAATGAAATAGATTGAATTCGTTGATCTGGACGGCTGAACAATTTGTCAAGTTTCAGTGAAATAAGATTTAATAATTTTTCATACTTGCTAAATTAACATGAGTTTTGAAAGTTGAGAAATCTTCTAAAATAAAATATAGGGCCTTTCACCAGACAGAATTTTCGTTTATTTTATGTGTTCAAAAATCAAGGATGAGGATTCCTAGATTCGTAAAAAATTCTTAATTTTTGATTTTCTCACTTCAAAATATTTTCCATTTTTTTTTCTTAAAATCACTTCAGAAATTATAATTTCAGAATTTTTAAACAATTTTTGATAACTCTCGAGTGCTTATTTGTATCACCTAGAGATTTTTTATTCGCGAGATACTGATCAAATAACTCTTGAATTTTGTTGTTTTGAAAAATTATATTTTATAAAAAAATTTAAACTTATTCCTAATGAAGTTTAATTTCAAAAAAATTTTGGCATTAATTGACCAAAAAAAACTTTTAAGCAAAAGTAAACAGACATTTAATTCGGTCAATTTTACCATGAAAACATAAAATTTTGCAAAATCCTAAATTCGGCGATGTTCTTAAAATAATCGGCGCACTCTTAAAATAAGCTTGAAATAACGTAACATCGCCGAATTTTAATTATTTGCATGGTCAAATTTGCCGGACTTAATGTCTGTTTACTTTTTCTTAAAAATGTTTTTATTCAATTTATGCCAGAAAATTTTTCAAATTTTGACCGAAATTTTTTCTGGCATGAATTTGAAAAAAAAACCTTTCAGCAAAACTGAACAGACATCGAATTCAGCTAATTTGACCATCCAAATAATATAAATTCGGCGATGTTACGTTATTTGAAGCTTATTTAAAGAGTGCGCCGATTATTTAAAGAATATCGCCAAATTTTCGACTTTTTAGAAATTTTATTATTTGGATGGTCAAATTGGCCGAATTCAATGTCTGTTTAGTTTCGCTGAAAAATGTTTTTAGTGAATTTACGGTGATTTAACTTTTAGTTTTAACTTATTGTTTGTTCTTTTAGGAGATGGAAAAACTATGGCATCGTCGTAACCCTATATTTTGGAAATTAATTTCCTTCAAAAATTAATTTTAAATTTTCTTCAGAAGATACAAAATACTTGAGGATATCGATTAAGGACCCTTTAAGGGAGTGAAGCTGATATTCCGAAAACATGTTTTACTAACAGAACCAACCATCGCGGTCAATTACCAAAATACAGAAATCTGATACAATCGCACCTACTCACAAACACAAACAATTAATTAGCTTCTCCAAGAAACTCTTATTAGCTATGTTCCAGGCCACAGAGCACCAATACAAACAATCAATAAAGTCATTTTTAAACAGTCTTTTGACTTTTGACGGCCAAAAAAGACAAAAACTCAAAATCAAAAATGAGTTTGGGAGGCTCCGTGAAAAGCTATTTCCTCCCACAATTTCGAGCATAAAACTCAAGTTTATAGTTTTTTATGAAAGATAAAGAGTTGTTAAACAATCAATCACTTCATTTTTAATTTTTTTTGATTTGGCGTGTTTAGGGGGCAATTTATCAGTTATTCATTTTTATGCTTAATTGTAACAAAATCTCTGACACCAAAATATTGAAAGTTGATAAAAATGTTGGGAAATTATCATTTTCTTTAAATTCAACGAAGAGTTTTCCCGTAAATTCTAAACTCAGGAGCGTTTATAACAAAAAATTTTCGCTTTCCCAAATAAAATCTGAATTTTCCTATTTTTCGTATTTTGGGCCGTCAAAAAAATTCAAAAAATGGCGTGATAAGTTGTTTGTGTTGCTGCTTTGTAGCCTGATACAAAATATCACTGAAAAATAATGTAAATTGGAGTACGAGATAGTTTATTAGTCTTTATTGGAGAGGTTCAGTAAAGGTTACAGTGTGTGCGTAGGTGTTCTTGTATGAGATAACTGTTATTTTCAAAATGATCGGGAAGAGTTTTTTTTAAGTTCAAAAAGTTTTTGCAATATAACCTTGGCCAGTTTGACGAGAAATCGCGTAGTTGAAGGTCCAAATCAGCGACACACACTCCCTTAACTGAAAAATACTCACTTATTCAAAAATGCGGAATCTTAGCATTCGATTCGTTGATCCTTTCCAAATCAGATCAATAAAAGCGGCTTATCATGCAATCCTTCGTTTTGATTAGGTTCTAGTACCCTTTGTTGTTTGTATCATTGAAATAGTCACGATCTGTCAACTAAAGTCCCTTTAATCCATATCGTTGAATAAAATGGAAGTTGAGCTAAAATAAGTTTTCGTTGACTCCCGAGTCTCGAGATATGGCCGGGCAATAATGACCTTAGTTGAATACTCCCTTTATACTGTATTTATTACCTAAAGCTCTCTTGTCCTCTTATACTTCAAAATAAAAATAAACCTTCAATTAATCTATGAAGTGAAATAATAGTGTTGAAAATGAAAATTAATTCATTTAACAACATACTGATGGTAGTGGGAGTGATAAAATACGGAATAAAACGCTTTTACTACCCTGATGTGGTTTTTTGAAGGGAAATCTCGAATGTCTCCTCATCCCACATTCACATCACATGATTGTATGTGTATAATAAAAATCAATATAACTTGGTATCATACAGTATATAAGTAAGTCTGATGTTCGAAATTTATTTTATACTTTGAAATTGTAATGTTCATGTCCTGCGAATTTAAATGTCATAAAAGATGAAAGTTTGTTTTTAAACACGGATCGTGTTCGCGGTGTTGCACGCTATTCAACATTCTTCCAATCGCCTAGACACTATTTCTGATTTGAAATTTTGGTCATTTTTGGAAATGTGGGGAGAAATAGATTTCGGATGATGCGTTTTTTGACAAAGCTGATAAGTCGATCTTAAATCTATAATTTAGCGGGGTTGTCAAGGCAAAAAAGCCTTTCCAAGAACTCATGAATTTTGAGTCATAAACTTCTATTCCTGCATAAGAACCTTATAAAGTTTAAGAATGGTACTTGCTATTACCAAGTTGGTAATCGAAAAATTAATTGTCGATCAAATTTTCCTCATGGCATGTTCGACCAACCGGTAAATTGACTTCACCGCGAGGAAAAATATTTTCAAAGTGATATTTTAATTTCATTTTATTTCAAATTGTTAGATTTTGTCCGAGATGATTTATATAAAAAGACTTGTATTTTGTTTCTTTCGATTTTTTACCTCGATTTTCTACAATATGCGATAAAGCACCGTTTTTTGGACTTTGTTCATCGGAAAATCTATCTCCTCCGGTACGGTAGCTCGAAACAAATAAAACTTCTGAGCAATTTCGACGCCAAACTCAAATATTGAATTTTTAAAGGTCACTGAAAAAATTTCCGAAAAATGTGCTCGATTTTTTGATAGTAGGCTCAAAGAAAGCTGGGAAAACTGAAGAGAATGTTGGCTTACGTAAACCCAATTTTGAAGTTTTAGGGGTCAAATTGACACAAACGTCATTTTTGAACATAATTTTGAGAAAAATACTTTTTTGTCGTCATTTGGGTTTTTTATGCGTTCAAAACATAAACAATTGATTTCGTGCATTTTTATGACATAAAAACTGCAGAAAATGTAAAAACCGGGATACCCTTAAGGGTACTGGTTGCCTTTAAGTGCTTTAAAAGTGAGGAAATGTGCCGTTTTTCCCAGAAGTTGTTTATTTTCTCATTGTTTTAACGAATTCATTTTTATACAAACTGAACATTTTCGAGGCAATTAAGAAAAAACTGGTAAGTTCTGAATTTTCAATTTCAGCTCCTAACTTCCAGGACCAGAATTCACAGTTAGTTTTGAGCTCAAGGTCATAATTTGTACAAAGTTTCAATTCGCATCACATGAACGTAACGGTTTCTAAACTATGGTGAAATTAATGACCGGTGTGGAGCGAGAGTATAAAACATTTATTAATTTTAGACACTTAGATAACATTCCGAAATTGGTACCCGCGCGCCCTACAGGCTTTTGTCTGATTTAACTAGAATTTGTGGAATTGAATGAAAATTTGATAAGCGATTGTGCTTTATTACCCAAATATATTACAACTAATTAAGCTTTCTGTGGAATCTTTAAAATATTTTGAACAAATTCACACCGAATACTTAAGGGGGTGAAACAGGCAAATTTTCGCATCGTGAAAAATAGCCTTTTTTGGAACTAAAATAAGTTTTTCGGGCTAATTAACACCTTCAAAAAAATCTCAACTAGATTTTTTTTACTCTAGAATTTCTGGGAAAGTTTTGAAATCTTGAAAGTTTGCCTTTTTCAGAAATAAAATACAGTTTTCTGACTGATTGGCAGTGCACTCGAGAAATTCGATGGAAGTGGCTTTAGGAATCTATTTTAATGAAGGTTTGCAATCATGGTGATCTTTATAGCGCATGTTCGAATCCCACTAGTGTTGGGAGAGTGATTATTTTTGGTACACTAATACGCAATGATGCTTGATATTGGGAGTGTCAAAGTTGATTCGTGCGTAATATCATAAGATAAACCCTCCGGCCAATAAGGCGACGTTTGGTTATGTCTATGCAACCCTCTAGCGGTATTTATGGTTCCGAAAAAGATAAATACCGCGATTTTTACTGTTTAGATATCATACACGTTGATCTAATAAACAACCTCCCCAAAGTCTAGCCTCGTTCTTTTCAGGACAATAGTGGGATGAGAACCGGTGCTTTGGAGATCACCTTCATTTTGAACATTAACTTTGGTTGGGAAAAGGATATGCGGACGAGTATCGCAATTTAAATAATGCTCAATGCGTGGTGATGATTGGATGTGGTGATCTCTCTTTTTCATAGGCAAATAAGTTTTAGTCAATTAACTGACTTGATTATTTCCACTTAATTTAAAAGTATTTGAATTGATATTCCCGTCCACATTCGGAGTCGAAATCAATATCCTTTTACCAACCCCATCTCAAAAACGTTTACTATCTCTATAGCGCGTGTTCGAATCCCACTCATGTTGTCTTAGTAATTGTCTTGAGTATGATTATAGGCAAGGGTGCTCGATATTGGGACCGCTTAATTTGATCGGTTTGTAATCACTCAAGCAATGACTTAGACAACATAAGTGGGATTCGAACTCGCGCTATAGGGAAAGTAAATATTTTTAGATGGAGTTCCGTTGGTAAAAGGATATGTGACACAAGTTGCGCAAGTTAGATCGCAGAATATAAATTTGGAATATTTTACAGAAATTTTTTTATTCTCGCTCACAATAAAATTAATTAATTTTAGCTGAAGCATTATGCATAGACGAATGAATTGTTTTAATTATCGCTAAAGTATTAATTCCCTCCCAAAATAAACAATTTCTAACTTATCTTGGGGATAATTTTTAAGCCACAACTGAAATCAACATAATATTTCTTGCGTATAATTACAATTTAATCTGTTCAAACGTGATAACGTATTTCTTATGAACATCCAATTGTTTCAGCTCACACAGGCGAATAAGTATCTTTGAAGTGTTCCACTTTTGAGGCTATAATTATGATATTATTTTAACAATCATGATCTTATCTATATTTAAAAGTCAAGAAATTACGGAAGGGAATACCGTTTTTTTGACACAAAACTTTTCATGAGCATTTTAAAGTTGATCACCTCAAGGTAGCCAAAATAAAATAACACTCAAATAATTTTAAGTCGGAAATCCATTTTTTAACTCAATCGTGAAATTCAGTTCACAACAACGAAAGGGAAACCGACCCAGATTAATTATTTCAACTTTCGATGACTTACTCTTGTGTGCGTCTATAAAAACATCCTTTATAAGGTCAATATGGCAAAAATATGGCCAAAATCTACATTTTTTTATTTTGGTCTGTCCCTTTATAAGGACAATGTGAGAGAAATATACCTCAACAAAAGGTAAATTTTTCGAAAAAATTTATAATTCGTATAATATGTATAATCGCAAAATATCTGCTGTCCTTATATACGAAAACAATAGTATACATTTTTTTGCTGAAATCAACATCAAAATAGGGAAATTTCAAATTTTTGCCTGTTCATTTATGCTAGCTACAATGAAACTGCTGACTTCAAAAATTAGTTTCGACATACGCGAAAACATCGTTAATGAAGAGAATATTTCGAACGCTTTATATTGCATTTTTTAAGACTAATTCTTCAAAATTTTCTTTTGAAAACTCTTGAAATTTGCAAAAATCGATATTTGAGGGGGGTTCTGAATCTAAATTGCTGTAATTGCTGGGTATTTGTGACCACTTTTTAACAGTCTGTAACTTGTGATTGAAATGATCAAACATGAAAATGAAAAACAAATATTGTTCTTGTTGTTTTTTCTAATTAGTAACGAATTCGTTAATCGTATTACGAAAAAAAGTTTTAAAAATGCACAATTTTTGCCCAGAAGTCAAAAACTCGAGCAGGTAATATACGAATTAGTTGAAACTTTCTAAATAACACAGTCACATAACAGTCGACCAAACGACGGTAAAAAGATAATTAGTTTACGTTCAGGTGATTCCTAAAAATGAAAAAAAAGCATAAATAAAGACTTTCGTAAATAGTGCAAAATCTCTCTTATATATTATTAAAAATGATTTTCATTAAAGCGCAAAATATTAAGCGAATAAAATGCTCACAAACGTTGTTATGGAATTTGTGTCAATTTGTGATCGTTTCTTTTCATCACAATACTGCGGGCATGCTGTATTATGAAAGTAGCGTGTTAATCCATAAGAAATAATAAAAAGCGATTTTCTTTCAATTAGGGGATGCACGCTTTTTAATACACTTTTTTTCATATCTGTTTTTCAAAAAGAATTCATTTTTGTTATTTTTATGATATTTTTATTAATATTTCTTAATACGCGAATTTTAGATGAACCGCAAAAAATAGACTTTAACGTCGGAATAAGGATTTTTTATAGGTCATAATAGATTTGTCAGACCGGAATAACCCATACATGATAATTTTATATTAAATTTTATCAAAATAAGAAACTTTATTTGTGCATGCAAATTGACATGCAGAACCTCCTTTTACAAGTTGCATGGTGAAATTTTGTCTCAGATAACTATCAAAGAGTTTATTTTTGAAGTATTAACACTTCATTTTTTACAGATTTTTTATATCTTCACTCATTTTTTGTAGCATCGGCAAAAGTCAAAATTCTTTGAAAATTTAAGGAGGTGGTTGGAGTGGATTTTGAGATAAAGAAATTGAATTATGTCGGACTGCTGAAGTTAGTTAGGTTTATGATCAGATTGGTAAGAATTTTGAACATATTTTCATTAGATGCAAGAAAAATAAATTTTCAAAAAACATGATAATATTGTTTTGATAACTGTGATTTAATCAAAGAGCAAACTAATCAGTGTGTTCTACAACACAATTAACATGAAATCATTTTTTCTCATCTTTTGTTCAAAGGTTTATCAAATAGCGATAATGAAAAGTAAGTTATCGCCAGGGTTGTAAAAAGGAATCATCCCCGACCAGATTTTCTATCCTCATCCCCATTGTTTTGCCTTTCTTTTGTTTAAACGCAAGCAGTGGATGAAAAACCCACGCAAAAGCCATCATTTGTCCAACCCTGGTTATGGCCGAAGTCTTATCGGAGAATGAATAGGGAAAATGTCCTTAATTCTTAAAAAATTACTGCAAAAATGCGGAAATGATCTGCTTGAACAATATTAAATCTCACAAGGAGATAATTAGAATTGAGATAAAAGGATCAAATTAAAATTATTCAAGTATCGTTTATTTTACCGATTTAACTTATCACCTAGCTCATTAAATTATGAGGCATCAGGTAGGGGGGGGGGCGATATCGCCGAAATGTCTAAAAAAACCTACGCAACTTTACGATTTTTAGATAAAATACTTCCAGTACCAATATTGCCAAATGTGCCGGTATCGCCAAATTTGCCAATATCGCCGAATTTTAATGAGATTTATTATTTTTTGAGCGTCATGAATGACGTCATTTTCAGGATTGACTTTCACAAATAAAGTATTTTCAACTTTTATTTGATAGCTTTTGGAAGAGTTCTTAATTCTACGCATTTTCGTGATTCATAAAAATCTATTGGGAAACTCCTTATGAAATTCAAAAATTGTTTGACATTTTACGTCATTTCGAACGCCAACGAACAGAAATTTTTTTGCTGTTTATATATCGCCGAATGTGTCAATATCGCCAAATTTTCCAATATCGCAAAAAACTTTCGAATATATTGCCCCCTCCCTTTTCAATTTGCAGTACCTTTACATTTGAATTAGAAGGTACAAATCGGACAAAATATTTACCATATATTTATACGAAAAAAAAAAATAAGAGATTTCAAACTTCATTGAGTGGAAGTTACTTGAAAAATTTACTTACACAATGCATTTTTATTTTGCTGCCAAAATCTTAAAGAATCTTAAGAATCTCTGCCAGAAATATACAAGTGTAACACCTCATAATGTGTATCTTAGAAAAGTGTATCTTCCACAAATCTAGCCGGAAGTTTCGGGCATCCTGTTTCGGGAGTGTAATTTTATGGTCTAGCTACTTAAGATTACCCGGTATACCATATTAACCAGGAAACAATTGAAAAACTTAGAGTGTAAAAGTTCTTAACTTTATTCGGTAACGTTGCTTTTTTTGTGATGGTTTAGACCCCGACAAAGCACACAATTCAACCGTATTAATTTTTATTATAGAATCCCGATGAAATAACGCACGCTGCTTCGAGATCACACTTTTTTTAGTGTGAAACAAATCTTTCTCACAGCTTTCCACATAAGTGTAGTCGGTAGTTTGGAAGTTTTGAAGAATCCAAATTTTGGATTCCAAAATCAAATAATCTTTCACTGGAAAAGGCGCCAAATTTTCGGTCATTTTGAAATAATAATATCTTCCAAAAACATGCCACTAATTATTTTATGCATTACAGAAAACATGAAATCAGTCTATCTGGTCTACCTTCACACGATGCATCACCGTCCATGCGTGAAAATTTTCTTTATATTCCCTTATTACACTTTTGTGAATATCCCGGCCCTACTACTTAAAAACACACTACGTTTCCTGATCAGGGCCGGGATATTCACAAAAGTGTGAATAGGGGATATAAAGTTAATTATAAGGTAAAGTTCACTTTGAAGGTTTTTCTGAGAATTTGAGACCAGACTATTTCGGCGAAAAAATCACAATGGTGGTAGTATTGCATCTCTCATTGTGATCATTATGATTTCCTTCCCATAATTAGTCTGGTAGTAAATTTCCAAAAAAACTTTCAAAGTGAACTGGACACCCCTTAAGTTAGGTTTTCAAACTCATAAAGCTTATTCGACACTATAGATGCTGTAAACTTTTATTTTAATTTTTGGTTTCTGGCCCCGCATTTGGTTGATTCACCCTATGCTCAAATTGTGAATAGGTTTTAGAACCAGGTTCTAGAAACCAAAAAACCTCATTTGTAAAATTATTACTTTAGTACAGTGAACTAAGTACACATGAAAAATATACCCGGAATATCTGTTCAATCTTTTTCCATCGTGGTTTTACATAAATGATTGAGAATCGCGAGAATGTGAAAACATCATCAAACTTTTTATCTAGAATATCGCCCACGCATCATCTGAGAAAAAACAATTCAACTTCAAATTTCTACTTATCAATGAAGCATATCGTGATCGATTTAAAGAGATCATATGATATGATTCATATCTATCATCATGGTAGATAGAGAATTTTTCAAAAAAGTCGATATCTAATTTCTGCACATTTTTCTGCACAAACAATCTGAAAAAACTCGAATATTTTGAAAAAAATCTCGATTTTTTTTTATAAGGGCAGAAATGTATTTTGTGGCTTTCCTGAGGCTATTTTGTGCATTAATTATTTCCCTAACCTGAATTAAAAAATCGTTGAGTACCCCCTAGCCTAGGGGCCCTGGGTATTTTTCAAAGTAATATTTATACATGTTTTGAGGTATCTGCAAAATTCTAATTTGTATCTAAAATTTATAATTTTCTTTGCTTCATTATATTAAAATTCTAGCATTGGACTTTCCGATTAGTTTAGTTATTTTTTTTAAAACATTTTTAAGGATTTTTTAACAATTAAGAGTGAGAAAATTGAGCCAGTAAGAATCAAATCAGATAACCATTCCGGAATTGGTTAAAAAAACCCAAACAAAACTCTTGAAATTGTTTGAATAAAAAACAGAAATAAGTCAGAAAATCCAATGTTACAAGTAAAATTAATATTAAACTGAGAGGCCAGATAACAACGTTTAAATATTCGAAAGGCCCCTAGTTGTGGGTTTAAAACCTCAGTTCCGAATCAAATCTAAGATATAGGATTTAAATGGTCGAATGAATCGCTTATCACATTGCTGGTGAATAGTAATCTCACCGCAACTTAAAACTTACAATTCATGCTGGAAAGGATTAAAATTCACTCTGGTTTTTAAATACATTTAAAGTTTATGTGCGTTCTAAAATGAATTGATCGGATCATTTCGAATTTTTCGGCATAATTTATACTGTATAACCTAAGGCGTCATTGGTCGATTCGACTCAGAAAAATGTCAAAACTGAGAATTTACAGTACTCTTATCGTGCTCCTTGGTTAATTTGGAGCAAAAAACTTTCTTATAACTTTTTGAAATTTTAACTCCATGGTGTCTGAAATGACCAAAATAGATGCCGGTCACTGGAAAACCGGCTGTAAAACCGAAAGTGGTCATCGAATTTTAAATGACACACATTTTTCCATTGATAAAGGTCCTTATGCTGGTTCATGCAAACTGTCAGAAAAATTGAGGCCAAATTGAGCTTCGGAAAACAAATGGCGTGTGCCGTTTTTGTATTTTTACCTATTTTTCAAGCTTTAGCCGGAAATTTAAAAATTTCTGATTTCAAAATTTTTTTAAAAAAATTCGACAAAATTTTCAAAATTATTTTTTTTGAATTCTCCGGAAAAATGAAGAAGAATGGTTTCCTCGGATTTTCCAAATACCCTTTAGTCTCTATTTTTTCCTCGAACGGTGACGCCCTAGTACAACCAAGGTTAAAAAAATTCGAATTGAAAAAAGACAATTTCGATTATTTTAAACAATTTGAATAATGACTTATTATTAGGGCTCCAGTGTAAAAGATAGGTACTCGATGAAACAGTCTTATTAATTGAAAATTTGAGGACCTACTGTAGTTTTTGAGAGTCAGTGTCTAGTGTACCCATTTTGGTCTTTAATGTTTCTGAAGGGGCGTGCAGCACCGATTTTTGTGTAGCACTCATTCGGAATGAGTGCTACACAAAAATCGGATTTTACAAAAATTGTATAAATGTCAGATATAAACGGCAAAAAAGTATTTTTCGTAGAAAACTGATCTGGAAAAATATATTTAACAACGAGAACCTGATTTATGATATAAATTCGGACAATTTTTCGTTATGAGACCATTTTTAGAATTTCATGCGTTTTATTATTTTAAACTTCAAGAGTGTGAGATTTGTGTTCAAATAATTTTTACCAAAAATGATTTTTGATCTCATGCTTTGTGATTCATGCATAATATTCTGCTGATCTGACTTTTCAAACCCCATTTTCATCGTTTAGCGCCCACTAAGTGATCACCACCAATCACCTCAACAAACTTGGCTATAAAATTATAATTATCAATTTAACTGAGATTATAAATTTGGATGTTGTGGCATGAAAAACTGGCAGCGGTGCTAATCGAGTCTGAAGTTCAACAAATTGTCTAAATACTGAAAAACAGTGAAAACTTCGCGTGAAACCCATGTTGAAGTAATTCTATAAATAAATTTTAAAGCGGAAGTGGTCGGTAATCAAAGCTAAAATATTCTTGATTTTATTTCAAATTAATTTGATTCAGTTTCACTTAAAAATATAATCAATTAACCATTATGACATTTCTACGGCTAACACATACCTGATGCAAATTCTTAATGACAAAATCGGAAAGTTTTTCCATGAGGGTTTTTTTTCGATAAAAAAATTGCAAATATTTGCCTAACGTTAGTCAATGGCCAATAGACTATAGTAAAGACTTTATGCTAAAGTCCCGAAAAATGTTTCAGAAATTAGACAAGTAAATTTTTGGCAGTAAAATTTAAAATCCGTTAATAAAATATTCCATGGAAAATTTATTTATAATTAAAATTTTATTCAAGCAACCAAATTTTTGTGATCTGCCATTGTTGTAAAAAAAATTATAAAAAAAATTATGAAAAAGATTGTAAAAAAAATTGTTGTAAATGAAATTTTTTTGTCAAAAACTAGGATTTATCATCATATATCCCCTATGCACACTTTTGTGAATATCCCGGCCCTGATAAAGAAACGAAGTGTGTTTTTAAGTAATTGGGCCGGAATATTCACATAAGTGTGAATAGGGGATATGTTGAACGTATTTATAAATTAATAAATAATACTTGTTCGTCGCTACTAAAAAATAACTTGGGGAGAGAACTTTCAGTTTGTATCCGGGAGCCTGTATTCCGGATATATCTTCATGTTTCTTGTTTTTTTCATCATATAATATGATTCATATTTTCCATAACCAGAGCTCAATAATTTTAGCAAATCAAAAAAATGAATTTCCAGGGCCTTTTGTTAACAACGTCCAACTTTAAGGGGTTCAACGGCTCTGGTGCCTTATTGAATTTTTATATGCTCACAAGGGATAAAATCAGCCGTATCTTTGAATGTTTATTCTCACCTTAATTTCTCAAATTTTATCGTTAGTTTCCAGAGAAAGTCATAGGCGTGCCACATTAGTCCGACTTGTCTTCTTATCACACGTTAAGTTGTTTAAGGCGGTAACCGACGCGTTTTACTATTTTATTGAACATCAGTCCTGTTTTAAGGGACAGCCTGACGATATTGAAATCCTGGAATTTAGTTGATTAATGTATTCAAAAAATTTTTGTATTATTATTGCTTGTTTATTTGAAGCCATGGTAAGACCGTCTTTAATATTTAACCGTCTTCCGAAGAAAATTGCTGGATATCACGACATATCATCGTATCGGTCGTGATACTGGTTGAAAACCCCGGTTTTGACCAAATTCGTATCATTTTATTGAGTGATGAGATGTCATAATTTTTTTTATTTTTCTAACACCCACTAATAATGGTTATTCAAGAAGATATATAATATCTATTAGAAATATATTTAATTGGAAATGTGATTTTCGGTCTATTTGCTCAAAATCGACAAAAATAACATGTTAAATTTACTGTTTTCGGTTTATTACGCGTTTATTGAATTTCATTTGGAGCACTGACATAAAATTAAAAAAAAATCATTTATTACAAACTGTGTGTTATAAGTTAAATGAGGATCCGTTTTGAAATTTCTGGTTTGGTTTTCTTATGCGACACGTTCATAGTTTTGATTTCGTCTGAAACGTCAGATTTCCCAAATTTTTGTTATCAATTTTTGACTTTTTTTTCCAAAAATTTAATTTTTTTATACAATTTGAAATCTCAGCCTACCCTAATGAAAGAAAAATTTCATTTTTTGTCTGCAGCATTCGAAAATGACAGCATACAATACTCAGAGAAAATCGCGAATTTATTTTTTTTATTTTCTCGAATGCAATCGACAACAAGATTTCAAATGCCGTTTTAAATATTCTTTGTGCATGTATAGAATCACACTGTAGATCTCAAGTTATAGACCTCCGTCGGTAACCTCCTTCAAAGAAAAACAAATTTTCAAATTTTTTACTTTATTTAGAGAATTAAAGAAAAGATACATTTATCATGTTTATCATTTATCATGATCTTTAAACTCATAGTTAGAACATTTATATACAGGTTTTCATTGAAGTTTTGCGAGCATGTGAGATAGTAGAACTGAATTTTGTACAAATTTTTTGAAATAAACTTTAGCAGTTTTTAATTTCTTCCAGCGTCCCATCTTTCAAACAGCACGTTTCTTCCGGGATAAATGATGAAAATTTTCCAATGTTACCGTTAAAGCAACAATTTGAATTTTCAGATTTATCTAGGATGCAATTCCGTGATGCTTTTCGTTGTTCTGTAATTTTAAGTGTTCGAAGACGGGTTGCAAGTTCTACATCACATTCGCATGTTGCTCGCTCGATATTACCAGGAGTGTTTGCTGAAATTGTATTTAATTTTATGATACTAATGGTCCAAATCGACCTTTGTAGTAATTTCTTCATAAAAGTCAATTTTTAGCTTTGTAGTGTCTTGAGAAAAATATTTACATGGGGAGTCAATATCGCCGTAAAGTGGGCAAGCTATTTAGCACTTTTAACAATATTGGCACTTTCGGCGATATCAAGACAATAAAAAAGTTTTCCTTTATAATTAAAAATGCGTAGGCGTTCAAAACGACTTCCTAATTTGACCATTTTCTTTAAAATTTGAAAAAGGTTAATGCAAGTGGTTCGAATGAAGAAAAATGCCAAAATGTGAATAATAAAGTACTCCACCAAATAAAATAAACAAAAATTCGAAAGACTAGATTTAAGAAATTCAATCTTGAACTATGATGTCATTTATGACGCACTTTAGTGAAGTGATTTGTGATGAAAACCTCAGACGCCTGCGAAATTTCGATGATATTGGCTTTTTCGGCGATATCGGGCTTCCTCTCTTTGAAATTTTCTCTGAGTCACAAAGCTTGACGTTTTATGTAGACAGACATAACTTGAAAATGTCCTCAAGAATGATGTCTTTCGCCAGAAATAGTAATCAAACACTTATAAAAATTGAAAATCAAAAAATATAATATACAGTATGTAAAAAATTGTTCCAGACCAAAAGCTCCAATTTCTTCTGGGTTGAAAGTAATTCTCCTGCCAATTATAGGTTTTTGATCTTGAGAAATTTCCCTTGTTGGTCTTGAACAATATTTTTATATGCTGTAATTAATCGACTGAACTGTTTACGGGCCATATCGATTACAATGCCCGAGATCATGAAAATCTTAAATTGTTCTATTCTGGTGGAAAAACCATTTCGGGCCAGGAATTGCGTGATGATTATGTAACTGGAGATAATTTTGAATTCAATCAAAATCCACTCTCTAATGTAGCACCTACGAATACACTCGGGCCATTGATATATCCCCTATTCACACTTTTGTCCATATCCCGGCCCTTATTTCGAAACGTGATGTGTTTTCAAGTAGTAGGGCCGGGATATTAACAGTGTGAATAAGGGATATAAATGAATCAGGGAAACACGTCACTAAAAAAAAATATTTTTACTTAAACGTTATCAACGCGATCAACGTTTTTAAAAATAATTATGATAATCTTCATTTATATTAAAAAGTAGGGTGTCCGAGGGTTTGTCCCATTATGAAAACTAGGGCCCATCTAAACAATTGAAAAAACGTAAATATCAATTTTTGGACGTAGAATCCAAAAAATAAATGAAAATTTCCTAAATTCTTGTTTCATACGACTTCAAGTCTCGGACAGTATATTTTATTATTTCCCTTTACACAAAACAAATTTGATTTCAAAAGTATGAGGCATTGCTCTTTTTGCTAATTTTAAACTTCGACCCACAGTAGTATGAATTGTACTTTAATCTGGAAATACAGTTGTTTTTCAGATTAAACCATAGATTGCTCTGTAGGTCTGATCAAAAAGATAATTTCAAATATGAAAACTGGTTATTCCTGGCCAAAGTTCATCACCACAAAATGTTCAAAAATAAGAATGTTTTCAGATATACCAAATTTACAAAATAACCTATAACTAGGACTTAATAACTTGATTCAGCTGCCTGATAATAAAGTGGGACCCCCACTGTGGGAGCTATATGGAAATTTTATTATTACGATATGCATTGCTAAACTGTATACTCCATAATGGAGTCTCCATTACTTGTAATTTACAACCCTTATAAGATATAATTATAAGTTATATCTCCTTATTGCCCTGTCGTAAAGATTTCCGAAGCAGACCATTGTTTCTATTTTTTCTCAGACCTTTGTTTCTATTTTTAACAAAAAGTAATAATTAAACAATTTCAGTACTCTTTAATAAAAATGAAGAACATTGGTTTGATTAAAAACAATTTTCAAAGTTTATATTGATCAGATAATTATGCTCAGTTTGCGGGATCAAATATTCACGACAGGGCAATAAGGAAATATGTGAAACAAGAATTTGCGTAAGTTATTCTTAACGTTTCGCTTTTAGTTTTTTCTGCTCTCTATTGTAACAAAAAAAGGAGAAGTGGGAAAATTGTTCTGAGTTTGTAGTATTTCACTTACTACAAATTTCTTCATTTTTATCAAAAATATAAGGATCGGCAGTGATCCCCATATTTTCGGTCGAGCAGGATATGCAACTTTTCCACTGATCAATCGCTACTGAAACTGGATCAGGTGAAAATCCAAAATTTTTATAAACTGCAAAATCACTAATTCCAGAGCAGCCATAGTTATGAATATAAGTATGTGTATCCGGAATAGAATGGGCTAACATAGTGTAAATATCAGTAACCGGTGGCGAATCAATTTCTTGATCATCGATATCTAATTGAGCCAAAACCCAGGCAGGAACGGGTTTAAAATCTCCAAGAGACTCAGATCGAAGTTTAGTGGCCGGTTTTACTTGATCAGCTGTAGTGAAATTTCCGTATTCTAAAATTTTCCAGTCTGATAGACTATGAGGACAAGAAGCGGTTGTTTTCGTGAATAATCTTGGTTGACCGGGGTTATTAGTTATAACCCAACCGGTTGAGCCAAAAAGATCGTCTGACCAAATCAAGGACACTGCGTTCGAATTTACTCGAAGTTTAGTCCAAGAATCGTGGCCGTTCACCTGTTATTGGGGTGCAATATGTTCACTATGATTTTATAAGTATAAAAAAAATAAATACTTTGACGCAAGTACACAGTCACTGCAAAAATGCAACGCTAATTATATCCCTTAATTACACTTTGGTTAGAATGCGTAGCTAGACTCTGGCTGCCAGCGAGAAGAATTCGATGGAAAAATCGACGTAGCTACGCATTCTAACGAAAGCGTAATAAGAGGGTATGCTGTGAAGGTAAATTTGCTGAGTATTTTCTAAACGGTTAATCAGGGCTCAGCCTGAATAACTACCAGTTACTTATGTTTAAAAATTACCCTTGCATTTTCCCAGTGACTTTATTTGCATTAATGATTATTTGAAATACGCAATTTCAAAGTCAAAAATGGGTATCGGTAGTTTTGACCCATCTTGTGAAGAATGTTTTTTCTGGTCATTTCAAAAGTAAGGATAAATCTCAGCATGATGCTATCTTATTTAATGAACTTTGTTTATTTGCAAAAGACCAGTTTTAATTTTGTTCAGCCCACAAATTATAAAAGCTCTTCTCACGCACAAAAACACGGTAAGTAATCCCTTATTTGTCAAGAATTTGCAAGTTGAGCTAATCACGCCAGCATTTTCATATGTCAAGCCTATTATTGGTCGACCAGCGCGGCCAATCAGGAACTTATCACCAAATAAGTACACTAGGCACATGCTGATTGTTTAAGCAAAAAACAAAAAATCTACTGTATGACATATCCAAAATTAATTAGATTTATTAATCTTTCATTTTGAGTTATTTTTTGAACGTAGATCGAAAAGCACGCTTTAAGAGGTAGCGGTCGCAAAAAGATCTCTTTCAAATTTGACTTATTAGGTGTCCCATGACAACACATTTAAATCAATTAAGAAAAAAAGCAACCTGTTCACGATGTGATCAATATATGGATCAACGGACCTTAGAGTACAAATCCTGATGATACAAACAACGCAGATATTTAGCACCCAATCAAAACCGTTGATTGCGAATAGGCCGATTTCATTGGTCAGATTAGGAAAAGATCAACTAATCAAATGCTCAGATTTCGCATTTTCAAAATAGTTAGATTTGTACTCTGAGGTCCGTTGATCCATATCCCCTATTCACATTTTGTGAATATTCCGGCCAAATCAACTAATCATAGGGCGGGTGTGTAGATGAGAGTGATCAAGGAGGGTGTAGACTCGGGCCCAATTTCAAAAATCGAAGTTGAATAACAACCTCGTTGATCACTCTCATCTACACACCCGCCCTATGATTACTTGATTGGGCCGGGATATTCACATAAGTGTGAATAGAAGATATAAAGTTCAGAAAATTTATTTTTGAAAATTTAATTTTATGATATCAAATAATCATATGATTTAATCGACATATTTAGACCTGACCAAGAATTAGATAGAAATCGTACACTAAACGAACCGTTATTCGTACGCACCATAATCCGTTAGATGAACTCATATCCATACTATTTTTGACTGAGTTGAAGCATATAAATTAGGAGACCGTTATTGTACGACTTCAAATATCCTTATTGGGTCCAAGATTTCGATTGAGTTTGGGGTAAACTTATAACGCCTCTTAAATGATAAGCAATCGATCGGTCTTATTTTCCATTCTACGCACCGTATTGTTTATTTATGACCAGCCAGTCACAGGCGTGGATTCAAAAGCGTGAAAGAAATTTAGGCAACGCTACAAAACAAAATTATGAACCCTTAAGTTATAACCCTCCCGTTTAGATTTCATTTGTTACCTGACTTCGAGTTTTAAACTCGGGTAAGACCGCAGTTAAAGATGGCCCAGCCGCCCGTCAGGCCCTGATTATTAAATTCCAATTATATGATCGAGGAAATAAGAAATAGAGTATTAAGCCTGAAGTGAAGGTAATTCGTTCAAATAAATTCGGCCAATCAGCGAAGAGCATTCGAAAAAACATGAGACTCAAAAAAATAATTTTTTTATTATGCCGCTATTCAATACTATACGTCCCGGAGCAGATTCGACTATACCGAAATGAAAAAAAATGTCTTAGAATTTACTGTAGAGTAGCCTCACATTAGTTTTGGACAGATTTGTGATTTTTTTGCAAAAAAAATACTGTAATTCCACAAAAAAACGCACGAAAAATTTTCCGCAAAAAAGTTTAGCGTTCAATTGGTCGACCGAGATCCCATTATGTATAAGGGTCGAAAAACGTTAAAAGTCAATAAAGCCCTGCAGGGCTTGACGGGCGACCCAGAGTTAATATTTATTTAGAAGTTGGAAAATAGTTCGAAAATAATTATACGACTTGAACTTCTTTAGATCTCAAATGATTTTGAAATTTCTTTTTATAAATTTTAAAAACATTCTACAGGTAGATGAGCTGGAGCAGGGGTCGGCACAATTGGATCGGATTGGAATCGGTGGATCGGTTTCCGATCCGATCCAATCTTTTCAAAAGGCGACCAATCCGAAAAATTTGAGGCAACCGATCCAACCAAAATTTGAGGCGACCGATCCAAAAAAAATTTGAGGCAACCGATCCGTTCCCGATCCGATTCAAAACAAAAATTCAGATGTGCCGACCCCTGAGCTGGAGTTCAACTTATATTATTTTCAAATGCCTATTTTTTCCAAAACTTGTCTCACTCTTGGTTTCTTATAACACGATTATTTCTTGTGCCGGAATTTTTACTATTATGCATAAATGCGTTTTGAAATAAATTAAACAAGCGAAAACGATTCACCAATTAGTTTTGTCAAATTCATACTCTCATTTATCCTCTAACTTTTTTGTGTTTTTTTAAAGGGTTCATAGACCGAAAGGTGTAACTGATAAATTAATTTTAGCTCTGTAAAACCGGGTTCGGGCAGACCAATTTTCAAAACCTGATCAGATCGGAGAGATTTATTACCAAACCCCCTGATCAGATCGAAAAAAAAATAAGATCCGATCACGTTCGATCCCACTAAGTTAGGCCACTCCTGTGTTAACATTACACATATTACAAAAATAGAACATAACGTTAAACAATTTCTCTTATTATAACCAGCTCTCATTCAATTTATCAAAATTGGAAACTGCCAATTTAATCTCTATAACTAATCACAATTGCACCCGTCCCTTCTCTCCGTCAATCTCGTACACCCCATTGAAATGTCCCAGCGATTAAAAACTTCTTTCGCCGGGTGATAATTCCTTCGTAATATTGCTGCTCCGTAATTATTGTATGTTATTTTAATGGGCTCATTTTTTTCATTATTTGGTCTTCTGATCGATTCTGATTGTCCACACAGCAAAAATGGTAATCAAGGTTAAATCATATTTTTTGAAAATAAATTACAGATATTATCGAGTAGTCGTTTTATCTGAAATTTAAGTTGGTCTATTGTTTGGGCAGATGCGTTTATATATTATCTATCGAGCGGTTTTGGGTTTTTGGCAGCGCGCGTGTAGCCCACTAGAAGGTTACGCCCAAAACCCAACGAGTCTGCCTCACGTTCAATTTTTAAAGAGGAAATAATGTTAGATCAGATATCGATATCGAAAAGTGTGTTTTGGATGATACAATCGGATATTTTTGGTAATTTATTTCTGAATTTTCACCAAAATGTGAGAACATAATTGTGAGAATACTGCTGACATTGGCTGACGTAACTGCGCTAACGTGATGTTAATTTTCAGCATTTTGGTAACGATTTCGATTTATCAAAAATGTATTCAATCGACGTTTCGCTTTTATTTAGCATTTTCAAGCGAATTAATTAATATTCACGTTATAGAAAATACAACTAGGCTGAGATTTACAATAATCTCCATTATCAGTGGTTTCAGAATATGACAAGTATCCTTATATCCCAACGGAACTCCATCTCAAAAACGCCTTACTATCGCTATAGCGCGCATGATTTCGAATCCACTAATGTGTCCTCGTAGATTATCATTGAATATATTCATAGCCTATTACATTTATACCAAGGGTCTATGATGAAAGGACCGCCTTATTTTATCCGGTGGATGTAATCACTACAACAAATCACTAAGACACTCACTTACGAAACACAGGGATTCGAACACGCGCTATAGAGATGTAAGCGTTTTTGCAGATGGAGTTCCGTTGGGAAAAGGATATTGAAAATTGTTTTCGATTTATTTTAATGATCTCCAACGGTTGACGTTCAACCATTGTAAATAATAAAGATATTTTCATACAGAATTAGTAACAAACACTTTTCGAACTTAAAGTCTAGAATTTTGAAAAAATAAAATTTTAAAAGTGAAGTTAAAATTTTTTGATAGGGTTTTTCTTATAAAATAAACATGTTATTTTCGAAAACTTTGAAAAGCTTCTGTTGTTCTTGTTCGTCTATATCCCTTTATCACTTTTTGGTTAGAATACGTAGCCACTACTCCTTTTAACGTGTGATTTTAACGTTGTGGCTACGCATTCTAACCAAAAAGTGATAAAGGGATATATAGAACGCTTTTGCGGCCAAACGATGAGCTTTAGAACGGAAGTTTCTCTGGAAAATTCAAAAATGAGATTTGAAATAGTCAAATCAAAGTTCTTTATCCGACAGTCCGGAGTAATATTATTTTATACCATGTAATAAGTTATCTGTTGTTTTGTCGTAAATTTTTTCTTCCGAATTATCCCTCATTGTTTTCTGATGCTTTGTCAAAGCTATGAAATAGCTTATTTAATAAATTTTTGATTGTTGTGAAAATTCATTTTCTTATTTGTCGGCCGATATATCCCCTATTCACAGTTTTGTAAATATCCCGGCCCTACTACTTAAACACACTACGTTTCCTAATCAGGGCCGGGATATTTAAAAAAAATGTGAATAGGGATATATAATCAGTTAAAACTCAAACATCCTGAATCATCCTATAATCACTAAAAAATCTATATTTGTTGAACTTTTTCTTTCAGTTGTTCGAACTGGTCAGTCGTATTTCTTTACATGAAATGCTCAGCACATCTAATGATCAGTAACGATTTCCGGAGTTCGAAATATTTGATGTGTAATCAATTAATCAGAGTTTTATAACTAAACTTAATTCAAAGTTTAAATTATCTAGTTAACAAGTCTTGCATCGGCCGTGATAATTAGGAATTAATATTCAGGAAATAAAGTTTTCCTGCACTTTTCGTGAACTTACTTTACTAAATAATAATTGAAAATTTAATTTGATAATTTGGTGCCAAAAAATTAAAATAAAGATATGAAAATCGATTTTTAATTTGAGCTGTTTTATGCCGCGGAATGCCGTCGGGAATTTTTTCAAATAATTCGTCGATAACTGTGTCGATAACTCGTTGTTTAACGAAAGTTTCTTGAACGCATTCTGGTTAAAATAAACCCTCAATAATTATTTAATACTGCTTACAACATAAGTATTCCCGATTGGTTTGTGTATACAAATCCGCCAATCAACAGCATTTTTAAGCTTTATAGATATTGAAATTCCCTCGCAAAAATCATGGTTACCCAGAGTAGTGTTCTTATAATTAAACTATATGGATAACCGCGCTTCAGCGGACAGATCCTGAATATTTGAATTATAAAAACAACGCGGGATACTCGCACCCAACCAAAACCAAAATTGAAGAATACGCCGATTTCATTGGTCAGATTTGGAAGGGATCAACTTATCAAATCCTCCGCTTCCGCATTTTTCCAAATATTAAGGATCTGTCATCTGAGGGTATGTTATCCATATCCATTTTGGCGTGATCACTAACTAAATACGGTATTTGAACATAATTATGCATCAATTTGCCTAAGAACCGATTATCAGTAAAACTTCACATGGTTGGGCTGAATATTGTTTATACTAATAATATGGGCATGTTATTCGCTGAACCAATTTTGAATATTAATTGTTTTTTCTTGAAGTAATCGAAACGAATGTTTTATCAGAAAACAAACCAATTATTGAGAGTTTCTACTTGTTTAGTTGCGGAAATATAATAAGGGTCTCAGAAATTGTTTACATTGTAAACTTTAAGTATCTGCCCTATGTCTTAGGAATGTCTTAGTTTTAAGTTTTTGGAACAAAAAACTTCGATTTCAGCTACATGCCAACGTTTCCGTTAGTTAATATTCAAGCATAAATTTTTATTTAGCAAATTATTTGACAAAACAACGTATTTGACATAATTAGTGTTTTGTACAAAATAAGTAAAGTTAATCTAAGCGCCGCACAGCGTTCAACATTCTCAGAAGTGAAAATGGCCTCAGTAGTTTAATGGACAAACATACATTTTTGGTGATACCGGAAGTGGTAATAAGTACAAAATATCCCAAAAAAAAATTCCTCGAAATTTGAGTATGTTAAGATGTTTTGAATTCCCAATATAAGCAGGATTAATTTTAAACATGTATTTCCGGTATTACCGGAAGTGATTATTTGTATAAAATTTCACGTAAAAATTCTTCTTGACATTTAATTATTATACGAGATTCTTAATACCTCATATTGAGCAGTATTTATTAAAATTATGCATTTCCGGTCAAACCGGAAGTGATACTGAGTATGAATTATGCTTTGATACATTTCTTTGGAATTTAAGTAGAAGAACATATTACATTTTTGAATATTGACTTGGTAATGAGTATTTATCGCAATACAAGCAAACCCGGAAGTGACCAGTGGTCATGGTCATGACCAACAAATTTCCCATATTTTTTTCCCGCAAGGAAGTATTTAAAATTTAACATTTCTATCAGGATAGTTGAAAATATTTAAATAAATTTGGTTTAGCGCTTCTCCAGAAATTTGAATGGGTTAGAAAAGTTTCTAAACACGTGACAAATCAGAGACAGAATAAAACAAAAATTAAATATTTATAGAATATGCGATTTTTAGCTTTTCAATTCTGGCGCTCAATTTGGTACCAATTTCAGGTACCTTAATTAATGATTTAAGCTCGGCCAATCAGCGATTTCGAAAATTTTAAATTTCAGTTTTGATTGCATTTTTTCCCCACATTACTCAAAATCCCCGAACTCTCAGCTAAATTGGAGCAAGTTAACGTTTTTGTATGCAAATTATTAAGAAATAGCTCTATAATAAATTTGAGATATAACTAATAAATATATCATATAATATTCTATGATCGAAATATTCTACGCACTTTGGTAAGGAGAGTAAGCGTGGTAGTAACGTAACCAAGTCATGACTCGTCACCTGAGTTCGATTCCCAGACTATCTTAACTTTTTCTATGGTCATTCCGTCAACATTGGTTGATAGTCGGATTTCTCATAACAAGGTCAATGGGCTCTAAAGCAGTTTATACATGAGACTCAAAAAAATTTATTTTTCAAATGCCCCTATTCAAAACTTTACGTCCCGGAACAGATTCGACTACACCGAAATGAAAAGAATGTCTTAGAATTTTCTGTAGAGTAGCCTCACATTAGTTTTGGACAGCTTTTGGATTTTTTTGCAATAAAAAGTTTTGTTATTCAGAACCGTAATTCCACAAAAAAACCCGCAAAAATTTTTCCGCAAACAGTTCAGCGTTCACTTGGTCGACGATGATCCCATTATGTATAAGGGTCGACAACAACGTTTAAGGGAGTAACCGACGGAAGTTGTATCTCGACATTCATACATAGTAGAAACTTGATTTTCCTTGCATTAAAAATTTTGTCATCGGTTTGCTTCTGAATCAATTAAAAAATTGAAAATTTGACCAAAAAAAATAACGGAAGTTCGAATTTTTCCTAAGTATTTTTTTTCAGTATTTATGCTATAATTTTCGAACGAAATGATCGATAACCTTAATTTAACTTGCACCAGGTAGCTTGCAATGTAATCTTGAACTCCACTAAAGAAAAATTTGAAAAATCTCAAAAAAATTCAATAGTATTTTTTAGATGGTGAAATTTGACGTAACCGACGCGTCGCGACGGACGCTGTTTCTCGAGATCCATACATAGTAGAAACTTAATTTTGACAAATTCAGACGTTTAAATCAAACATATTGTAATTTCAACATCGTACAACTCTTCCTCATCAAACTACAGATGTTTAAAATACAGTGAAACGCGTCGGTTACGGCCTTAAAGTCGATGGGGCGCTGCAGCGGCTGAGAGTTACTATCATAATTGTTAATTTTTTTGCTCCTTCTTCAATTTCGGTTTTTAGACTCATCAATGAAATCTGCATAAAATGGTGATTGCGAGAATTCTGGAAGAAATTATTTAAATTCAGTTGACATAAATTTCACTTCGTATAACAAAAGTTAGAACTTCAGCAAAAGGTCTAGAAATGCAGAGAAATAATTTTTTAGTGAACAGTTGCAAAAACTCAGTACTTAGTAAGTTTCCATAATTTTCCACGGTGCTGTAAGGATAAGAAATATCTCGCACAAATTAAGCACCATAGTATTTGGGGCGAAAGGTTGAGATACAATTTCGCTCCACTCAATTATTAAACATCAACTATATTAAGGTAGGTGCGCAGCGGAAACCCTACAGACTGACTAAAACTTAAAAAAAATATTTCATTATTTCGTCGTAGTTTTCTGTCCAGATATCTTTTTTCGTTTTGGTCTCATTATTTTAATTTAAAAATTAGAATTTGACCGCTGGCGAGTGCGCACCCTTATATAAGTTAAACAGCTATTATTAGTATAACAGCAACCGCATATCGCAAGGCCCCTAGGCAGTGAGGATATGCATAGCCCCCGGGCTATAAGAAAGACTCACCACCTTACAGTGCAATTTGAAGTTTTGTTCTAGAACAAGATCGGGATAAATTTGTTTCTAAGGTCAAGTCTTGACAGTCAAGATCGCAAATCCAATTTTGATTGAAGTCGGGATCAGGATTGAAATTGTATCCCATTTCAGAACACTGATTTATAGAACCATTAATTTTTCGGCTTGATCAAATTGTTTTTACTCTTATTTTGTCAGTTTAATGATTTTGGGAGATTTGAAAATATTGGTTATTCTGGTTTGTGTGAAAATAACTTTGAAACTTTCTTCTTAAAACCTGATCAAAATACTGGCTTATTTTATAAGGTGTACATACAAGGTATTTATGACCAAAAATGGTAACTGGATTATTGAAGTCAAAATAATATGTCGATCGATTTATCATTTAGAATAAATTTAATAATATGCACATAAATAGTTATAACAAATAACGCACTTACTAAGAAATAAACCAGATTTCAACTTTCAAAAAATTTAAATCTTTCACGATTAAAAAAAACTTGCTTTTGTATGTTGAAACAATAGTTCGTTGAAATAATGTATTTATACAAAACACAAAATACCAACTGTTTGTCAGCTGATTGCTAATAAAATAAGAATCCCTGACGTTTTTAGATGGAAAATTCTGATCGAATTAAAAATTATCTCGTACAGTATTTATTTGTGAATTTGTCGTGTAGATTTTTGAATTTTCGTGTGGATAGTGAAACGAAACTAAAAATTATTTAAAATGTTTTTAATGAGTTTCGTTAAGGGGGTGGCATAAGTCCAGCAGATTGGTACATGTTTTCAAAGCATTATATGGAAAAAAAAAGAGAAAAATTTATTTTTTTACGTCAATAAAAGTGTTCATTATTCCAAAGTTTATATTTTTATTTTTTCAAACATAACTAAGTATCTGTAAAAATATAAAGATCCGCTTTTTACTGTACATCTATTTTCAGCTTAACCCAACTATTAATTTTTTTAAGGCTATATTAATGAACCTCAACCATTTTCGGGTGTTATGCGCGAAAAGTAGCTTCGAAAGTCTGCACATTCAAAAATTTCTTGAACATCAAAGTTTTTTTTCCACGAAAAAGGGTCAAAAATGGCATAAAATAGAAAAAAACAATTTTTTTGAGAAAAAAATTAACCTTCAATTGCGTTTTGATGTGAGAAAATATCCTGACTATCATCAAAAATGACGCCTACAACACCCGCAATTTAATTGGACATTTTTTGCTCGCATTTAATTTTTAAAAATTTAGTGCCAAATGGCCCTTATCGACTTTACAGCCGAGTTTTGAATATTGTATTAATAGTTTAGAAATTATAATCGCGCGACCAACTCATAAGTAAAAATACGGATATTTAATAGAAACAAAAATTAAATTACTGATTCTACCTTATTTTTTATAAGAAATTCGAAAAACCACAAATGAAAAATTTTGAACAAAATTTGCGTGGAATTTTCGTACAGTATGTGTTTTTTTTTCTTGCGAACAAAAAATAAACAATTCGGGAGAATTCTCCCCAAATTATTGACGATTCTCCCGGACACTTGAGATTCTGTTCGCATTAAAAAAAAACACATACTGTAATATTTCTAAAAAAAGTCGATGAAAAATGAAATTTTTATGATTTTTCCAACAGCGTTTAGAAAATATGTGGACATCTATAAAAAAAGTTAAAGTGGCTTTTTTTAACCAATATACTTTTATTCAAATATCAGAAAGAATTTTTGACGAAAAATGCGGAAAATTTTTATGTTTTGAATTTTTTTGAAAATTTTACGATTTCAAGAATGAAAACTCGAACTCAATTCTTTCCTTAATGAATTAAAAATAATTTTATTAAGCTGAAACATATTTATATCGGTTCAACTTACTATGATAAGCATGAAAAATATACTGATTTATTATTTTCGTAAGTTATATTGACTCTAGTCTGCCAAGTTTATGACAGAATGATGAATAATGCTATTTAAGCATTATTCATCAGCTCGATTAACCTTCTGAGTCAGCTTTTTGACTCAGACTGTTCTGAAGTTAGCGACCGCATGTATATCCCCTTAGGAAGTAGATTGTTAAATTCTGATTTGGTCTAGTACATTATGTATGTTGAGTAGTACCAATGTACTAGACCAAATCATAATTTAACAATCTACTTCCTAAGGGGATTTGCCTTTGACTAACCCCAGAAGTGAATCAACCACAATTGGTGGTTGATTTAGTGGGCTGCTCTGCCGGCCGCGGCTCTATATAAGAGTCCGAGGCCAGCCACGCCCGACAAACCTTTTGAGAGACCAACAGTGAGATTCCTCTGTTCCTTATTCCGGTAATTACAACAATATTTTATGTATTGAATATATGTATTGAGTTGAACTTGCCAGACGCATTGTTGTGCCATGTGAAATGCTATTTAACCATTATTCACCGGTTCATTAAACTTTCTGAGTCAGCTGTCTGACTCAGATTGTTCTGATGCTAGCGACCGCATGTAATTGCCAGTAACGAGCGCCAGAACAGGGATCAACCACAATTGGTGGTTGACACAGTGGGCTACTCCTATATAAGGGTCCGAGGCCGGCCAGGCCCAGGAGACTTTCAGAGACAACGACCGACGCAAGATCCACTATTACTATTACCGGTAAATTATAAGTAGTTAGTGAGTGTATTTATTGAGTGTACATGAAGTTAGGGTTGACAAATAGAAAGAGTTGACAGATGAAAGAGTTTAGCACAACAATGGTGTAAGCAGGGGAAGAGATTCGACCCACCTAGAAAAGTTTTTTTTGCATTTAGGGGGTAGCTCCGGTTATCTCAAAGTAACTATAAAAAACTTCAACTTAACTTCAAGTTAACAATTGGTGTCTGAAGTGGGATTCGAACACACGATCAGTCAAATAGAGTGTCAAGGTAAAAACGAGCACCTTGAATTATTAACAGTTTCATCTGATGAATATAATTTCTTGAGACATTGAAACTCTTTGAACAGGTTTTTTCTTCGATACTCTATTGGACTCATGTCTAAAATCCCAGAACAGGGCCATATACTAATGAAAAAGTGCATTCGCCTCGGCCAATCATCTCCGCGAATTTTGTACTGTGTTGATAGTATGTGTTGAGTATTCATATCTTTTCCTAAATAGACCTTTTTGTGATCGTGTGAGTACAAGCGTGGCCAGTGTGACCCGGTGGCGCTCGAGGTTGGGACGCAACAATGAAAGACTGGAGGCTTTCTTTGGCTCATCGCCAACTAAATTAGACTATACTTAGCGTGTCCACCATTAATTTGAACTTACAGAAATGGGTGGATTATTCTGAAACTTCTTGGAGGTGAATAATATAAGTCAAAATGGAAAAAAAAATTATGAAAAAATTTTTGGTCGTCACGTGATCATAATATAGCAATTTTTCGTATTTTCAGTATTTAATTATTTAAAAACAAATGCCACATCGGTTATTTTCGGGTCAACGCCACTCAGTAAAAAAATTAACACAATTATCGGAAAAAAATTATAATTTTGAAATTTGTGATTTTCATGCTCTCAAACCTCGATTTTACGAAAAAAAAAACGTAAAAGTAAGAAAAAAGGGATAGCCGTTTGATCTGGGAAAAATAATTTTATTATCAAATTACCCGCCTCGTTGAACTTAGTTAGTACCAGTTTTTTGGTACATACATCTCAGATGGACTTACACTCCAGGAAATAAATGAAACTTAAGTTGATTGAGTTATTAATTATTGAAATGAATTCAGAACTTATTTAAAGTATTTGTAACATAAATCGTAAAAAATTCGACTATAATAATATTAATACCCAATGTGTTTTAGCTTTTGGGGTGATCCCCGAGGAGATTCACGCTTAACCAATCAGAGCGCGACTTGGTTAGTTAATTTAAGGGGCGTTTCAATCTCCCCGGGAAACACCCCAAAAGCTAAAACACATTCGGTATAGTTATCCGATTTCATTTTTAGTACTGAAAAGCAGTATACCACCAAATAACGCCTTTAATAAGTTTTACTATTAGTTAATAAACAACCCAGCTGCCAATCCTGCTATTTCAATTTTAATTATCGGCGCTTATTGGGACAGAAAGGCTAAACAATAACAATATGTTATTGAGCAGCCTCGAATACTGTGAAAGACACAATTTCTCTAGAACTAAATAATTAGAGTTTTCCAATTCAGCGTAGACCGAAATTTAGTCAGTTTTGTCTCGGCACGAGGGCCGGACAAAAAACTTAGAACTTCAGGGTCTAAAATTGACCGCTCTTTTATATAGGATGAAGTTACCTTAGAAGTATAAACATCGTGGTTTTAACTTCAATAAGAGCGGGCAAACCTAACTTCTGATTGGCTGTTAGTATTATGTTATTAAAACGGCAGACTGTATTCATATTATTTTTGGAATTTAAAACTTTTCTTTTGTAAACTGTACCATTTGTACAAAGTAGCAATATGGCAGCAATTTATATAGATCAGAGAAAATTGGCCAGAAGATTAGAGAAAAATAATTTATATACCACCAATGGCCTCATATAGTAATTTCAAATTAATTAAATCATTTTCTTTCTTTACGATGGCTTATAGTTCATATTCCCGGGACGATACATATTATTCTATATATTTATGTGGTCAATCCTGTAGGAAAACGTCTACGAGTTATTATGAAGAGGGAAAAACTACATAAATTTGTGTCCGTTATTTGAGCTTGTAGTTCACATTTCCTACAAGGACAATACTGATTTAAATAGTATTATTACATCCAGTAGGAAAAAACGAATGCGAGTTTGGTAATGGGGGTATAAATAATATTATTGTTAAAGTAGCAAAAACATACTAATCCTACAGGGGTGTTTTATTCAAAGCTGTATTAGGGATCATTATAGTACACGCGTCAGAGAAACGAAAATTATTACCCTAGTTAATGCCCATATATTAACATCACATTATGGTCCTTATAATAAAATAGTGGAAATCAAAAAACACGGTTAATAATAAAAGTTTAAGCTCGATACGTATATTAGATTATATATTATAAATCATACCTTTCTATACAAGGGTCCTAATAGCTCATAGGTTAAGGACAAAAACTCGTAACCGAGTAGTAGTGAGGTCTAATCCCGTGGGACCCAAAGAGGAATAGCCTAGTTATTAAGCTCACTAAAATGAAAATGAAAAACTGTAAAAATTTCATAAAAATCAAATGTGCCCAATAGGACCCTATTTTGCTTTAATTATGTTCATAAGCACAAAATAGAGTCCTATTTATTATAAGACCATAATGTGGAAAATTGGCACTGTTCTTTGCCTTGGCTGTTTACCCCTTGTGTGATTTTTATTTTGTTTGTATGTATTTAGTTACTTAGTTTATTGTTTACTTTTACTGTCTTCCTTATAGGCTTACACTCCCTATTGCATCTGTTCGCGATCATAGCCTAGCTCACGGGTTGTCTTTGGGGCTTACCGGACTCGAACCGTAGTGTGCGCTTCATAGACGGCCCTACCCGCTGCGTACAGTGTCCTCATTAAGATATGGGCATTAACTAGGTAATAATTTTGTTTCTCTGACGCGTGGTACTATAATGACCCGTAATACAGATTGAATAAAAAACCCTGTATGATTAGTAAGATTTGATTTTAACAATAATATTAGATTACCCATTACCAAACTTGCATTCGTTTTTTCTACGGATGATAATCACTTAAAGTAAGTATTGTCCTTGTAGGAGATTTGACTACAAGCTCAAATAACGAAACAATTTGTAGTTTTTCCCTCTTCATAATAACTCGTAGACGTTTCACAGGATGACCACATAAATATAATAGAATAATATGTATCGTCCCGGAATATGAACTAAAGCCATAGTAAAGAACGCAAAAAAGATTTAATTAAATTTAAATTAATATATTAGGCATTATGGTGTTAATATTTTTCTCTAATTTTCTGGCAATTTCTCTGATATATTAATTGCTGCCATATTGCTACTATGTAAATGCTACCAATATTACAACAGAAAAATTTTAAATTCCAATAATATAATACAGTCTGCCGTTTTAATAACATATACTAACAGCCAATCAGAAGTTAGGTTTCATTGCCGCTTCTTATTGAGTTAAAACCCACGATGTCTTTACTTCTAAGAATAACTTCTCCTAAATAAAAGACGGTCAATTAGTAACCCTGAGTTCTAAGTTTTTGTCGGCTCGTCCGAGACAAAACATGACTAAATTTCGCTACGCTGAATTGGAAAACATCTAATTATTTAGTTCTAGAGAAATTGTGTCTCACAGTATTCGAGGCTGCTCAATAACATATGTTATTGTTTAGCCTTTCTCTAGACATTGATAATCTAGCATACCTTATTCTTTATTGCGAAAGAAAAGATTAGAGAAAAACGAGAATTTGAACAATTAGGTTTACAAAAGAACTTCGTTTACTCCATATAATACTAATCAGGATAATTTTTGAAAAATGCTCAGTTAGGTAATTATTTAATGTTTCTATGTAATTAAATATACATAATTGAAATGTCTGAGTTTTTTATATAACAGAATATCGAAACTGTGACTTTTATCGCTAAAGGATGTCGCTTTAGCTTGAAATTGAAAATAATACTATTTAAAAAAGCACAAGTTGAAGATTGTGAAACTGCTTATTAAGTCGTAACTTGAGATCGGCTGTTGGATATAATTTTTGATTTTGAAAAGGCTTGTACAATTTAGGTACAATAAGTGTGTATGGTTCAGAAAAATTATTGGTGTGTAATGGTTAAAAGAATCGTAACTGATTTGTAAAGACTTTCCATTGCATTAAAAGTATGGCTCCGTTATAATAGAGCATTTGCGAAGTGCAAAACTATAATAACAATAGATATCAAGAGATGAGACGCCTACGTGATCTCGCTACGTGAGCTTCTCTTTTACTTTTTCAAATGCATAGAAATTAGATTCCAAAATTAATTAAGAGTTTTATATAGAGACATTTTGTAAACAAAACATATAATTAGTTTTAGACCAGACTGTAGAAAATCATTTGCAGTTTCATATGAGGTAATTGAAAATTAAATTAGTTTATTTCATCTATTATTGCATTCTTTTACGTCTGAATCATGTGAATTGCACTTTTTGTTTCTTATCCTGTATTAAATGCCTTGTAAATTCGTTTAATAATTTTATTTTTTGTTATTTCGATTTGTAAAGAATTGGCTGAATATTATTTTAAGCTATTGAAAAATGTATTGTTGATAAATGAAATTTGCTTAATTGGATCGAATCATAGAATGTGGTCACTAGTGCCGGAAATCGAGTTAGTACAGATCATGTCTAAAGTCTATCGAGTTAATGCCCGAAAACAGAAGAAGATTTTCTGAGTGTTTTTTCAGCGAAATTATGAGGGCCCTCCGTAGGGGAGCAAATATATATATACTGGAGCAAAAATAATTTTTTTTTTCAAAAAAATGAAAAACGCGGCAGGACGTTCTAATGACGTCATGTTCGAACAAATCTTTTGATTTTATAAGATGTTTACAATAGGTTCGAACTCGAATGATGTGAATCACCCAAATGCGTGAGATTAGGTACTGCCGTCGCAATATACACTAAATAAGTTGAAAAGAGTAAATATGATGCCACAATGAATTTCATAATAGAAATACTCAAAAATTCGGCGTTATTAATGCGGCATTTTCGCGATATTGCAGATTCCGGTGATATTGGACAGATATATTTTTAGCTAAAAAACTGGAAAATCGTTTTTCGGCGAATATTCGGCGGCGATATCGGGCACTCTGTAGTATCTTCAACCCGCCGTATAGAATTTATATAGCTGTTTAATTTTTTGTGTTCTGCGAAAGACTCTCTGCTCATGCTTACCATATTGATAATCTATGGAATCAATGTAAAAATCGGAAACGATCTGGAGTGGAAATGGAAGAAAGATTTCACAAATTCGTGTGCATAAAGAAGTTGTTGGACTAGCCAGAAGCGATTAATAATGGTCCCCACGAAGAATTAACCATCATTCAGGGTCAGCAAATAATCTCAATATTTTTAAGTGGACAGATTTCAAAGTATTTTCTATCTTTATTATTTGTATTTTCTTTCTAAAAAAATTTGCAAACATTTGTTTCATTGTTATATTAATTTTGTATTTTTAATAATATCTATTATTTACCGAAGATCATTATCATATTATATTTTTTTCTATGATTAATTCTATTTAGTTCAAAAAATTTCTACATTGTCCTTATATAAAAAGTACAATTAATTATTTTTAAATTTATATATATTATATCAATGTGATTATAAAAAATTAACACTCTCTCATTTTGCTTGATTCTTACTATATACTAATGTCTGTATAAGACATTATTTTAATTTACATTTCAAGTGTATATAGTACTTTTGATAATTGAAAAATTTAAATAGTCACATGATTTTATACTATATCTCTATGTTAATATGATTGTTCTTTCTTATAATCTTTGATCTCTAATTTGGGATATATATTTCTTCGTGATATAGATAGATTCCCTCTCTTCTTTCTTTTTCGCGCTATCGTACTGATTTCTCTGTTTTCAGTTATTTTGTGTATTGTATACCTTCTTTAGATATTGCATATTCGTAATGCATTTTTTTTATATTCTAATGTTTCTTTTATATTATTGTTACTCTATTTGAGTCATTCGTTTAATCTAAGTGGTCATTACGTATTTGTTACTTTGAAAAATGAAATAATTGTCTATCAGTATATTTGAAGTCTATTATAGTCAAAATTCAGTGGTCTAATTCATAATCGTTTTAAGGTGTTTTCTTGAATTCTCAAAGTCGAATAAATCACTGACGAATATAATTTTCAAAAAATAAGGTTTGAATATGTCATAATATTAATTTTTCCTTTTTCTCTTGTATAATAAATCCCTGACGTTTTTTGTATTTAAATATATATTATGTCAAAATCTCTTATAATGGTGTCTATTGGCTCAAATTCTTCGTAATTCTTCTGTTGTATTTTTTTCATTTTTATTTTGTTTTTTTATTGTACCTATACTTATTAATTGAAGGTCTTTATATTTTTGTATTTTTTGTTTTTTTTATTATGTCTTTTTTAAACTTTAAATCTTTTCACTTTTTTATTTTTGTTTTATTTGTTTTTTGTTATCAAACTGTTATACTTTATCTTAAACTCTTATTTCTAATTAGGTCTTTCTTGTATTGTTTTGTGGATCTTGGTGTTTATGAAGTATAAATGTTCTGAAAAATTTTTGAAAATCATCTTGCTTTCAATTAGTTTTTTTATGATTAAACATTATAGTCACCTATCTAATATACGGTATTATGTTCATATGCGTGAAAAAGCTAAATTTTGACCCTTAAAGGTTCTATATAATATAATTGTAAAACGTAATATTTCTTTATTTTTGTCAATAATGTACTTACGTATTTAAAAACGCACTTATTATATTATCTATCTGAATTTTCATATGAATTCAGGGTCTTTTTAATTGCGATTAAAGACGCATTCGCGCCATCGGATTGTTCCAAAGACACTACGGGAGTTAATTTAAATAATTTCATAAAATGAGAAAAACAGATTCATAAACTTCAAAAAACGTTTTTGAAAACACTGTTGGCTTAGAGTCTTAGACTCACATATCACATTATTCATGAGACCGAAAAATTAAATTTTCTGACCCAGATTTCAAAGTCATTTAATACTTGTCATTTCGTTACTCAGATTTATTAAATGATCCAATATAAGTTGCTAATACGTTTCGAAATTATCAAGGTTCAGAATCGAAGGTTTGTATCTTTTTTTTAGGAGCCCATTTTCAGAAGTACAAAACACAGAGAGAATGAAGAAAAGTGTGGAAAATAATTTTAGGTGGGCTGATATCGAAAAAAAAGTTCAATTTGTTTTGGCCAAAAATGCCGTGTTTGAGGATAATAAAGGTAGAGAACCTTTAAATGCAAATATTTAGCAATATTGGGTGATGATCGATTCAAGAGATGTTATTGTTATTTTAAAATTCAAGTTGTTGAATTGGCTGCAGATATTCGCGCCGTTTATCTTACAAATACGTAGTCACATCTCGTCGCCAAGGTTATTATTGTATGATTCCATCAAAATTATTATAAAAGAATTCTAATTTAATTAAAATCTATATATCTTTTTCGTAACTTGTTCTAGAATTTAAGACATGAGAATTTCCTTTTAACTAAATTTTTCAGAATTTTTCGTTTCAGAACTTCTTTAATTAATTTTCCAAGATTGTTTTTCACACATACATAGAGTCGAAAAATTAAGCAAGAGGAAAACATGTTTAATATTAATCGGTGACAACATTGGATTATTAGACTAATCTTATCGAATGGAGCGCAACTCGACGTTATAATCTGCAACATTTAGTTATTCCGAAGCCGACAGAGCTTTTCAATGTAAATTTTCAAAAAGAATAGCAGATTTAGAGTATTTGTATTTTACTAAACACAACTCTGCTCGAATTCCGTTGAACAAAAAAATTTGAAATTGTCAAATTATGATGTTTTCAGCGGAATTTTGTCATCTTATGGAAAAAATTCAAACTATATTCCAGATTATAATAAAACTGTGAAAATAGAGAGGCAGAAAACTCAAGATTTGAATTTTAAATTATTCTATTTGAAATAATGAATTTTAAAATAGTTACGACGGGTTGGATAAATCCAACCGATATTATTCAATTAATTCTAAACATAGTGGAAAAATAAGAATCTCACGATGCGTTGGGACAAATCTCACTGACGTAGTCCAGTGTTCTAAAAACGGAATGAGTTTTCAAGTCCATCGCAATCATATGTTTTTTCCGATCGCAGATCTGGCGATTCAGGATTTCGAACCCAATCGACCTGGTCCGTTTAAAACACTTGTAGGTTCACTTTTGTGCATGAAAAACTCTAAAATAACTAAATAAATTGAGAAATATCTACAAAACCTAATCTTGGAGGGTCGAGTGCTCGGAATGTTCTCATTTTTGTTTAAATTACTTAAACTACGCGATGAGTGATCAATCTGGCGCGCTCCCCCACAATAGTACGTATTCATTTTAAACAACATAATAAAAGTAAACAATATTGGTCATCTCAAATAATTGACTTAACATTTTTGACTTTGAAATTCCTTATTCAATCTTCATTCTCGATGCTGATGGTTTCATTTTTAACCAACTAAAGTATATTCTAGAATATAATTTTTGTTGTTTTTTTCTTTTCATACAGCCGCCAGTTAAAGACTTTCCTTTCCTAACGCCTGATAAGCGGAGGTTTGAGAGTTTCCGCTGATACGTTACGTGGGCCTGAGAAGGAGGCGAAATTGCCATTGTTGTGATTCGAGAGCACGTTACGTAATCACTTAGCCCACCTGTTTCGATGTTATATTACCACCTGCTTTCTGTGTATTGGAAACACACTAGTAATTTCTAACTATGAAACAGGCTTCGAATGCACAGCGAGGCAAACATATTATTGAGCATTTTCAGATAATTTTTATGGTGCCTACTTTTTGGCTTCAAATCGTAAATAACCGATTAATATGATTTTTCACTAAAAATGCAAGAGCGTGAAACACGGCAAACGAAATTTTGGTCGACGAGAAAGAATAATTTTGAATAAGTTCTAGAATAATTTGTAATTTGATGGTAACATTAACACGAAAATGCTATCGCGGAAAATACTTTATTTTTGTAAAAAGTTAATTTAGTTCAATCTCCGGGAATTTTCATTTGTTTTCTTAGGAAGAATTTCATGGGCCACTTTATGAATTTATTGCGCGCGTTGGTGCAGTTGAATCGTCATTTAAATTTTGACGCCATTTACACCACCAGGTGGCTGCGTACCAAATGAATAATGTTCAAATATCATGTCCGAATAACCCTTATAAGTATATTTGTAGATATTAGTCTGTCCCATTGCTGTGTTTAACTGCATATAACCAAGAATTGCATCCAAATTCATGGCATTTCCGGTCTGGATGGAGCATTTCTGAAAGCTCACAAAATTCTTGAAATTAAAGATAATGGAACTTTCGGGCGGGCTGTTCCATATTCCCGCGGCCAAAATGTATACTTCCCCAAAAAAATTTTGCGTCCTGTGTTTAAATACACAGAAAAGCTGAGGTTTAATAACAATTCTGATTCGTGGAAACTAGATCCATTCTCTATGAAGAGTACAGTATGTAAAAAAATTGTTCGAGAAACAACAAGGGAAATTCTCCTCTTCCTCTCCGCCGGACAACCTATAGTTTGCAGGAGATCTTTATCCAGGAGAAATTGGACTTGTTGGTTCTCGAACAATTTGTTTCAATACTATAGTGTATTGGGCATGTAGGTTCGGAGAATCGTTTGTATGAAAGCCAAAGACACTGAGGGCTTTGTATGTACAATGCGAATGGGGGATTATCGATTCGCGACATTTTTGTTGGGCACGCTATTTTGGTTTGGATAACCAGCCAATGAGTGACGCGCATTGTAACCAATTCAACACGCGAAACCATCATGGCATATTGTTGCCTAAAAATGATTCAGGTTTTTATCGCCGTGCCCATGTTCCCACAATGAACAACATTTGTCACAAAATCGCGTTATCTAAACACTATAATTTAAGGCTTCGATTTAAAGTCTTTTTCAAATAAGCATATTGTGCGCCAACTTCAAACATAAAAACCCTAAAAAATCGCAGAGCTTTTTTCCGGCTAATGTTCAGTTTAAACATCAAAGAACGCGATGCATCACAAATGGCGAGCAGTAAATACGTCAATTATATGAGAAATTGAGCAGAATAATCGAGGGTTTGAAACAAGGCTGACATAAATTTGATCATCTCGTCAACTATTGTGGGAGACAGCTCAAGAGAAACCTTGTTTTTGTCGAACTGTTGGTCATCGTGAAAGTGCCAAAAACATCAGTTCCTTCGAGTACGAAAGCTTGTTTGGACTTTCTACACGGCGATGCACCGTAAGTCCTTGTTTTTGAAACGGGTAATATCTCCTGATAACGTTACTGTTAAATTTAATATTATCGAATATAAACCTATTGTGCTCGTAAATTTAAAATAAACTAATGTAGGATTTATAATGCATTCAATAAATTGTCTTTAAATTTAGATGCGAATTAGCATAAGAAAAACTTTTTTAAGCGGTGATTATAAATATTTATTGAGAATTTTGAAAATTTACATATTAAATTTGACGCGCACATTTTAATGTCTTTGATATAAATAGTTTATGGAATATTATTTTGCTGACAAACCAGATGTTCTACTGACTTTATTTCAACAGCTGAATTATTAAATTCTTATTATAATACTTTCGCTGAAATTTCACAGGAAATGCGGGCGACAAATAATTTGATAATGTCCTTTAAACAGTGCTTTGTGTTGAAGAATGTTTGGGTTATAAATATGTTATTTTTATCCAACAATTATATAATGTTTGACTTTACTCGCAGAAAACAAAACTTATAGCCGGGCGACTGTGAGCTGAGTTCCAAAGCTTCTTGCTCGTCAAGATGATGTAAGATAATAGTGGAAAAGCAGATCAAAAATACAGCTTTGGATACAAATTTAATAGACCACAGAGTTTCAAATCGAAAAGATGCAAGAAGAAAAATTTGTATTTTTGGATCGCGAAAACCCAAAGACTGTTTATATCAAAACTTTGCGAGTAATCGTGACATCTCTCCACAAGACATTCGTTGGTTGTGAACGACTTTCTACAAACATTGCGGCGCGGTTTCGTGTCAGGCAAACGAATAAAGGATAGTGTAACAAACAGGTGTACTACGGAAACTTCGATGAACTGAAATTCGTTCGACCAGAAGTTGAAGATCAAAGTCCAACCGATAACCAAATTGTCCGAAAATTTGGAAAAAGCTCAATTTGCAGAAACTACAGTACTAAATCCAGACATGTAAAAAGTTTAGGTTCCGCTATACAAAAGTCGATTTTGATGCCTTCTGATGGAACTAGCGACAGTTTTCGTTAAATACGAAAATTTTCTCCAAATATGACGACAAGACCAAAATATTTTTTAATTGCTTTTGAAACTAATTTTTTGCCACAAAACCAAAATGTTACACTGGACGGCTATGTCAAGAATTGAATTTTGAAATTACCGCGGGCCAGCAATAATCTTCAAAATCGANATCTCCTACAAGGACAATACTTACTTTAATAGTGATTATTACATCCAGTAGGAAAAAACGAATGCAAGTTTGGTAATGGGGGTATAAATAATATTATTGTTAAAATAACAAAATCTTACTAATCATACAGGGGTTTTTTATTCAAATCTGTATTACGGGTCATTATAGTACACGCGTCAGAGAAACGAAAATTATTACCCTAGTTAATGCCCATAAATTAAATGAGGGACACTGTAGCGCAGCGGTAGGGACCGTCTATGAAGCGCACCACTACGGGTTCGAGTCCCGGTAAGCCCACCAAAGACAAACCCGTGAGCTAGGCTATGATCGCGAACAGATGCCCCAATAGGGACGTGTAAGCCTATAACGGAAGACAGTAAAAGTAAACAATAAACTAAGTAACGTAAAATACATACAAACAAACATACAAAATCACACAAGGGGTAAACAGCCAAGGCAAAAGAACAGTGTCCCCAAATTTTCCCACATTATGGTCCTTATAATAAAATAGGACTCTATTTTGCTTTAATTATGTTAAAAATACTGTAACAATGCTGAAAATATATACTATAAATAATTGCCTTTTAATTTTGTACTAAAATACACTCTTATTGTAGATATAATGGAAACGGAAGATTTGACAAAAATAAATCCATCGACTTGGCTCGCAGATTATGTCAAATGTGACAACAAAAAGAATATAGTAGAGAAACTACTAGCCTCTGATGTAGCAAAGGACGGTGTGGATCATAATTTATACCCTATCAGTAAGTTATATATCAAAAAATGTCATAAAATAACTAGTAGTTATCATTAAATTGAAAAAATAAATTAATAACCATAAGGAAAAATATTTGTAACAATAAAAATTTATTATTTAGGTAGCAATTAAATTAAAACCAAATAGGATAAAAGTTATTAACCATAACGCTAAAATATTTAAAAAATGATTTTAGATAACCTGAAGGGTAAAACAATAGGCTTATGGGCCATCAGATCCGAGGAAGACGTAGGCTTGGGGAAACTCCTTAGGAAAAACTACCCAGTAAATCAAATTGATTTACTACAAATTTTAACAAATGGCGGAGTAGCGACAAAAATGATATTCAAGAGCCTGGACAACAACATAATAGCTACAATCCAGGTCCTATGGGATAAGCACATCACCCAAAAGGAATTACGCCTAGGAGTTAGACTTATACTGGGAAAATTATCGCTAGAACTAGATATAGAACTAGCGGTCATGTCAATCCATAAGGACACCCTAGACCCAAATATCTTCACGAATGAGGCAGTCGACATAATCGAGCCAAATGACGATCTATTCCAGGACAAAATATTAAAATGGCAAATGATCCAAAATTGGAATAATCACCCAGATACAAACCAGTGGGCTAAATACGATCATTTGGACCCAAAATGTCAATCAAAAATGGACGCCATATAACGTCATTCAAGAGTTTGATATTAATGCAAATTATATCAAAACTATTGAATTGACAATATGGCACCAACAGGATGTCGACGCCCACATAGGAAATTTGATGTTCGAAAGAAAAAAAATCGACATTGAAATTACCAAGTAAAATTATAATGCCAATTGATATAAAACACATTTTAGCCATCCTATAGGATATTACTAAATTAGAGAATTAAAATCAATATGAAATTAGTTTTATTTTCAACAATAGTTGAAATAAAATTTATTTAAAACACAATAGATACTTTTATAAATACAATAGCTATTTAAAAGATAAATCCTTCTACAAAGATCATAATTTCGAACAATTGTCGAAAATAACATAAATAAACATATTATGATGATCAAGGATATCTATAGAGTAAACACAATTTATCACATAGGATATAACTTTATTTTAAAAAATTATTAAAAAACTTTATAAGACTCAAAATTACGAATGAAAACAACACACTTCACGCCCGCTATTCCGTTAGACGGTTCCAGACGAAGAACATCTTTATAAAATGATAAAAGATTTTAACGATCTCAAATCCCCTTTTCGAGCTTATTCCGAACGCTCGCAACACTGGGACAAAAATCGCTCAAATATATTAGGTAAATATAATCTATAATAATAATAAACAAATTTATCAAGGAAAAACTGATTATATAATAAACATATAATATATATAATAAAATGTATAGGAAGTAATGCGACCAGTATGATTGCAGCCTGATTAGCGTCCTTAGAGACACTTCAGTACAAAGATGATACAGTTGGAAATAAAATATAATCCGACACA
>SCLH01001088.1:0-65968 GCA_004367855.1 Oikopleura vanhoeffeni | reverse complement strand
TGCCGAGTCGATGCCACCCCCTTAAAGTATTTGTAACATAAATCGTAAAAAATTCGACTATAATAATATTAATATAGTTATCCGATTTCATTTTTAGTACTGAAGAGCAGTATCCCACCAAATAACGCCTCTAATAAGTTTTACTATTAGTTAATTAACAACCCAGCTGCCAATCCTGCTATTTCAATTTTGATTATCGGCGCTCATTGGGACATATTTTCATTGCTATTTGGTGACATCCACGTATTCAAAAAGCACATGATGCCGATATAATTGGTCAGAAAAAAATTCTCTACAATCGCATTTGAAAATATTTTATAAATTCATCTTAATTCGCCGAAAATTACTTGTGAAAATTCCATGCAAAATGTAATTCTTTCGAGAAAACGGATTATTTCTCACGAACGATACATGCGATTTTTTTCTTCTTCAAATAATCTTCGTGAATCTCTAAGCTTAATTTGCATCTGAAAAATTTCTAGTAATTTCTGTCAGATTTCTCGCATTGCGAGACTCGCAATCACTTTTTTTATGCAGATTTAATGCGCGGCATTATTACATTGATCAGGGTAAAAATTAAACTATTGAAAAAGGGGCAAAAATTGTAACAATTATAATATTGAAATATTTTCATTTAGTATGATTTTTAGCTGTGATTATTATTTTTTGTAATTTGAGACTATCCCATGTGTGGAATTGTTAATAAATTTATTATTTTTGCATGCAAATCAATTTCTCGTGTGCTGAATAGTCGGATACAAAAAAATAATACCGAATTTGAGACCGTTGTCGAAATTAACTACTGCACCCACAATCCCCCCAATAATAATCAAAAACAGTGTAGGCTCAATTGTTCATGAATACCCATGATATGATAAACCAACGCATTTTTGAATTTTTAAATGAAAATAATTTTATTCTTAATTGCTACTAAAGTAGGGCAACGCTCCGAAAGTGCTTAATTGTTGTTAATCTTGAATCAACTGACATTGTAACAACTTAAAATTAAGGTAAAGCGATTTGAGCTCAAAATGTTAAACTTAACAAAAATGTGTTTCAACCGCAAAAAAAATGAAAAAAATACTTTTTGAATTTTTCGTAATAATTTTCACTTCAAAGTTGCAACAGAATACAAAATCAGTATGTTTTATTTAATTTTTAACAGAAAAGATCATATTATACCCCCCTTGTACACCATGTCAAAGATTTGGTCCAAACAACTGGATAATCAACTACAATTACTAGACAGGGACCAAATCTTTGGCAACGTGTGGAAGTGGGATATAGCGCTGGACTCAATAGTAGAGAGAAAGTATGCAGAGTCTGCATTGCAGATATCTCAGAGGACCAGTGAATGGTCACCAGTCTTTTGAGTATTTTTTGCAAAGCTCTTTTTTGGTTGACAATCGAGACTATTAAACATGTTTCATTAATTTCAAAGTAGTTTCAACTGAGAATTTACTTAGAACCCGTATGTACAAACACCCAAAGAAACCAGCGTAATTTGCGACGAATACTTTTTTAACAGTGATATCACAATAATACGCACGACTGGGTTTTTAATATTTTATGCAAATATTTCCATGTTTGGCTCAATCGTAGATTGAAAAATGACAAATCGGACGAATGTTTTGTTGACAAGAAGCGAGTCGATACTAAAATGTATTACCCGTAAAATGTATTGATGTTACAGTATGTGTTTTTTATAACGTGAACAAAATCTCGATAAGTCCAAATTGAGCAAATTTATTGCTCAAACATAAAATCACCATAAGCAAATTCATATTTTGATCGATTTATGGCAACAAAACGGTTTCTAGAACTCGGTGAGGAACAGGATAAGCAATTGGCCGCCGCTCACGCAAAGACTATGCCGCATAGTTATTTTTCATAATGTAGCAAATTTTACTGTGAATAACCTCTTTATAATTTTTATATAAGTCGTTTAGAATAATCGATCAAAGAATAAAAATTAACGTCGAAAACTCTCATTTTGAAACTTACTTTTGAAACACGAGGTGGCTCAAATTTTTTGATTTGTTTAGTACTTACGAAGGTCATTTTTTAAGAGCTGGTACACCCTAGGCGTGAATCAATTGCCTATTATTACCCTCAATCAGTACTGGAGTCTAGTAACCAGACAATGTTTCGCTGCCTTTTTTACTCGGTTGTTCATTATTAAGGATGTGGGCGACGATATCTCAGCTTCACGTATAATACTTTTTGATACACCTTTGTTGTAGAGAATTTTCTGCCAAGTTTTTTAACTTATAAGATTTTTATGGTTTTGAGATTTTTGCAAAGAAAAGTCAGTTTTTAGGGGGGTTGAAATTTAAAGTTTAATTAAGGTGACGACAATTGAGATTTCTCAGATAACTTTTTTGATTACCCTTTACAAAAAGTAGGTTTTAGAAAATTTATAGTTCAGAATTTCACCAAAAATTAAAAATTCACAAGTCGTTCCTGCAATTTTAGAAATAAAATTCAGAAAAAACTCTCCGCTGGGACCCTTATCCAGGCTTTGCGGTACATTTGATGCACAAACTGAAAATTTTCTTTATATTGTCAAAGAGGAGTAGGCTTTTGCGTGAGGCTCCCAAAAACGCTGTTTTGACCACTAGAGATAAAATTTTTGAAATTTTCTTCCGCTCGGAGATGCGCATTTATATTTGAAAGTTTAATCGCAAATAACAAGAAAAAGTGATAAGGAATGATCAGATGTATCAGATGCTCTGAATAGTACTGGCACCTTTCTTAAGAGTCGTACTTCGTATTTGGAACAAAAATAATTATTTCTGAAGCCAGGTTTCTACGAAACTTCACTTGAAACTTATATCTTTATTCTTAACAACGTTTCGCAGGATGCATTATCAAGTTTTTTGAAGGAAAACTTGAAACTGTGTAAAAAAGAGCCCAATTATCGTCGCCCACATCCTTAAAAGGATTATCATCATTGAGAATTCCAACTATAAATTTGGTCCGGCAAAGAATCTTTAATTGTGTGCTCTAAAATTTTTATCAAGAGTTTTAAATTCTTGCTTGTTACAGTTCAAAATAATAAAATTTAACGTTTCATACATTATACTTTCGACCCAAAGAAACAAGTGACTCCTGTTCTATTATTTATGATATGAATGTTTCAAAAATTTTCAAATTGAACTTTATTTTCAACTCATATTTTGTTGAGCCGAAATGGTGCAAATTCCAACACAAATTCCATTGTATAATTTACGAATTATATCTTCAAATTGACTTTCATTTACTGCTTGTCTCATTTCTCCATGGGTTAAAACAGTAAATTTTCAAATAACCTGCATTTATTTAAAATTAAGGGGGTGTTCGTCGCTATGAAGCTGAAATGGTCTTCAATGGCCAATTGCTGGAGAAGTACACATTTTTAACCGAATATTATTTCCCTTTGATATATTTGAAACGTCTAATTAGCAACAAATTTAAACAAATGATGAAATTATTTATTAGAAATTTCTTTCCGGATTTTGAATTAGCTCCCTGAATTTTTGAGAAAACTTGTCCAAATTCAAATATCTAGATGACGCGTATCCGGGAATGTTTAAAGATCTAATCCCTTGTTTGTCTTCAAATCGTTGTTTAATTTTCAGAAAAATCTGTAAATTTTAATTAATTTCAAACAAAAAATTTGTGCCATTAAAAGTGCTTTTTGATAATATATTAAAATTAAGCAACGCCATTAAATGCTACTAAGATGCTTTTGATTTTCAATATTTCCATAAAAAGCTATTAACTGACATCTGAATTTTTCCTTGACTTCATTTAGCGACGATTACCCCCTTGAAATGATTCCTCGGAAAAAATTATATTTCGATCAAATAAATAAACTAGAAGTTGTCAAATGAACACAGGAAATTACATTTAAAAAAGAATGTAAAACAAATCGATCTATTGGAATTATTTAATTCAAATTTCCTAACCCATACTTCCGAGATCAAATCTGAGGTTTTAACCGGAACAAAATCTTAAAGATGCAGGCTAAATTTTCATAGAAAATCGTTTGACCTTGGGTAACAAAATATTTTGTTAATCATTCTAAGCCTTGATTATACATGACATATTTATGCTGCGGAACCAAAGTATGACATAAATAATATATTTTATGGCAAATGCAATCACAGAGTGTTTTGGGTGCACTTCAGGAAATTATTTATTAAACTATTTATGGAGTTAGATTTTTACGAATGTCAAATGTCAATTATTTGAGTCAATGGTGAAATGTAAAATAGGAAAAATGTAAAAAAAAAAAGTTAGACAGGGAAAGTGTGAAAAATATTACCGAGGAGGAAAAATGTACCCTCAAGCAAGGGTTTATTTCACATTTTACTCTATGTTGCGTCTTTCGATTTTCACATTTTCAATTTTTATATTTTTTTTAGCAGAGTTACTTTGTTATTTGAATTTAAAAAATGAACGTTTGCAGCAGGGAAAAATTATTGAGTCCCTTAGGGTATCCCGGTCCTAAATTGACACTATTTCTGGATGAAATATTACCGAAACACGGCTTCAAGGATATTATTCAGATTAGCAGTTTGTAGAACTAGCCTTCAACTTGCGGAAAAAAATTGCTAAAACTTTTTGTATGACCACACTCCTTCACACATAAGCAGGCACAAGAGCACCTATAGCCAAACGGAAAACTATCTCCTCCAAGGTTTTTTGTTGAAATAAACTCAAATTTTAACCATAACCTGTATACTAGTAATACAAAACTTTCACTGGTTAAGCTTTTGTCGAATAATGCTATATTTATTCTCGAATACGGAAAAAAGCCCGTCCAAAATACCGGTTTTTGGAACTTTTTTTAATCGGAAAATCTATTCTCCTCTTAGGTTAAATTTCAAAAATTTATTCAAATTTTTGCAAAAGCTAGCTCTAACAACAGAAACTTTCACTGGGGTCTTTTTGTCAATTTTCGACCCAAAACAAAAAAAATATAGAATTTTTCAAGGTCACGTGAAAAAATTTCCCGAAAAAAATGTGTGCTCGATTTTTCGAAAGTAGGCTGAAAAGAAATGCTGAGAAAGGAACACTGAAGAGAAAGTTGGCTACGTTTCAAACGCGATATTTTTGAAGTTTTAGTGGTCAAATTGACACCAACGTTATTTTTGAACATAATTTGAGAAAAATACTTAGAAAAAATCGAAAAACGCCCAAATTTTCGAAATTTTTTTTTGTTGTCATTGGGTTTTTTATGCGTTTCAAAACATTAAACAATTGATTTGGTGCATTCTTATGACATAATAACTGCAGAAAATGTAGGAAACCGGATACCCTTGACGTAATCGACAATAATCAAATTCAATATAATTTATAATTATTCTTTGTAATAAAAACATTTGGTCTGATTTGACACTAAATTTGCAATTTTGAACTCCAAAAATTGAAAGTGGGAGTTTTGAAAGTTTTTAAAAAATTTTGCTGAATAAATTAATTTACGCAAATTTCTCGAGCATGTCACGGTGTTATATTAGCACAAAATACTTGCCAAACTTATTTTTCAATTACATTTTAATTTAAATCCCACCATAAAAATGAAAAAATTTGTGATATTTCAGACATATTTTGATTATTTGAACTGAGTTATTATAAAGATTATCACAAAGAGCAGACACTTTTGCTCTGGGAAAATAATCTTGCACTGACTGTTTGATAATGTTGATTTATACTTTATTCAATTCATTGAAGTTTGAAATTTGAGGGTGCATGTTTTTTTCACTTCAAGTTATCTTATCTTTTGTTTGAACTTAATTTCTCATACGAACCAGTTCTATTTTGAAGTTCTGTACGATTTTTATTTGTCTATCTAGCTTCTTGTTAAATGTACTAAGCTTGATGTGTTAAGCATCATTTGGTGAGGGTTGAGCAGGAACTCCAACTGTGTGAAAATCGTAATTTCAACCAAGAAGATCACTGTTGTGAGCAATATTTTGATTTTGTATTCTTGATCCCGTCTTAATTATCAATAATGATATCGTGCTACAATATCTTGCCGAGAGGGGACCAAGAGTACGTTGAGGCCATTTTTGATTTGGGAACCAAAAAACAGGCTTCAAAGTAACGTGTTAACCAAATTAAATAAAATAAGAAGCCAAATTGCTGTCAATAAAAAAGACAACGTTTTCAAACATACTTTTCCTGATCAGTTTTTCACGGAGAATTTGTTGTTGCTGTTAATATCATATTTTCATACTGATTTTGTCTTTTCTCGTCCGAAACTCTGTAAAAAGACTTAAGCGGCGAAACATCAATTTTTTATTGGTTGCAATCGATATTTAAGACTCGATTAATCCGTAAACAATATTTTGTTCTTGAATTTATCACACAAGAATTTTTTTCCAAGCAAATTGGCGAATACAATCCGTTTAATTAAAGGTCATTCGAAGGATAGCAATGCTATTTAAGCATCAATTTGAAATATATTCATCTATTTGAAAATAATTCGAAAATGTATTGAATATGCCTAATTCAATATACGGTTTATTATAAACGGTATATTATATACCTGATTCAATTTTACAGAAAAAATTTCTAATTATATGTTATAAAGGTGAATCTTTATTACTTGCATATATATTTCGACATACGTTTTTTCATCAGTGCTATAAAAGAGTACTAAAATGTTGTGAAGAATTTCGAAAAACAACAAAAAACTCTGTTCTAGAAAGAAACGCAATACAGCAGATATTACATGTATTTTTAAGTTTTTTACAAAATTTCTAGTTATTTTATAACTGAGTAATGAATGGCAAAATTTGCAGATCCAAAAACATTCTATCGGAAATAAATGACTTTTCTTTTGTTCTAAAATACTTTTTGCCGCCACTTTTTGCCGCAGTTAGATAACTCACTCTTGGAAATTTTTCAGAACAAGATTTCATTGCGCTGACATCTTGCATTTTCAAACCTAGAGTCTGGTCCCAGACCCCTTAATTAAGCTTAACTTCTTTTTTAATATTTTTTTCTCTCAATATTTATTTTAAGTTTTGATTTTTATGCAATAATAATCAAAGAATGCACGTGAAAAAAACCACTAAAATTTTCTGCTAAGCTAATTTATCAATCATCCAGGTTTTATAGCGGTTGCTCTATTCAATTATGGGAAACTCTCAATGAAAATAGAGCTTCATAGACTATAATTTCAGCTGAACCCTAGATTAAAGTAAAATTACGTACAATTTTTAGAATTTTTGGTAATACATAGATTAAATGTAAGAGTAAATTTCAAACCCGTTTATTTTGAACTGTTAACATGATGATTTAAAAGGTCGACCGATAAGTGCAGAAACCTGCTGATACCGCTTCACTTTGAACACTTTGTGAAATTGTTTTAATTTATTAATTTTTCTTGCGTTTTTTTTTGTGATTTCTCATGATTGATTTTTCTTCTTATTTAAGCTATTAAAACTTTTCAAAATAAAAATTGTCAAACTCATTATATTCAAACAAAAATTGCAACTCACGTGCAACTTTTTTGGACGTTTATTCTTCACCCAACGGATGTCAATATCTCATCGGAAAAACCGTTTATTTTCTCTTTTCATACTATCCGAAATATCCCGGCCCTACTACTACAAAACACACTACATTTACTAAACAGGGCCGAGATATTCCGGATAGAGTGAAAGAGGGTTATTTGCGGGTTTGAAAACGACTTATCCGATTTTGTTTTCAGATTGTGCAAACGTATTGAGATAGACCACACATGTTGAAAACTTTGATTACAGATTTATTGAGAAAAATTAAAAACATTAATTTTTTTTTTTCAAATTATAAAAATTTCTTGGAAATTAGAAAAAAAGCTTATTCTCAATTACCGCTTGGTATGTGTGGTCAGGTTGAGCTATCTCCGACCACAATCGAATATTGCCTTTTGAAAATTTGAGATGTAAACAGTTTGGACACCCTATCGGCAAACGAGAGACTTCGGTTGAATAAATCATGGATAAAAATCAGCAAAAATAAACTTTCGGATGTACATGTATATGCATTGAGGGTGTGCGATAAATATTACTTAATATTTTACACATTTTTTGGTAAAAACATGCAAACTGAAGGATTTTCACAGCGCTTCCAAACTTTAGTCTACAATCGATATAATCAGTATTTTTGACGTTCATTTAAAAAAATTTAGCGCTATTTCAGTGAAATTTCAAGAAATGATTTCATTTCGCAAAATGCGTTAGCGAAAAGATGCACTTCAGTATATTTAATAACTGTTGCAATTAAGATGTCTAAAATTTTTGTGCATAATTTGATTTCCCGGTTGAACAGTTTTTCGGAATAATTATGTCATTTTTTATTGAATTTCAAGCTAGTCTTCTGTTGAATTTCAATTATTCTTGGTCTATATCTGGAAGAACCCAAAAATGCAAATAAAAGTCAAAAAATGACAGTTTTTTGGCTTTATGGAAAATCATATATTCACATCAATTGCGATATATCTAGGCCGATCAGGCGAAAAATCAGTTACCTGATAACAATGTATGGATTTGAAAATTAATGTCAAAATGTAGTTTTTCAGGCTGAATATTATGGTGCTTAATTTTTTTAGGTCCCAAAATTTAGGTCCCAATTTTTTTCTCCTTCAAGTTTCTGGTAAATCATTTAATTTGTTTACCCAGACAGTGCCGAATCGAACTTATTCGATATTCAACACGTCTGTTTTTATAAAATAATACACCCGAAGTCAATTTGACAAAAAATACTTATTTTTCACAGTTGTCTGTGACAGACAGTCTGTCATAGATTCTCGAATTATTATCTTACTTTTTTGGTTTGTGAATTAAAGACCATTGCAGGGGTCGGTACAATGGGCTCGGAATAGTAATTAAGTCGAAATCGTAAAGTGAGATATAAAATAAATGTTTTTGAACTTCACTATATTTTCTTCTGCATTTTGAAAATTTTATCAATATTGAATTTTAATATTGTTTTTTTCTGAATATTTTGAAAATATTTTATCAAAAATTATTCATGAGAAGGTTTCTCACATGTCAAATTTTTGAAAAAAAATTTCGATCTTTCTATCAATTTTGAAAAAACACTGTCTGATAAATGTGGCTTTATGACTTTAAATGAATTCCGATACATTCAAAAAGTAGATTTTCAGGAAATTTATGTCTAGGTTAAAAAATGTCAAAATAGTGTGCGAGATTTTTTCGGGCCTTATAATAATTATTTTTTACAGACTTATCAGTGGATCAAATAAGTTTGGACTTGAGCGTTAAAATATGTAGAGACGACCTTGTTAACTGTTCGCTGTTTTTTGCTTGAAAGGTTATGATACCACAATCGTAACTGGTAGAGTCAACCAATTCAGAACTGTTAATTTATGCGTTATTTATCAAAACATTTCAAATTTAGGATGAACATAATATTGAGGGCAATTACCAAAATAATTGTTCGAAGACTATTATATCTACAAAGAGTTAATCACATGAGTGAACTTGCGCTTGTAACCGGTGATCTAAATTGATACCTAGTACACCGGCAGTTAATTTGGACCAAAAATGCAATTTGACGAGAATTTCCTTTCCATGTTTTCATTTCGTACTACTTTTATAACTGATCATTATCTAACAAGTGAAGTCTCTTATTGGAAATTTGGCATTTTCAAGGGGTTGTTGGTTCGTGAAATTAAAATTGCAGTCAATAATTTTATGAAATTTCAAAGCCAAATTTGTCAATTCTGACCATAACTTGTTCTCCAAATTTCGCTCAAAAAACTTTTGATCAATAAACGCTGTAGGTTTCGATAACGGAGACCTTTCAAACAACTAACAGTTATGAATCATAACTTATGATTCTTAAACTTGACATTGCCTTAGCGGAACGTTTTAATCAATATAAATCAATGAAACGATGTTGTCAAATTAGACCGCACTTAGTACAAAATATTAAATTCTAAATTTATCACATTTTACGACTTTTAATCATTAAAGAGCAGATCATTTACAAATTTATCGATGAATTTTTTGAATAAATGATGTTTGTGCAATTTTTCAAGAAAAATGGTGTTAAAGAATTATAAAAACTTATTTTATTTACGGTTTGATTAATTATTATTCTCAAGATTTAACAGAATTAAAGCAAATAATTAAAAATTGAATCTAAAAGTTCTAAAATGTTTCGACAGGTTTTTGTTCAATTTAATCTTTGCTGGTAAATTCAGGCAATTATTTTTTTATTTTGCTGGTAAACTCCATTATAAAAGTCTGTTCCCTGCTTATTTTGCGTTGACAACCCTCTTAAATTCGGACAGTTATCCACTCATACAGTTTTAACGGTATTGAATCAATTTTTTAATATATTTCACAATAAAAAAAAGGTATGGTTTTCATATTTGTTTCTGCTTTAATTAAATCAATTTCTGATAAAATATAGCGTTGTATTAAAATTTGCCGGATTTTTCTCGTATGGTATTAATTTTGACTTCGAAAAATACGTAAAAAATTATTTTCATTTTTTTTCGACAAATTTCAAGCTTTATTGAAAGGGTTATGTGAAAACAGAACATAGAAAAGATGTTTAAGTCCACTGTAATCACCCCGTATGAAACCGAGGTGTTAAGCGTACTACGGTTACCTTTTTTATGAGTGTGACTAATGCTGTTATTTTGAAGAACCCGTTTTTGCGAACATTTATCTTTTGAATAAATATCTCAACAAAATCTGAGTTTGAGGACACCCGCTGTATGACCAATCAATTTTATTGATAAATTGTCGAATTTTGGCGGTTTTTCTTGAAATTTTAATTGTGAGCTCTTTGATTTTGGTCTTTATAGTTCAAGTCACTTGACTCAAGTTACTGATTTATTTGCTTTCAGATAAGAATTTTCTTTCGTACCGAGCACTCAGAATCAATAATTTTCACGTAATTTTAATTTTGTTACGAAGTTTTTCGTACTCGAAAAATACAAAATAACATGGTAATTTTGGTGAAAAACAGAAAGATCACATAATTTTATTTACTTTGAAACACATATTTAGTCAAGAGATGTTACCACAGATTGGCGGGTTTACCCCTTTTATTTTTACGAGCCGGAACTTCGAGGTTTTTTTAAGTGAAACCGCAGAAAAACGTTTTTTTTATTCATATTAGACTGATCATATAGATAAAATATAGTACTTTTGATTCCGTCAGAAGGGCAAATTGCTTATTATTACAAATATTGCGTATAATATTAAAAATTTATATGAGTCATAAAAACAGAATTAAATTATTTTTCGTTCAAAACTTCTTTCCCAAATGTTCTTGCTTCGATTAAGTGTAAGGCTCAGTTTGTTGAGTGCTACTTTAATATTCACTAACGAAGTTACAGTCACTCGTGCAAGTCATGATTAAAGCTTATTTTATTTTTAACGAAACGTTCATTTTAGATGTTTTGTAAAACAAAAAAAATAAATTTCAAATTTGATCGAAGAGTTTTTGTAACTATATCTGTCATAATTCCAGGGTAAAGCATCAATTGAGGATGATACCAAATTGCAGGCATGTTGAGGGCCTATAAATAGTTTATTTCAGTTTGAAACTTCGAAAAAATGACCACTGAAACTTGGTTAGATTTGAAATACAAAATAGCATTTCTCTTATCAAACCTTTAGCTGTAAAACAATTTCGATGCATATCCCCTATTCACACTTTTGTGAATATTCCGGCCCTACTATGTGAAAACACACTACGTTTCCTAATCAGGGCCGAAATATTCACATAAATGTTGATAGGGGACATAAATCTGGTTTGTAAAATTCAAAAAGTTACTCACTACTGTTTTCTGATCAAATATTACCTTTAATCCATTAATTTTACCCTTTATTATGCAAACTAAAGATCAAACACCAAAGTAATTATCCGGAGCTATAAATTAAAAACCTTTCGATTATAAGTTATAATATATAATTTAATATTATATAATTTATAACGAAAACAATTTGTGATAATTATTTTACATAAGAGAACAATTTTGGTTATATCTAGTTTTATGCAATTTAAAAATTGAATTTTTAACAACGTTTCGAATATATTTTTATTCATCTTCAGGTATTTATGAAAAGCAGAAAAACATTTGAGGAAAAGTTGACACGAAAACTAATTTGTTATTATTCAAACGGGCATCCAGATAATACCAAATTAAAGCCCGTTAAGGTTATATATTCGAAACGTTGTGAAAAATTCAATTTTTAAATTGCAAAAAAACTAGATATAATTGTGTCTAAAAAAACCAATACAATTTTGGTTATTTTCTGGACTTCAATAATTTTTGAAACTGGGCAACCGTGACGTTCCGCGCCCCTGATTGGCCCGAGGGGACATATCCAAATATGGATAGCTAACATGGGAACACCTCAATTCAGCTGTAAGACAAAATAAAGTTTATAAGGATGTACTGGTAGCCGATATAATAAGACTAACGAAACAAAAATAAACAATAGGTATTGAGTATTTCTTACCAATTAAACGATTTTACATCCATAAAAATCAAATTTTCTCGAAAAATCCTACAAAAAAATACTATATTTAAAAAAATCGAAAACAGTGGTTTTGGCAACTCAAAAAATACCGACGAAATTTCAACATAACATTTTCAAACATTGTTTACGAATTTTTTAACCTCCTCACACCCAGAAACGAGAACTTCGCCTCACACCCAAAAGCCTATATAAAGGCAATTCTTTGAGCGCTTATCACGGGAAAACTGGGAAGATATCAATTTACTTATTTGTCACTGATTAAGATCAAGGATAAATTTAAGTAAACAACACGTGACATTTATAAATTTCGAAGTTTGTAAACTAGATAACTGCGAGACTGACAATTCAAAATCAGTTCTACCTTTTGTTCTATATTTGATCAATTTGTCTTTCTCGGCTCTATTTGGGTTAAATTGCCGTTCAATTATTTCGAAAAATTATTTTTTGAAAAAATAATTTTTTTTCATTATTTTGAGTTCCATAAAAATCACTTGTGAAAAAATTATTTTTCGTATAGAGACTGCAGATAAAATAAACTTAAATCAAAAGAATTCTCAAACATTTTCCTAAAAACTTGCTTCCTCAGAATTTCGATATCATGTATCGTTTTCACACAATTGATTTTTAAGAAATTTTGACAAAAATCCTGAAAAAAAAGTAAGAAAAAATAACTTTCGAACGGCTCATTGTATAAAATTTTCAACAATATTTTTGTAAATAAAATTGCAAACTCTATGACATAATTGAATTGTAGGTCTGTGACGATGTTATTTCTGCGCCGTTTGGGCTCCCGAAAATTTTTTGCCTTTATATAGTCAAAGAGTGTGAGGGGGTTAAATAATTTTTAATCTAATTTGAGATCGATCTAATTCATAGTTTCACAAAATGCTTCAGTCTGGATGATATTTTCAAATATAAAATAAAATCATTGAGAAGAATTTTTCAGTTAAGTACTAAGTTATCTGCTTAACAGCCCGGTCAGTTTTAGGTGTAAGATCAAGATTTGAGTGTGAACATTGAATATGTCAGATTATGAAACTCAATGTAATTTTTGATTTTCAGCTCAATCATGGAATCTTAATTGAAATATCATATTTCGGTGTTAAACGTGAATAAGCTTTGATTTCCGTTTATTTCGATGTTCAGAAAAATTCTCATCAATCATAAAAGTTGCTCAAGTTTCATATTGAATTCAAAATGTTTGCTCTTGCAGAATGATTCACGCTTTACACTAAAATATCTGACTTGAAACTATAAAGTTCTCTAAGATTTCATGCTGCGTTACTCAAAAATAAATTTTTGCTGCATAAGTAGGCTGTTATCGGTTTTTTAGCATTGGAAATCAATGATAGTTTTGAAAAAATAAAAAGTACATTTCGTTCAGAATTTTTCAAAGATCACGAAAAAATTTTCAAAAATTCGAAATTTTTTGGAAAACAGATGACTTCTGATTGGCTAAAAATCAAGTAACTCCGAATAGAAAAGTGATATTATCAGCGTATTTTCGCGAAGTTTCTCGTTTCAACGGATAAATTCCTTTTCTCATTTGTCATTTATTTTTGAAGTAATCAACACTTAAAATTTGGGAAAACGACCAACGGTTGGAACGTCACCAACCGAGGAAATCAAAAAAGGCCGATAACAGCCTATGCATGAGCCACAATTATGATGAAATTTATTTCAATGAGATGTCTTTATCTAAAGGCTAAGATTAAACGATTCTACCCGATAACCAAACTGTCCGCTAAGTGCTGATTCCTGACATAACGGATTCCGTGCTTAAAGACAAATCTGCCGAGGCATGCCTTATGACTTTTGATCAAAAATTTTTGCCAAGCATATCTTAAATATTGGAAGAGAGCCCATTTTCAGTAAATCAAGTCCAAATTTCAGTATCATTTACTAAAAAGGAGCCCTCGTCCCAGATTTAAGATCATTTACCCCAAAAGTAAAGTTTCATGATTCCGGCAACTTTTGAATTTTGCTTCTTAATAAAAACCGTACCTTCAGGACATCGGATTGACTTAATAGAAGAATATATATTGGAACCAATGTAATTGCAGCAACAAACGCGGCACCAACTGAAACAAATATTTAAAATAAAGATTCTCTAAAGCGCATTTTCATCACATTTTAGTATCGCACTGCTACTTGTACACATTTTAACAATTTGGGCCAAAAGATTTGGTTCCAAATAAGGCTCGTTTTCGAGCGCATTATCGTGATGCTATTGGGACGTACAGTACGTCACGTACTCGTCATTTTGGGTGAGACAGTAAATCGGTAATATTTCAAAACAATAAAGAAATTTTCTGATTTGAAAAATGTGCATAAATGGTATTTTTGAGCGATTTCCGCTAATTTCGTCCCCCAAAAACCAATAAAAGTCGACAAAAATTGATACTCTCTAAAAAAACAAGTTTACAGAATGGATATCAAAGATTATAGTTCGGTTTGCTTAGTTACTCAGCGTCATAACCGTGACGTCAGAAAAAATAGTAATCAATCAAATCACACGATTTTCAAGTTATTTCAGGAATCGTGTTATTTGATTGGACACTATCTTTTCTGAAGTCACAGTAATGACGCTGAGTAACTATCCATACCGAAGTTTTATCTTCAATATAGCCGATTTACTATCTACGCGTTAGTTTGATATGTTTTCTATGGGATTTATCATAATTTTACCTGCAAAATCCACCGAGTATATTTTATCGGTTACAAATCTTCGTTGCAGATTGATCAACATCGCACTGAAAATGAAATTATTTTGCAATTGACTCCAAGAATTAATTATTCTGAATAATTGTTGATTAAGGGGGTGGTTGAAGCGACCCTTTAAGGCATTTACAAATAACAAATCGAAAATAAAAATATTTTTCCTGACTAAGTCGACACCCAGAAATTAAATGGTGCCAACTAGAAATCTGTCAATCAACTAGAATCTGCTCTAGAATTGTCAAAGTCAACCGCATTATTAGTTGTGTTGCTAACAGTGAAACACAAAATTAAATATGACTATTTAAAATAAAGAATTTTAAAAGTAAAAAATGGGTATCGATGTTTTTAACCCATATTGTAGAGAATTTTTCCTGGTCATTTAAAGACCAAGGATTTTTTTTGTTAATAAAAAATTTTCAAAAAAAAATTGATTTTCTGGTCAAATTTTCGATATTTTACAAGGGGTTCAAATCGTCTATGTTTTCTAAGTTAATTAACTACGAGAGATTTTCTTGAACATTGTCGCATTATAAGTATGTTCAGGAGAGCCGATTCAAAAATTTCTAATTTGCTTCAACCACCTCCTTAATACGAATTGCATTAAAAGTTCCATTTTGTTTTTCTAAGTGAGTTTAGTATCTCGTATTATCCTACGGTCAACGAGTTGACCGTAGTTAAAAGGCAATCTCGATTTAACTTTAATGTTCTACATGTAGACTTACATATCATTATTATTTTTGTGGAATGGTTTCGTCTGACTAAGGATACAGTTTCGATAGTTTTTATTTGCATTGCTAAATATTAATCTTCCTACTCTGGAACAGACTTCGGTGGGTCCCAAGGTCCGCTCTGAAGTGTGAATTTTCTCGAGAATTAATTTTGACAAAATGAATTTGGTATAAACCATAGTTTTTACAATAAATTGTGGTTTTGAAAAATGAAGGATTTTATAATATGTGTTCTCAGGAAAACCTTTCCACAAAACAGCGAATTGAGATAAAAAATATTTAATACTAATATTTTAAAATTAAACTCACGAATTGCCATTATACATAACCACTTTTTAAGAGTTTCAAGCTCATTTTTTGCGCTTGGATAAGGGTTTAGAAAAGGTATGAAGATTTTTTCACAAAAAAAAGAACATACAACCTCGATTATGACGCATTTCAAGTTTTGAATGGAATTATGAAACAAAATTATGAGAATGCTCATTATTAGCGATATATCCTTTAAAGGGATTCCCTTTATCACACTTTTGTAAATATCCCGGCCCCACTACTTAAATACAAACTACGTTTGCTCATCAGGGCCTGGATAAAGTTAAATAAATAGCTGATTAAAATGATAGTTTTCTACGATTTTTTTTTCAATGTGAATCTTTAAAAATGATATAATATTTTCTTTCATAATATGGTGCCTACTGATATATCCCAAATCTTGATCTCCTTTTTCTTGCTTTTCCAAGTATATAAAGCCAACGCCAAACTGACAATAATACTTTATTTCCAATTCTTATACACCTGTATATAAATATCTGCAAATCAAGATATTTATATCCCTTTAACGACCTTTTGTTAATCTAGAATGTGCGGGCTGAAAAGCGGCTAGAAGAGGCCTCAGGAGTGTAAGGATTGTCTCTTAACCCGCACATCTTAGATTAACAAAAGGTCGTTATAGGGATATATCTGTAAATCAAAATATTTCGAATAAATTCTAAGTATGAAGAAATATGGAAGAATTGGATAAACTTTTACCAACTCAGCATTATAAATATTATTGCCATGAAAGTGATCACAGAGTTTTTGAAGTAAACGACTTAGAGCATATTTACAAAACGTTCAAAATTTTGATAAAATATTTGATCCTGTCAAGATAAACTTAGTCTTATCGGTATCTTCAAAAAAAGGTTTCTAAATATCCCAAAATTTTTCTTGTGAATGTTGACATTACGAAAGATGAATTATTCAAAATATGTTTTGGATCGAACAGAATATTTGAAACCGCATTGAGTCCAACACACAGTGTTCAACATTTTTATCGAATACCAAAATTTCGAAAACGGTCCAGTTAAATTAACATTCCCACACAGTACTTAGGAGGATGTGGTAGTCGCATAAAAGACAATTTTTTGAGCTCATAACAACTAAAATATTACATAACATCATACCAAATTGTTTGATATGTTGTTAAATACCGAAATTATTTCTACCGTATTCACGAAGGTATTTTTTATTTAAACACTCCGCCCCAGTTTGAATATCCTTTTACCAACGTAACTCCATCTGAAAAACGTTCACTATCTCTATAACGCGAGTTCGAATCCCAATGATGTTGTCTAAGTGATTGTCTTAGTGATTGCTTGAGTGATTACACTCTGATCAAATTAAGCGGTCACAATATCAAGCACCCTTGCTTATAATCATACTCAAGAAAATACTCAAGTAAGACAACATAAGTGGGATTCGAACACGCGCCATAGAGATTTCAAACGGTTTTTAGATGGAGTTCCGTTGGTAAAAGAATATATATAAAAATTTAAATTATTTAGTTTTTCTCTCGAAAATGAGCGATCACATTAGACCTACGCATCCACTGGGAAATTAATTTTTTTAACTGGCTATTCCCCGAAATCTATTTGGGACGACTACCCCCTTAACAACCGATTTTCGTGTATTTCTAGATAACGTGCTCTAGATCAAATTAATTTATCACTCAAAATTATTACTTTTGAAAGTGACCTAAATAGGTTGAAACGTCAAGTTTTATAAGAAAATAAAATATATGTTGTGATTCAACATATTATTGTCATTTTAAGGGCAGCACAATCGAGCACCTTGAAACCTCACAAAGTCAACACTACCACATTTTATTTTTTCAGCCGCAGATTCCATATAATAGCAAAGCGCTTCAGGGGTTATTATGACCGTTTGCACTCTGCGGCTTACTTCATGCGAAAACTCATGCCGGTTCTAAACTGCCAGATGAATCACAAGCGCCTTGCTTTTTTCTTAATATGGACTATATTTCGAAAAACACTTATCTAATTTATCTATATACATATGTACTTGTGCGTATGTAATTGTGCGAAGGAATTCTGTAGATTTTGAAAAATTTAGTTTTATGAAGTTTAATTTTCTACTGTATTTCAAAAAACCTGAAGATGCAATAATAGCGTAACTAGTCGTCAAATATTATTAAAATGTATATAAGCGCAAGCATATTTCGAATCGTCGACAAAAGACAAAAAATACCGTATACAGGGAGGGCCCAATATTGCCGAGAGTTTTTTGGCATGAAAATTTGGCAATATAGGGAAATTCGGAATATGGGGCACCCCCTTTTGTACTGGGGGCCTAAATCCCTTTATCACACTTTTGGGAATATCTCGGCCCTGATTAGCAAACGAAGTGTGTTTTTAAGAAGTTGGGCCGTGATATTTTCAAAAGTGTGATAAAGGAATCTCATCATATAACAGGAATCATTTTAGCTTAAAAATTGTGATTTGCGTAGGTTAAATTCGGCAATATTGGCAAATTCGGCAATATGGGGTCGGCAATATTGCCCCCCTCTGTAACTGTTTTTTTATGCATCATTTAAAATTTCGCGGCATTTCTTATTTTACTGCTTTTCAGTATTTTCAGAAATATTACGGGGAATTTATTTATGGGGTTTTTTGTTTTTCTTCAGTAAAATAAATTTTCGACCTAAAAATGGAAAAAATTGACTATGGCTTTTCCTAGTAAATTTTTTGAGTCAAATTTAAAAAAACTACAGCTTTTAAAGCATCTGGAGTGAAAGTTTTTTGTGAAAGTGAAATTTCAAAAAATCTCATTTAAATTTGTGTACAGAAACACAATTATATACAAATCATTACATATCTTCGTTTAACCCCCTCACACCCGTTGACTATCTAAAGGCNCAAATAGAGCCGACAAAGACAAATCGATCAAATATAGAACATAAGGTGGTACTGATTTTGAGTTTTCAGCTGATTAGCAATATTTTTCACATTTTACTGCATATATTTCGACGCGCGGCGATATGAATAATTGTTTTGTAAGCGATCAAGATATCATATTTCAAATTTCAGACCAGTTTTCAAGACCTAAAGTTTTACTCTTAAATTTGTAACTTATATGTCATTGTAAAAAATGTATGGTTTTCCAAGAAATACAAGGTGAGTGAACCTCTCTTTTCTCTCGCAGTTATCTAGTTTACAAACTTCGAAATTTAAAAATGTTACGTGTTGTTCACTTAATTTTATTCTTGATATCAATCAGTGACAAATAAGTTGATTGATATTTTCCCAGTTTTCCCGTGATAAGCGTTCAAAGTATTGCCTTTAGATAGGCAATTGGGTGTAAGGCGAAGTTCTCGTTTCTGGTTGTGAGGAGGTTAATGGAGAAAACTACAATTTTTTTTCCTAAAAATCTTGATTTTTCATGAATATTCTCATTTTTTACTAGTATTAGGTTTAAAAAATCTTTAACTAATCAGACAAAATAATTACATAATTCAGCGAAAACATCATTTCGTGGATACTTCCAATATTTTTTCAAAAATAAAATTTTTATTTCTCAAATTTAACTATTAAACTTTCTCTTATTTTTGAAGCAACGCTGAAAGTCGAGCAAATATAATTTATTCTAAGCTAAAAAGAGTTAAGGGGATGCTGCTTATATAATATGGATAGACAATTTATGAAAATTAGTTCCAAAGATTCAGCCTTGAACTTCGGATTCTGATGATGAACCAAGTTCTGCTCACAGTTAGCAGCTCACTCAGTTATAACACCTGTTTAACCGCGGTGGGAGTAAACAGTAGTGAGTAGTTAGGATTGGAACATTTCATTATGTAATTACGGTCCTAAGGTTGAGCAATCATCCGCTAAGCAAATCGGTTCATTATTATAACGTTTGGTGAAACAAAGTCGCAAACAGCCATTTTTCGGACCACAATTTATTACACAAGGAATAGCAGTTACACAACAGGCGATAAGTCCAGGAAGCGATGTCACATACTGAATGTATGATCAATTTCAAAACGTAATCGTCCTTATAAAATGAAATAGTGGACAATAATTGTTGTTTTTTTAACACTTAATTTTGAAAAATTTTCGTGGCACTTTATTTTTGTATAATTAAATTTTGCATGAGATTACATCGTTTGTGAGATGAAATTTTTTTATGCTATTTAATTTTTCGAGGTTTCCCAATTTCGGAAGTTTTTTGTACTTTTTTATTGCATTGTTGTGCAAATTAAAATGTCAATCGTTAATGACAGTCAAAAGGTCAAGGGCATTTTTTCGAAAAGTGTTCATAGCTGCTTATTCCCGAGCTTATTTGAGTTACTGAAATTGCAAAATGGAAAAAATTTAAATTTTTTACAATTAACTCTGAATACACAATAAAAATGTTTAGTTCCTTAGCCGTTTTTTGAGTAATTTTAATTAATAAAAAATAAATTAGGCACTGATAATTTAACATTTGTTTAACTTTTCTGATAGAACGGAGGTTCTGTTTAGATGGCTAAGGGCCCTTAGCTGACATTGTATACTGATCGTAGTATATTTGGAAAATAAAAAAATGCAGAATCCTCGCAGCCAATGACAAACCTTAATTACAGAATAGGCCAATGAAATCGGTCAAATTTTAAAGACCCCTCAGTCATATTATCACATTCTACATCATTCAAAAAGTCACTATTTGTTAGTCGAAATTCTTATAATTTAGTATCAGGTGACATAATTTATGTCCTTAATTCAAATTTTTTGAACCTATATTTGATTTGGTCGGTTTCCCCCAGAATATTGATCCGGAAGATTGATTATCGCTGAATCGTCAACAATTATCTCTCGTCAAATTGGCTCTCATGGGAAAGTTACGACTTTCCTTTCAGGGCCTCGGTGCATTTGACAGATACGGATATCCGCGGATATGGGCTCTTGATAAAAAACTTTTCACTGGGTCATATATTCTTCTCAATATACCATCAAAGTTATGTTTCATAATCCAAGCAACTAATCCAAGAATTTTCGAATATTTGCTTTTTAGAAAAATTTTGAGTTCAAATTAAACTTTTTGAATTCGACAAAGTATGAGAAATTTTTGAACAGTTCTGAACGATGTAAAAATGTCTTAATTTTAATTCAAATCTTTTTTCAATAATTCTTGCATATCAACGAAAAACACTTTTCAAAACGGCCACTTTAACTTCTCGCGTATGTGACCACATCTTTTTATATGCTATTTGAAAAATCATATGACATGGTTGTGCGATTTTTGGTAAAAAATATTTGGAAATATTTTGAAAATTTTCCTGATTTCTTGTTCAAAATTTTCAAACTTATTTTTCTGGAATCATTAGCTGAAAATATTAAGAATGGCAAATTTTACTTTATTCCAATATTTCCTCGTTTTGTTTCTTCGCTCTTGTTTAGACTTTGAATAATAATTTTTGCAATGAAAGTACGGCTTGGGAGAAATTGTTTGAGTGACAAAAAATAAACATAAATTATTACACTTAAACTTGTCAAATTATTAAGTCGACCCATCCACCGAATTAAATTTATTTCCTTCATCTCATGTATAGAAATGTTTTCTACGGTGTGCCAAAATTTCGATTTGTTACGAATTTTTGGACATTTAAAATTTTTGATTCAAACGGAAAAATAGTATATAACCAAATAAAATAAATTCAATTTGGTGGTCAAGACTGTTTTTCCGTCTATTAATTAATAAAAAAAATTTTACCTTAATTTTGACGCCTTTAACCGATTTCTCCCGTTTCTTTAGGTTTTGTCAAAAGACAATTTATAAAGTAAAAATAATCGATCTGAAAAAAATCAGATCAAACGGAAAAAACTTAAAAGTGCCAACTTTCGTTCGAAAAAGTCTTTATCCAAAATTTTGAAGTGGCAAAAAGTTTTCCATAAAGAGAGAAAAAAATGTAAATTTGTCAAAATGCACCGAGGCCCTTAAGCATTTATTTACGCATTAAAAAATATCCATTAAGTTCATATAATAAACTTTATTCATAAGAAATATATAAAGTTCATATAATGAACAAAATCGATGGAAATATTATTTCACGGAGCTTTTTCGGCTGACCTGTGCAACTCTCATCTCCTCAGCTTCGATTTGCATAATTTGGTCTTCAAGCTTATTCTTCAACCTTGCTAAATAAACAAATAAGTTCACTATATACATGTACTACCGTAACTTTTAGGTCCAGTTTACTACTTGGAATAACCATTATGTTAATAATTATAGTATTTAGAATAAGAACTCTTCAGCCGATTAAATCACGTAGAGATCAACCCGATAACTTCCAAACTAATCTCTTGGGATAAGTCAAGCTGAAAAGTTACTTTTTAAATTTTTAAACATTTAAGCATTTAAAATATTTCAAAGTTTGTCCTTATGAACGAATCTGATTTGTTTGAATTTGAGCAATCAGAGTCGATTTATACCTTTTTTAAATCAGAAGTTTTTTTTAATTTTATGGATTTACAGTATTTTTTTCGGAACAACAAGTCATTTTTATTTTTCTCAGACCTCGAATGTAGGGTGTCACAAGTCAGTTTTGGGATGAGACAAAGTCGAAATCCAAGCATTTTGAGTACTCTCATCATGTTCCTTGGTTAATTTGGGGTAAAAAATTGGTCTAAGCCATTTTGAAATTTTAACTCCTTGGTGGCTCAAATTGTCAAAGTAAAAACTGGTCAACAGATAAGCGGCTGTAAAACCGGAAGTAGTCATAAAGTTTTATTTCCAATTTTAACAATATCGAATTATAAACTATTGAAAAACCGGATATACGGATAACCGAAAGTCTAAATATTGATTTTTTATCAAAATTTAAAAAAAATTTCAACACCTCATGAAATGAAAATTATTTCGAACATTTTTTCTCGTAATCCCCTCAGACATTGTTCCTAGTCATACCTGCTCCAGTTATTGTTTTTGGCGAATTTTTGAGAACTAATTGAATTTCGCTGACGCGATACACAAATTGGCTTTAAAATGCATAATTAAACACATTTTNCGTCCTTAGTGTAAAAGGTCAGTAACATCACCAAAATTAAGACAGAAAATGGTCTGCAATAAAAATCTTCAAACTAAATAATTGCAATTTTCAGTCAAAATTTAATTATGATATTTCTAGAAATTTTTGGTGAACAGTTTGAAGCAAAATAAATAAATTCAAAATCACTTCGGCTAAGATGTATTATAACTTGACCATGACGAAAATATTTGCCTAAATTTTTGGTATTTCTTCTTCAATTTTAGTGAATGTTTAAAAGACACTGTTTAACTGCCCTTTTCATATAAACTTTTATCTTTTTGATGAGTCATCAATCTGGCTCATTCACAACAATCAGCACGATAGGGAACACTTACGCCCACGCAAAAATTATTCCTTTCTTTTGCTATGAAGAGGAATAAAAAGGGAATGAAACCCATCCTTTTTGGAAGCCTGATTTTGTCGACCAAAATTTTTTTGACTTATAGAAAAATTATTAATAAAAAAATGTTTCATGCGGATGCGAGCAACTGTACTCGGTTTTTTTTCGCTCGGAAATAAATTTGAGTACGCTTTTGTGCGAGAGCAAAACAGTGATGAAATTTGTGCTAAAATTTGTTTCGAATTATTTAAACCATTGATAGTTACGATCTCATTGCAGAAACAGCCTGTGTTAAAATGTTTTTAACTTGTCAGTTTATGACGTAACAAAATAAATCACATCCTGTGAAATTTGATATTTGGTATGCTTGTTTATCATTTTTTACGAATAAAGCGTAATTAATAAATGTACCGGTATTAGTAACAAGAAATGAATCCCGGAAGCTGTCAACAAACCGATGTGTTTGTGTCTTAACTCTTGCACAACCGAACAAATTCAGAGAACTCGACTGTCTTCGCGGAAAGAAATTTTGTAATGAGGAAACTAGAATTCAATTAATCAGACTTTCGGGCGTCTTTCATAGAATAAATAGGCTGTTTTCGAAAAAATTGACCACCAAATTTAAAGTCGGGAGTTATGTATTTTGGTCAATTAGGCCCCACTGATCAATTTTCTACTCATACGAAAATCAAATTTGCAATATTTCCCTTTTAAAATTGACATTTACAGAAATTCATATAATCGAGACATAAATTTATAAATGATTAATTTATCATTAAAATATGAAATTTTTTTTAAAGATGGCACCTACACCATTTTAAAACTATTTGGGCCTGAAACAACTTCTCAAAACAGTATAAAAGTAACATATCTATAACGGCACTTGCTGAGGCTTTTATTCCACTTTTTAAGTCAGTTTTTTTAATTAATTCTGCTTTATAAACATATTCATTTGATTAGGTTCTTAGATAGCTTAGAATGAGCACAAATATTAAGTGAAAACATTGGTCCGAATCGGATCATTTTTATTTTTTCTGAGATTACTTAAATTTTTTAATTATCAGTTTTTGTTTAAAATTTGGAAACAATGGTCTGATCCGGACCATTTTTGTTCAAATTTATGGTTCTCTTAATATTTTGCTCAGTTTGAGCTATCATAACGATATCTGAAGGTTTCCAAACCGACTTTATCATCAAACTTTTTTGTAGAGAATTTTCCGACGAGTTTTTGACTTATATGTTATTTTTGAATTTCAAGATTTTTTCTCAAAAAACAGGTTTAGGGGGGTTGAAATTAAAGGTGATATTTTATGTGATTTTAAATTATCAGTTCCAAATTTCGATCCAAAATTTTATCTAGCATATCAATTTTGTGAATAAACTCATTTGACTATAAATACTGCTCGAAAAAATAATTAAAATTCAATTTTTCATCGTTTTTGTCAAATTTTTTTTCTAAATTTTCAAAAAAAGAGAAATTCACAAGCATATTCAGACACCCCAAGCCAAATTTTACAAAGGAGGGCTTCATTCGATTCTAAGCCAGGCTTTGTCTACACTTTGCAGCATAAATTACAAAAATCCATGTAAAATGTGGGAGGAGATAGCTTTTTACTGAGCCTCCCAAATTTGCTGTTTAGACCACTAAAGGCATACATTTCAAAAAAGGGCTCTATACGATTTCCGTAAGCGAAAGAGGAGATAGCTTTCAAGTGCTTTTTGAGAGGCATATTAAAAATCATTTCTTAGTGTAGGTTGAATTTTCTTATGATCTTAGTTGTACTCACATCATTCCGAAGAGTTGTACTACATATTTAAAAAAAATGTTTTTCTAATTCAGGTTTCTCCGAAACCGCTCTTGAAAACTAGCAAAAAACAGCTCAATTATCGTCAGCCACTCCCTTAAAACCTAATCGGATAAGTGGTTTTCAACAGCCGAATTGAATAAAATGTTGGCTGAAAAAGTGGCAGAAAAGCCTCACCAAGTAACATAATAGATATACTCGGTTGGTGATAACATTTTAAGGGCCACTCAAAAAAAGTTAGTACGATGAAAAATGTTAAAACGAAAATTCTTTGTGAATTTGTATGCGTTAGACATGTTCTTTAACAGAAAAATTTTTCTCGAAAAATAAAGACTGTTAATTAATTGAAAGCATTTTCCTTGGAATTCCAGACCATAATAATACTGTGAAAGTAATAGAAGCGATCATCGATGCTGTAATTGCCCCAAATACTCCTGCTTACACAACAGTTCAATAATCAAGAAAGAATTCAATGTACAGCATAATTTGATTACAAATAATAAATATGTGTAATTAAATTTTCCCAAAATAACTTTATGTCGCATGTTCCACCAAAAGCGGTCATTTCGACCAAAAAATATGACACACTAGTTAATTAACAAATATCAGTTCCCAATGTTTGACTGATTTTATTAGTCCATTGGGAAATTCAGTTCTTAAGGAGGTGGTAGTCGCAAATCAGGAAGGAAATATAAAATCTCCTTAATTTTGCTGAAACTTGCAGTAACAGTTATTTAGATAATTGGAAATTGATTGGTGGTATTTTCAGAGTCCTACCTACCCTGAAGGAAATATTTTTGAGGATACAAAATTAATAGTATTTTGTCTCACATATTTCCGTCATATTTTCAATTTTCACATTTCATTCCGGTCGCCCTCAAGAAAAACTGAGAAATAGATTTTTACAGAACAGATCATACAGCTAACCACAAGCGTTCGATGATCATATATATTTGACTTTGAAAATATTATCTCAAAAATTGAGAGAGGAGATAGGTTTTGAAAAACTTATTTGCGACTACCACCCCCTTAAACCTGTGTACTCAACATTTCTGACCAACTTTATATGCAGACAAATGCAATTCGGCACTTTATAACCCTCAGAAATTATATTTGATATCCTTTACTCTTGAAAACAAAGAAATATTTAATTCAAGAATAAATTGTCCAAAAAAATTAATCACTACCCACTCAGAGCACACCGACGTTTTACGCAAATGATTCGTCATCTTTTCCTATCATGCTGAAGGGAAAGCCAAATCAGAGTCAATCAGAGACGCTTCTGGCGGTGCCCCCTGAGTTGATTGTAAACCACTTGATACTACCTCATGGTACTCTCCTGGAAATATAACCTGAGGCCNTTCTGCGTGTAAAGTAGTTCATTTTGTTTGTATTTACAAGCGCAGGCTGATGAGTCATCAATCTGGCTCATTACACCAACAATCACACTGTAGAGAACACTCACGCCCACGGCAGATATAAATTATCCTTTCTTCTGCTATGAAAAGGATAAAAAGGGAAAAAGCCATTCCCTATTGAAGCCTGATTTTGTCGAACAAAATTTTTTTTGACCTTATAAAAAAAAATTATTAATAAAAAAAAATGGTTTTCACAATGGCGGATGCGAGCAAGTGTACATTGTTTCTTTTCGCTCGACAAATAAATTTAAGGGCGTTTTTTGTGGCGAGGCAAAAGCAGTGAATGAAATTTGGTTTTCGCAATGTATTAAACCATTGACATTATTTTACGAACTCATTGCAGAGAAAAGCCTATGTTAAAAATGTTTTTAACTTGTCAGTTATGACGTAAACAAATAAATCACATCCTGTGAAATTTGATATTGAATATGCCCTTGTTTTATCATTTTTACGAGAAAAATGTAAATTAAATAAATGTTAACCCCGGTATTGGTTAACAAGAAATTAATCCCGAAGCTGTCAACAAACACGATGTGTTTGGTGTTTAACTCTTTGCACAACCGAACAAAATTCAGAATGAACTCGAACTGTCTTTCGCGAAATAAATTTGTTAATCGAGGAAAACTAGAATTCAATTAATCAGACTTTGTGCGTCCTTTCATAGAATAAATAGGCTGTTTTTTCAAAAAATCACGCCCCCCCGAAACCAAATTTTTAGTCGGGAGTTCTGGTATTTTGCAATTAGGCCCCACGATCCATATTTTTCCTTTACTCATAATTGAAAATCAAATTTGCAATATTTCCCCCAGTTAAATTGACATTAACAGAAATAATTTAATCGAGACAATGAATTTATAACTGAATTTAATTTATTTTAAATATATTAAGAATGTGTTAAAGATTGCACCTACACCATTTTAAAACCATTTTGGCGCTGAAACAACTTCTTCAAAACAGGAATAAAAATACATAATATATAGACCGGCACTTTGCTGGGTCTTTTATTCCAACTTTTTAAGGGGGTGGTTGCGTTCGCAAAATGAGGCTCTAGAAACAAATTTCCCAATTTTATTTTTTAAAAACCTTTTTATAAAATATGGAAAATTACAAGCTTTGGTAAATTCGTTTTTTTGATACACATGGCTAGGAAAGCCACTTTTTGATGAGTTCAAAAAATTCGTATGGAAAAAGTGAAATTTATCTTGATTTTTGGAAATTAAAACACGATTATCAAGAAACCGAGTCAGAAATTTAGACAACAACTCACCTGGTGGTTTTGCTACCGGACATCTCATCGCCTGCACTATTAGTTAGGGTTTCAATGTGTATACTTTAACATATCCAGGAGGCCAGTAAACAATTTGATTGAGACCCCTAAACAAGAGTCAAAAATACAATTTTTTGCTGATACTACGCAAATTCAGAATTTTCAAAAAACTCAACTTGGTGTTTTGCTCACGTTTATTGTGGTTTATTGAGTCATAAATCATGGTTGTACCCTAAAAACTCAGGAGGATAATACATTTCAAAAAATAATTCCTATTTTGTAAGCACACGTTTCTGATTGGACGAGCTATCTGTCACTGTTTTTATAATGCATTTTAAATAGGACGTATTACGGACTTGTACAATCTTTAAACATTTTGCCTTAATCAGCCCTCAGTTCTACTTTTTGTGAAAATGGATGACTAAGACTAACAGCACATATTAAGTGAAAACATTGGTCGAATCGGATTCGGTTTTATTTTTTCTGAGAGACTGAAATTGTTTAATTATCCGACGTGTTTTGTTAAAAATTTGGAAACAATGGTCTGATCGGACCCAATTTTTTTCCAAATTTATGGTTCTTCTAAATATTTTTTGCTCAGTTTGAGCTATCTAACGAATCTTGAAGGTTTCCAACCGACTTCATTATCAACCTTGTTCGTAAAGGAATTTCGACGAGTTTTTGACTATATCTTTTTTTAATTTAAAGATTTTTTCTCAAAAATCGGTTTAGGGGGTGTGAAATTAAAAGTGAAATTTTATGTGATTTCAAAATTATCAGTTCCAAATTATCGATCCAAAATTTTATCTAGCATTAACAATTTTGTGAATTAAACTCGTTGAACTATAAGATACTGCTCGAAAAAATAATTAAAAATTCAATTTTCATCGTTTTTTCGTCAAAATTTTTTCCTAAATTTCGAAAAAAACAAGAATTTCCAAATCATATTTTGAATTATCTGAAGACAACCGTCCAATCCAAATTTTTCAAAGGACGGCTTCATTCGATTCTAAGCCAGGCGTTCAACACTTGCAGGCATTAATAACAAATTCCATAAAAAATGTGGAGAGATAGCTTTTTACTGACCTCCAAATTGCTGTTAAGACCATCTATAAGGCTATACATTTCAAAAAGGTCTCCATACGATTTCCGTATTTATAAATTAGAGACTGACTGTTTTCTATATTACAAAAATATAATAGATACTCAAGCGAAAGAGGGAGATTTCCTTAGCATTGGTTGAATTTCCCATGATCCTCAGTTGGTACTTGCATCATTCCCGAAGAGTTGTCTACATATTAAAACAAATTATTTCCATATCCAGGTTTCCAGAAACCGCTCTGAAACACTAGCAAACACAGCTGATTTATCGTCACCCGACTCCCTAAACTATCGATACGTGGTTTTCGACAGCCGAATTGAATAAAATGTTAAAACAAAATTGTTTGTGAATTTGGTATGCATTGACATGTTATTTACAAACAAAGATTTTCTCGAGAAATTAAGACTGTCCAATTAATTGAGAAAGACATTTTCCCCTTGACATTTCCAGACCATAATAATACTGTGAACAGTAATAGAACGATCATCGATGCTGTAATTGCCCAATACTCCTGCTTACACAAACAGTTCAATTATCAGAGAAGAATTCATTGTACAGCATATTTGATTACAAATAATAATATGTGTAATTAAATTTTCTCAAAATAACTTAATGTCGCATGTTCCAGCCAAAAGCGGTCGTTTCGAGCAAAAATATGACACACTAGTTAATTAACAAATATCAGTCCCAATGTTTTGACTGATTTTATAGTCCAATTGGAATTCTCAAGTTCTTAACTCCAATAAACTCAGTAGAGTATTGATATCCCCCAGAGCATGAGAAGCACTTTTTTGGCTTGATCTTTGAAAAGTCATATTATGGGAAAGGTAGGTGTTTAGGCAAAATATTTGTTGTGAATGCATTGAGAAAAGGATAGACTCGAATTTTTTAATTAATTATATTTAAAGACAATCAAAATTAATCACTTCATTTCCGCTGTGGAAGAAAGTTGAAGTTAACTCGAACGTGTTTTCCACAGAGAAACCATACGATTTTTATAATGTGAGATGCTAGTAAAATGAAAATTAAAAGTGAAACCTTATGTTCGCTTAAACCTGGTCTCCGCATTCAAAATACCTTACGGTGTTCCCGTTGCCTATGAAACGATAATTCTCACCTGTGAAATGATGAAATTAGTGTAAACAATTTCTGCGCCATATTTTCCGCCCGCTTTCTCATTCATTGAGCAATTTCTCTGTTTTTCAAACAAAAAGAAATAAAGAAAAGTTATAGCCAATTTAGTAAAACTTATTATTTTTTAAAGAATGGTCAAGACAAATGTCCCTAACACTGCTGTATTCTTAGGCACCATCTGTTGTTTAAAATAATATTGTGGAGATACTGTAAAAATTTCAGAGAAAAATCAAAAAAAGTAGGTAAAATATCCTTTCGAACGGCTCATCTCAAAAACAAAATTTCCTATCATTTTCCGGAATTTAATTGGCGAACTCTATGGCGATTGAACGCTTTGAAACTTCATTCGTTATTTTTTTTGTCCTTTCCGGTCTTTTCAAAAATGGAAAGCCACTTTATGGCTCTATGAGTCTAGGGGTAAGGGGGTGGTAAGTCGCAAATCAGGAAGGAAATATAAAACTCCATTATTTTGCCTGAAACTTGCCAGTAACAGTTATTAAGTATAATTGGATTGATTTAGTGGTATTTTCAGAGTCCTACCTACCCTGAAGGAAAGTATTTTTGACGATACAATAAATAGTCATTTTGTCTCACATATTTCCGGTCATAGTTTCATTTTCACATTATCATGTCCGGTCGCGCTCAAAGAAAACTGAGAAATAGATTTTACAGGAACAATCATACAGCTGACCACAAGCGTTCGATGATCATATATATGCTCCTTTGAAAATATTTATCTGCAAAAATTGAGAGAGGAAGAATAGTTTGAAAGAGTTAATTTGCCGACACCACCCTTATAACCTGTGTTCATCAACATTTCTGACAACTTTACTAAGCAGACAATGCAATTCGGCACTTTATAACCTCTCAGAAATTATATTTGATTACCTTGTACCTATGTAAAACAAAAGAAGAATATTAATTCAAGAGATAAATTGTCCAAAAAATTATATCCTACCCACTCAGAGCACACCGACGTTTTACGCAATGATTCGTCATCTTTTTCTATCATGCTATAAGGGAAAGCCAAATCAGAGTCAATCAGAAGACGCTTTTCTGCAGTTGCACCCCTGATGTTGTATTGGTAAACCACATTGATTACTACCTCAGTACTGCCTGAAAATTAATCGAAGCCAAGGGCCTGAGCTGAATAACCGCGGTCTGAATGTTATAATCGAAGTATTTTTTTTTCAAAAAATTGGTAACAAGTCAATTATTAATCAAATAATTGTGCTCTGTTTAAGCTATCTAAGAATTCAATTGGATGAGTCGTTTGCAAAAGCTGAATGAAATAAAATTTTTGGCAAAAAATCAAGTAAAAAATGACCAGGAGCCCCCGTAATCAATATCGCTTGAAAAAAGTATTGATGAATTTAACTGCTCATAACTAAAGTTTTTCGAATTTTGATAAAAAATATTCTACAAGTCGGAAGACTCAATAATTTAGTTTGTTTTATAATTCAAACTTTTAAAATCGCTGTTATTCAAAAATCAGAAATATAACAAAAAATAATTCTAGAATCAAAAGACAGAGAATGTTTATAAACTTATGCATAATAATTTGCATTTAAATCATGTTTTTTTCACTATAAAACCAAGCGCTTTATGACCACTCAGTGCTTACCGGCAATGTCTGACTACACGGGTGAACAATTTGAAACTCTCAAATATTTTTTGCTCACTTTTATTTTTCTGTCAAATTATGTCAAAATTTTATTCGTAGAAAACCGTCAGTCCTTGAAAGGATGCCTTCAAGTCTGCACTTATATAATAAAAATTTAGCATGGTATTATATTTCTTAAATTTCTGAACAAAATTGATTCGAACTGATCCTAATGTGAACAAGTAAAGACCCTCGTCCAACATAATCATCAATCTCGTCATCAAATGTATAAAATCCAGTGTCCCAGCGATCATATTCGAATAAACTTTTATTTGATAAGCAAACGATTTACTGTGAACCCTGAAAAAGTTGCATGGTTTCTGAAAAGTATAAAGGGGGGGGCTAATATCCCCGAATGTGTTTTGCCGAAAAATTTTGGCGATATCAATAACGGGGTCCTCTGGTCATTGCTAGCCACTTTTTCAGCCAAAATTTCTAAAAAATTCGGCTCTTAAAAACGACCCATTCGATTGCGTTCAAACTAAGCACAAATATTCAGAGAAAAATAATAAAAAAAAATGGTTTGAATCAGACAATTGTTTTAAAAAAATTTCGACAAAAACTGATAATTAAAAAATTTCAATAGTCTCAAAAAAAAATCTGATGAAGACTTACTTATTTATCTTCTTATTCACTAAATAATTGTCCTCAGTTTGAGCTATTAAAGAACTTAATCGGATAAGTTGTTTTCCAAGGCGGAATTTTTTAAAAAATTGTTTAAAAAAGTGGCTCGAAATGACCAGAGGACCCCGTAATAGATATCAAGCATTATCGGCGATATTGGAAAATTCGGCGATACTAATCACTGTATTTTAATACTAAAGAAAATTTCGGACAGTATTGCCAGGGCAATGTTTCCGCACTATTTTTAAGTAACGATTTGTTCTTGAGGGTCCTTTGTTCATATCCCTTATTAACACTTTTGTAAATATCCCGGCCCTGATTAGGAAACGTAGTGTGTTTTTAAGTAGAAGGGCCGGGATATTTACAAAAGTGTGAATAGGGGAAATACCAGAGTTTTCTTGATCAGAAATCGTACAAATTTTTGAATGTAAATGAGAAAATTGAAGAAATTAATCTCAGTACACAACTAATAGAATACTCCGCATAAAGTTTTTGAAATACCAAGTGTATTGAAAAAATTCATATCTTTTAACCTTCAAGCTTCCATGTTTTATGTTCATGAACTTGAAAAGATTTAGTTAGTACAGTTACCACCAGAATTCACACCACAGAATTCAATTCTGTTCAATGTGTGATTGAGTTTTGTTTTTTAAGTTGAAGGTGTCTTACATGATAAAATATCGTGTTAACTAACAAATTTGTGAAAAAATTACATGTTTATGTCCATGATTTTAATTTTGTTGCGCTTCAAAATTTGCAAAAAACCTGAAATTTGCTTTTGGTCACGATTTAATGTATAAATAGCTTTTGGCTGACTCCAACTTATTCTGAAATAATCGCCATGAATCGGTCAAGGTACACGACTCGAATAGTTCAAATTGAATACTAAAACTTAAAGCGAAGTGCCAATCAATGCCTATAGAATACAGCAGGTAACGTGTAACGGCGGAACAAATAATGATGCTTAATTATGGTTATCCTAATTATCTGAAATAGGTTGTGTTGTCAAGAATACAAGACGCATATAAAAAAATTAAAATAAGTCTTTGAAATAGCCCACAAACAGTTTTTTGTTAAATTCGCGACCCCTAAAGAATCAATCGAAAGATCAAAACGACTGTAGAAGACAATTATAATCACAAGGGAGCGCTTACCTATGAACTCGTTTTTTGCTCTTTAGCGCCTTTTGTCAACATAACCAATTAACGGTTTATTATATTTTTATATGAAACTGAATGAGTCGATAATACCGACTCAATATTCAAATCAAGCTTTATAGCCTATAAATTATAGGTTATACACCCCGCATGAAATTAAACGAATAACAGTCCTATGTTTTTCTTCAATTTCATTTTGCCTTAAACGCCTACGCGTTTTCGTTTCCAGCATTTGCTCAACTTTAAAGGAGCTCTGAATCTGACGCTCAAACTGTTATAAAATAATGGAGCCTCCTCGCACACATAAGCCACTTTTTAGCAATAATTAATTTATAATTCGGCATTTGAAAATAACGTATCCGATGTAGTTTTTAGATAGCTTAAACTGAGCACAACTATATAGAGACAAATAAATTTATTAAAATGGTTTATGGAATCAGACCATTGTTTCCAATTTAAAAACAAAAAAACTTATGATGAAACAATTTCAGTAATTTTTCAAAGGGTCCGATTTGGACCATTTTTATTTCTATTTCATAATTCACTAAATATTTGTGCTCAGTTTGAGCTATNAAAAATCACATAATGCCGATATTATTGGTCAGAAAAAAATTCTCTACAATTGCAACCAAGCATATTTTATAAATTCATCTTAATTCGCCGAAAATTATTTTTGAAAATTCCTTGTTATAGTTGAATATAGGCAAAATGGAAATTATTTTACAAAAAAAAATATACCTCACGAACGGCATATGCGATTTCTTTTTTTTTTCATAATTCCTTCTCTATTATCGTATTAAACTTTTGAACCAAGGAAATTTTAATAATTTTTTTTATTTTTCTCGCAATCACTATTTCATGCTGATTTAATGCGCGCCATTATAACATTGATTAGGCTAAAAATTGAAATATTGAAAAGGCGCAAAAATCTGAACAACTATCATATTGAAATACTTTCATTTAGATAACTTTTTCTTGCGAGTTGATTTTTTTTGTATTTTGAAATGATACCGTATCTAGAATTATTTTTTGTTTTTATGCAAGTCTGAACCGATATTTTTTGGAAATTTTCTGGAATATTGGCCAAAAGTTTCCAATTTTATTTTGGTCTGAATCTCCGTGAAAATTGATCACTAATGGGTTATTTTGTTTTTTTATCATCTGTCATTATTCGGGAATTTCAGTTAGCAAGCGATTTTAATGTTCTAGAAAAAAATATCCAGAAATAATTTGGTGTTTTTTCAATTGCAAACGATTCCCGAGATGCTGGATGGTCAGGTGCAATTAAAAAAATAGCGAATTTGCGACCGTGGTCGAAAATAACTACTGCACCCACAATCCCCTTAAACGCCTACGCGTTTCCGTTTCCAGCATTTGCTCAATTTTAAAGGAGCTCTGAATCTGACGCTCAAACTGTTATGAAATAACGAAGCCTCTTCGCACACCTAAGCCAATTTTTAGAAAAAATTAATTTATAATTCGGCATTTCAAAATAACGTTTCCGATGTAGTTTTTAGATAGCTTAAACTGAGCACAACTATATAGAGAAATATAAATTTTTAAAAATGCTTCATGGAATCAGACCATTGTTTCCAATTTCAAAACAAAAAACTTATTATACAATTTCAGTAATCTTTAAAAGGTCCAATTTGGTCCATTTTTATTTGTATTTCATAATTCACTTAATATTTGTGCTCAGTTTCAGCTATCTAAAAACTCAATTGATTGAGTCGTTTTCAAAAGCAGAATTATATTAAAATTTCAGCTGAAAAGTGGCGTATATGTGCGAGAAGCCCCCGCAATCGATATGATTCGTATTATACTGCACCATGGTCAATACAAAGAACGTTTACAAAACAAGTTTTTCTAAAAATTTCAAATGAAGTACTTTCCTTTCATTTATTTTTTATCAATAGTTTTAAATTTAGCATTTTGGATCCTGATTCTGTCAGACCCACTTCTTAACACTTTAACTTGTTTAAACATCATTTGTTGTCACGCCGTTAGAACGTCATACAACCCGTTTATTTTTCGAATCATTGCACCATTACCAAGAATAACTTTCATAGGGTTCTTATTTTTATAATAATTTTTGAAAATTATCTTCATCGAAATTGAAAACTTCTACAGAAATTTGTAGCGAATTAATATTGTCACACTTCTGAATATAAAAAGCAAGCAAAATATTTATTTTTGCCAAAAAATTGAATATCATTATCATAAAAATGATACAGGTTGAATTTTATTTTCCGTCGGTGTTTCACGCATCACTTATCATTACACTATAAGCATAATCTATAATTTGAGTGGTGGCGTAAAACCCGACAACAATAAAAAATTCAACCTGTATAATTTATCAAATTGCATCACAAGAAATCATTTCATATTAAACTAGTTTTGCCAAATCTCTAGAATATTTTTGAGTCCTGTATGAAAATTCACTATTTAACATTCCATTCAAAAAGATCATCACACGGGCTTTTCTTTCACGTTCACGGTTGAACTTATTTTATATGCTCTTATTGGTCAAAGAACTAAAATACGGTGCTTTTATCATTAAAAAGTCGGTCTAACGCGACCGAGAATGTAAAAGACTGTCGATAAAAATTTCAAAAATGTTTATTGGATAAAAACGAAACGTCACAAATAAAAAATTAGGATTGATTTTAAATAATCTTACATATTAATTTAAGCAACGTTTCGATAATTCATTATCAAGCTAATAATACTTATTTGTAAGTTCAGAAAAGTCTACAGTGCAAAATCTAGAGTTCTTGCCTTTTTGTGTAAAAATTAAATGTGGGCAAACTAGAGCTAATTTTTAAGGCCCACTTTTAAAAAGTGTGAAATTTTTTATGAACAATATGATCATTTAGTGACGGATGATTTTAAATAAATTTAAGTTTTTCGCCGTTTTTTTTTAATGTTAACCAATTTATCTCAACGATCTTCTCAACGATCTTAAAATGTAACCGACGTCTCCCACGGTTTTTTAAAAAAATAACTATTCTTTTACGTATCCTGGGCGGTTGAGTGCTCAATTTTTTTAATTAAAAATGTCTGTACAAACATTTTTCAAATATTTCTTGAACGGTTATTTTAGATGAGTTCATCATAAATGAACTTTTCCAAGTCTACGAAAAATTTAAACGTTTCAACCCCTTTCTAACAAGTCAAAAATTAAGCAGAAAAGATAGGAGCATTCGTCAACCACTTGATTTTCAGGCTGACAATCACAAGCACCAATTGGGTTAATTCCATGGTAAATTGACAAGTTCGTTGGTGCATAACTTGTACTATTGAAGTAGCACTTTTTTAGACTTAACATTGAGACATAATGTGTTTTAAAATCAAGATCACATCCTTTTTCACATGAATTCCGTATGAAAGTTGACCTGAATTTGATACTCTACAGACTACCTGTATATAAAACAAGAAATTTTTGTTGTGAAAACTTTATATATTAAATTTTTAATCAAATATTGATAAAACAGTTTTCACAACTAAAATATCTTCAGTCTTCTTTTAAAAATTCTTCCAGGAGGCTTATCAACATAAAGCGGTAGTCGCGAATCATTATGTTCTGGATTGTGAAGCAGACCTTTAACTTGCTAGACTTTATTAAGTATTATAAATATTTCAAATCTTGTTTAAGATTTTTCACGTGTTCAAAGACCCCTCCGATAAGTTTAATTAAGAAGGTACCCCAAATAAAAAAATAAGACTTTGTGTTTTTTGAGGGTTAATATCTTGAAAAATACACCGAAAAGTTAAATTCAGTGTGATATTTGAACAAAAATATCACATCCTGAAAGATCACTGATTCTTGACCAATTAGGAACCAGCTATAAAATAGAGTAGTATTTTCACTTGAAAAGCCTTATCCTCTCTTAGTTGTGAAGAAAGGAAATTATTTGTAGATTTTATTGACCACAAAATAGGTACGCAGGTCTTTTTTCCCGCATTTTTTTATAGCGTTTTTAGAAGCTTCGGTTTTTCAAAATGAGTCAGAATATGTTAAAACAATGGGTAATCTGTATATGCATGTAATGTAATTAATAAAATTCAAAAAATTTAGATTTACTGGAATTCTAGAAGATTTTATTCAAACCAGATTGTTGTACTTTTGGTCTTTCGACCTCAAATATTTAAAATATAAAATTGGTTTCTCAGACTTTTGTGTTCAGTAGCACAAGATCTTCCTTTTGACCTCTTTTTGAAGATATTTCAAGAAGAAAAAAACTAAAATTTTGAAAAATTCACTACCGGTATGACAAAAATCAAATTCTCCAGAATAATAGGCAAAAAGTGAGTAAAATAAATTTTATAGGGATGAAAGGACGAGTGATTTAAAGTTTTGGGCAAAGTTTGAAGGAAATTGATATAAAAGTCAAAAAATAAACATTTTTTTAGAAAATAATTTGGTTAAAAATACAGTATTTCGGAATGCTAGAACAGCTGACTTAAAATTTGAAGAAATTTTCCACCCTCAACCTCAAACGTTGATAGTTTTATTTTGTGTTTAATTGCATTTATTAGATGACTTATTGCAGCAAGAAAGAAAAGAATCCCGATGTTTTAACCTCAGAAATAGGGGTAATTGCATCTGTATTTCCAAAAATTCAGGTCTTTTTGATTAACCGTCTTCTAGAAAATGTCGAAACCCTACTTTTATAATGCGGTGAAAAAGACCCCCAACCTTTGAAAATTTTGTACACTAGGTGTACCCTTATCCGTACACCTCAGCTCGGCTAGAAATCGTACGGATAAGGGTGCGTACGGATAAGTATACACCCAGTGTGATATGTCCGCCCCAGAATAGGCAAAAAACGTTTTTTGAGCTTATTTTGACGGTTTCACGCAAAAACATACTTCTCCCTAGAAAAATATTTTATTAAACATTTATTTAACAAATTTGAAACCTATGTAACGACGATATACTTTAAAAATGATCAAAACGTACTTTTCTGACGAAGTATTAGGTTAAAAATACCACCAACTCATTTCAAATAATCAAATAACTAATTGTGAAAATTTATTGTTTAAGGGGTAGTCGTCGTATTTTAAAGCGAAAAACCGGGTTTTCAATGGCCAATTATCGCAAGAGTACAAACTTCAGGACAGAGTTTTGCGTCTGACTAATGTATTTGAGCAAAAATCTTGCATTCTTTGACAAAACCGAAAGTGACGGATGGCTCGTCCAATCAGAAACGTGCTTACAAAAATAAAAGAATTTTTTTCAAAATGTATCTCCTCCCTTAGTGTTTAGGGAACAACAATGATTTATGACTCAAATTAACCGGACAGAACGTGAGCAAAAAATTAAGTTGATTTTTTTTTTAATTCTTGAATTTGGTCTCAGTATCACCAAAAAACAGTATTTTAACCCTTGTTTAGGGATCTCAATCAAAATGTATCTCCTGCCTGGATTTCACAGTTAAACATTGGAAACCAAGATGAATGTGCAGCTGAAGAATCCGTGCAAAAAATCGAGTTTAGTTTTGTCTTAATTTCTGACTCGTTTTTCTGTTAATCGTGTTTTAAATTTCCAAAAATCAAGAAATTTCGAGTTTTTTCAAACTAAATATTTTTGAACTCATTATAAAGTGCTCTCCTAGCCATGTATCAAAATGAAACGACTACCGAAATGCTTGTAATTTTCCATATTTTCATAAAAAAGGCATAAAAATAAAAATTGGAAAAATTTGTTTCTAGAGCCTGATTTTGCGACGACCACCCCCTTAAGCCGCAGTTCACAATGGGTAACGGTTACCCGGTCCCCCCTTAATGAAGTCGGTGCATTTTGACAGATACGCATATCCTTTTTCGTAACGGAACTCCATCTCAAAAACGCTTTCTATCTCTATACCGCGTGTTCGAATCCCACTAATGTGGTCTTAGTGATTATATTGAATATGATTATAGGCAAGGGTCTTGATAATGGAATCGCTAAATTTTTTCGGTGTGTTATCACTCAAGTTATCACTTAGACAATCATTTAGACAACATCAGTTGGGTTTGAACACGCGCTGTAGAGATAAGCGTTTTTGAGATGAGTTCCGTTCGAAAAGGATTGGGCTCTTGATAAATAAACTTTTTTTACTGGATTTTATATATCTTGTCTCAGTAAAAGTGATGTTTCATAATTCAGGCAACTTTTGTAACTAGCGAATTTTTGCATTGTGGCTTTTTAAGAAAAATTTAGAGTTAAAATTAAAGTTTTCAAATTCGACAAATTATGAGAAATTTTCGATAAAACTTCCGGACATTACAAAAAATGCCTTATTTTTCGTTCAAAATTTGTTTACAATATTTGTTTCAAATCAACGAGAAAAACTCTCCAAAATGGCTACTTTAAGTTTTCCAGTTGGTGACCACATATTTTTATATGCTCTTTGAAAAATCATATGACATGAATTTTTGATTTTTTGTCAAAAATACTTAGAAATATTTAGAAAATTTTCCTCATTTCTAGTTATAAAAATTTCAAACTCATTTTTCTTGCATCACCAAATGAAAATACGAATAATATCATTTCTTACTTTATTCAAACATGCCCTCGTTTTGTTTCTTCGCTCTGGTTTATACTCTCAATTATAATTTTGCAACGAATTCCGGTTTGGGAAAAATAGGTTGAAGCCCTCATTTTTCAAAAATAATAAAATGACAATCAAACCATAACAAATAAATTGAATTCGGTGGTTGAGACCGTTTTTTTCGGTTTCTTATTAAAAAAATAATTGTACCTCAATTTTGCCTCTTTCAACTTAAATCTCCCGTGTTTTTTCAAAAGTCGATTAATCAAGTAAAAAAAATGATTTGAAAGAAATCAGATTAAACGAAAGAAGCACAAAAATGCCAACTTTCGTTACAGAAAGTTTTTATCCGAAAATTTCCAAGTGGCAAAAAGTTTCTTATCAAGAGAAAAAAAATTTAAAAAGTGCAAATCTGTCAAAATGCACCGACCCCCTAAAACAAATCATTCTAATTTTTGAGAACTCTTTTATCAGCATTAACCTATCAGCTGTAAACGAGGTTCAGTTTTAACGAACTAGTGAAGCAGCCCTCTTCTTTCATACAGTTTCTTTACACTTGTAAAAAATTTGTCACGTGTTGAGAGACTTTTTCATCTTATGAGTTTTTTAGCAGATCACACAATATTTATTTCAAATTATTTATGTTACTTGCAAAAAACTTTATATGAAACTAATTTTTCATAATTTTTGACAGTTTGCTTGGTCTTCATCATGACCACTGGTTGCTCCGTTTAATTATATTAAGGCTATATCGAAGAACCTGCCTAGTGTAATTTTTATGTCAATCGTCTATGTTTTTATGTTGTTATTGACATAAAAATTACACTAGGCAGGATCTTCGATATAATATATAAAAATATTCATATTCGTGATAATTGCAAAGTTTCTCGTAAAATACATAATCTTAAATATTCGAGTTCTGTTAATATCAGCAACCCTGGACAGCCTATTTCGACATATCAAAAAGTTTCTTACTTTAGTAAGTTTACTTTTATTTCTTTGGCCGATTTTATACAATTGAAACCGATTGGAAATTCCAATTTGGAATGCAATAATTGCAGATAAAACTATGTATTTTAATTTGAAGGTAAAAATTACCGCTTGCGATTAGGTAGTTTGAATTAATCTGAACCTAACGAAATTAATGAAATAAATTGGCAAAATTTCAAAAATAAAATAAGTTTTATCTTTTAACATTTGAGATTATGAGGAATAGTGACCAGTCAGCAATTTCCGTCACGAGATTGTGTTGTGGGTCAAACGAAACCAAAATGGTCTTTTTCGAAATTGGGAGATGAAATCAGAAAATAAAATTTTAAATTGAAATTTTTTTGTAAATTATATTTTTTTTTCTCTGTAACAGCCGTTCCTTGATCGGAAATTTGATCGAAAAATTCTCATTTCTTTCCATGGGTTTAAAAATAAATTATAAAATATGTGCATGTGAAGACAATAAAACACGTTTCTGTTTTTAACAATCAATTTATTTAGCAGTTTAAAAGGCTATTACAGTTTTATAATGCTACCAACCAAATTATATACTAAAAATCGAGCTGTTCATTATCTTTGCAATAGGTTATAATAAACCAATAAATCTTCCAAGGAGTTCGTTTCCTTCTTTGTCGGTTGTTTTAACATTCGCACCCAACGAAAATCTGTCATACTTTACTGTTTCTAAATGATGGTTTAAATATATGTCAAAAATTTCTATTCGATTTTTTGCATACAATATTGAAATCAAATGTCATTATGAAAATTGAAAGAAAATCATAAAATAACCAGAAAAATTTTCTTCACAAACTGAGGAGAAAAAATCAGTACAAAGTGGGGAGGTGATATCGCCGAATAAAACAATTTCATGTTTTGATCTAAATTCCTGCCACTGCCCATATTTCCAACAGAGCCAATATTGCCGAAATTGCGTAGGTGTCGGCAGTTTTTATTAAAAGTTACTTTGAATGCGTGATGAGTGACATCATATTTCAAGAGTAATCTTCCAAATTATTTTTTTTGAATTTTTTTTTTTTTTCTGTAATTGTACACATTTTTGTACTTTCCTTCTTTTGAGCGAATTCCAAACCTTCTTATAAAATTAAAAATAAATTTTATATTATTACGTCATTTCGAACGCCATGATTTTTTTCAGGAAATAAATTAATTCTGTGCCTATATCGCCGACAATGTCAATATCGGCGATATTGGGCATCCCTTGTACCTATTTTTTTAATCTCCTTGTTTTAAATTATCCGTTAAATGGTTTTAAACCAGAGTTATTTAAATCACAAGCCTTTATTTTTACTATTTATTTCCACCAGTTTTTTCTTTTGAATGAATTTTGGTCGCTTTATATTTCGTAAAAAAGCTAGATATCGCATTTATTCACTTTTTCTCATCAATTTTAATCTCGAAAATCAAACATGTATGTATTAAAATTTTAAGTTAAATATTTATCTGAAATTGATCCAAATACGGAAATTCAAATACCAAATATAATACATGAAAAGTCATCTTGAGAGTTTGTCAATTTCTAAATATATTGAAATTTTTTAATGCAGTCTGTTCAAAATAAATGTATGGGTTTTTTTCGAAGTATACCATTTTCATCGATAATTTTTTTGGAAGATTTTTTTCCCCTATCTTTTGCTATAAAAAATTGGTTAGGCGTTAAAACCACTCTGGTAAACAAAGAAAAATGTATATAATTGAAATATGGGTGTGTTGATATCACAAACTTTGTCAGAAATACACTTTCATAATTCTTTTGAAGTGAAATGGAAAAATAAAATTTTCAAAACATTTAGAAAAAGTTTTAGAAATTTGCATTGAAAATTAAAAATATATTCCCCATACACATTACTTTATGGTTAAAGATAGGCTTTTTAAAAAAGTTGACCTAAACATTATCGATGAAAATGATATGCCCGTTTTTTACACGTCAGAGCCCACCAAAATGAAAATTATATTTTGAACCTCACTTTGATTGATGCCTGTGACAGGCAGCCTGTCTCTTTAATCTAAAGAATGTTGATTTAACTTTTGACGGCCTGTATTTGTATTCGCACGTTGGTCAATTAAAGTTCTTCGTAATTGAAATACATTTTATAGCTACGAAACAATTTTCTCATTTTAGTGTCCTATAAAATACCTTCTGGGATTCAGTTGCTTTAGTAGACCTTCTTGATGTGTTTATCCGCAAGTATTATTATCCTTTTTTTTTTGAAAATAATTAAATAATTACGACGTTTCGGATTTGTATTCCATTTTTATACAGAAAGTATGTAGAAAAATTACAGAGAAAAAAATAAATAGTTTGAACTTGGTAAAATTCTGTATTATCTTGTATTATTATCTTGTTTATTCAATAATCTTTAAATTGAAGTATAACAGTGTTTCAGCCACTGAAAGGGACCGCCGGGAGGCATACAATTTCTTTTTCAACCACAATTTCTTTCAGGTCATTATTTGAATTATTTTTAGCACTTAAAGTTAACCAAAACTGGTGGAAAATCTTTTATTATTATTTTTAAACTGAGTAGTTTTTCATGACAACATTCTTATTATTCATTTTGTTAAGGTACATTTGCTCAATAGTGTCATTGGTGTAAGAGAATTGTAAACTGCCTTACTGGCATTGTAGAAAAATGAAATCCTTTTGCATTATTTTGGAAATCAGCCAAAATAACCAGATTCGAAGATATGATGTAAAAATCAGCTATTGATGAGTCATTATGAGATAATAATTTGAAAAAAATTAGCTAGACTAATGAGCCTAATTTTTCAACATTTTGTATTTATCGGTTTGTCATGAAACATGACTAGTTACGTTTTCGAGAACGTGTGAAACCCCAAAATTATATTTTAGTCAAAATGAAACTAAGGTGTAATGATTACCGGGTGAAATTTTTAGAAAAATAAATTCATTCAACTTTCCCGACCATAGTCACCGTAATTGTGGCCATAATCACCTAAACATAATCTATTATCTGATGGATAATTTGGAGGTTTAAGTATACGGTTTGGCAGCCTGAATCAGACACGATTAACGTGAGGTTCAGTCACCATGAATTTAAATCAAAAAATTTTATTCATCAAATGGGTTTTAAAAAGTAATTTTTAAGAAGTAATAACACCAACTTACCATTTGAGGGAACCCACTATTTCGAAAAAATTGAAAAGTTTTAAGGATCTTTTCTGCCGAATTTTGACTACAAATGAAAAATATGAATTCCAAGGTCCCGTGAAAACATGTCCAATAGAAATGTGCTACTTTTAGTTATGCGAACGTCCATTAATCAAGTGACATCTATCTGGTGCCTTGGAGGATTTTTTATATCATAATATAGCATATATTATAGCATTTCTCAAAAGAATTAAACATCAACGGGGAAAACACGACTGATCGCGTTAAATAAATGAATGTCTTGCTAGTTTCGGTAAGTACATGATTTGCAGTGAAAAGCTTGGAATGTGCTTATTCAATTCTCCTGCAAAATTGGAACGAAATTACACCAGATATTTTCTCTTTTTCAGCACAAATTTTTATTTTGAGCAGAATAAACTCAATTACCTAGTTTTCTCATGAAGAAGGATCGTACGAACGTAAAAATTTGCTATTTATATCTTTTATCAACGGAACTCAATTTTAAAAACGTTTACTATCTCTATAATGCGAGTTCAAATCAAACTAACGTTGTCTAAGTGCTTGTCTTAGTGATTGCTTGAGTGATTACACACCGATTAAATTTAGTGGTCCCAATATCCAGCACTTTTGCTTTATTCATACTCAAGATAATCACTAAGACAACATTCGTAGGATTCGAACACGCGCTATAGAGATAGTAAACGTTTTTGAGATGGAGTTTCGTTGGTTAAAGGATATATTGATGTAAAAAATTTGAATAATAAAATGTTCGTAAATTTGCGTCAAAATATTGGTCATTTTGACAAAAAATGCGTTGGCGGAACACTTTTTATGCTGAATATCTTCAAGAGCTCTTCGAACCATTATTATTTCATTTGCAAAGCTTTCAGATGCGCATAGTGATAATCATGCGCTGTTACGCGCTGCTCTGTAAATATCGATATAATATATAACCGGCTTTTTCTCTAGTCAAATGCCGAAATTTTTCCAATTTTCAAATAACGGGGGTGGGTGTTGTAATCTGGTACGTTTCAATCTCGCCTCAAAATAATTCTAGGCTAGTTGTGAGAAATCTGAGGATACTCGTTTATAGGTCTAGCCTCGCCTAACGATTAACTATCTACAAATCAACCATTGTTTACATCACACCCCAGGTGGTGAGTCTATTCTAGACACACTAACAGTTTTTAAAATCTATCTTCTTTTAAGACCCCACATACAAAGCGTTCTAAAATTACACAAGTAGCTACTAGAGTAGTACTAAGGATGATTTAGCCATTTTTTTTTAAATTCGCTCTGATTTTTAGAATCACTTTAACGCCGATTTTTATAAATTCAAACTCTATCTTCTTTAGACAATGTCAGAAGAAAGCCGTTTTTTCGACTTAGGTAGGATAAATATAGTGTCGGTAAAGTGCTCGGAGGAATTTTTGAATTTCCCCCAAGAATTCTAGAAATATGACTTAAGTAAACCGGAAAGAAAAGTTCGAATAAAAAGTTCGTCTGATCGGAACAAAAGTACCACAAATTGAAGCTGAGATTTCACTGATCAAAAGTTGGCTTACAATAATCAAAATTTTAACCATCAGCGTCAAATTCGATAAATTAGGTTTAACATTTTGGCTTAAAAATAATTGAAATTTCTAGAATTCGATTAAGACATTTCCGATAATTTAATATTATGCATCGTTTTCGGTGGGTCATATTTCACCAATAAAAAATGTTTCATATCATGGTAGGATACCGGTTTTATGCGGGTTAAAGCAAAAATTATTCGAATTTTGAGAATTCTAGATTTTGTTCTAGATTGTTTTGAATAAAATGATTGCCACCACGAGATTCCTTGGGTCCACTTTATCATAATCGATGCTAATATATCATAAATTAATTCTATAAAGGTCTCAAAAAATTAAATAGCTGGGTTTTTCGGGATAAGTGATGGGAAAATGTGCAGAATTTCATTGAGAGTTTTTTGAAAATAAGATTAATATTTTCCGAATAATTTTAATTGGGTATAATGGAACTAAAAAGATTGTTTTTCCACTCAAATTGTGACCACTAGGTGGCTCTTTAAAAGGTTATATGGTCGGAATCATTTTTTAGAAAGTTTACTCTCATAAACTAAAAAAATCAGTGCTGAGGGGTTAAGTTTTGCACATAAATCTCCCGAACTATGAGTCATAGGCTATGAGTCAAAGTCTATGAGTCGAAGTCTTTGAGCCATAGGCATGGCCAGTCCTAGGCCACCTTTCCGTAATGAAAAATGCTATCTTCTCCTTGTTTTTTCTCGATATAAGCTGCAGGTTTAAAATAACCTGTAGCTTTATTTACTGATTTAGTACGAATGATAAGGAAGCGAAACTTTCTTGGGTAATGAATTTTTGATCCAGTGCTCTTTTCTTCAGGAATAAATTATTTTGGGAAAGACTCATCAGAAAATTTGGCTCCTCTTGGATTTAATTTACGAATTAATCTTAATTTATTCCAAAACCTAGCTCAGAATAAAAAAAAACACGTCGTTCATTATTTTTAATATTTCGACCTCGAATGCAATATATAAATTTTTCAAGTTCACGTGAAAAAGTATTCCAAAAAATTGGCTTCGATTTGCATAGTTTTCCATCAAATTCTGTTACTATTTGGATGTTTTTACTTAATATTTTAAACATTGCCTGAAACTCTCGTTGTTGCTTTTTGGTCACAAAAGATCAAGGCAATTTTTTTTTAATTTTTAACTTGAATTCTAGGCATTTTTTAGACCCCATGCTACGGAAATGAAAAGTTTTTTAACTTTCTTCTCAGTTATTCGATTTTCGCTATTGACAGAAAGTTTAAAATTTTTATTATTTTCGGTAAATTTATGCTTTTCGTTTTACAGCGTTTTGTCCGATATAAGCAAAATTTTTAAAAATGACATTGATTATAAAATGTTGGAAATTTAAGGAGAAAATAGCAAAAGTTTTTGAAATTTGAACTTCACCTATAAACCTTTTCAAAGCTTTAACTCCATTCTTATAAGCGGCACCCACTCTCTATACCGTGAATTGTCATCATCCTAGGATTTCGGCCCGATTCATATCTTTAATTTGAAAAACAGCCTTTTCTTGAGAGGGTCCCTTGAGTTTGAATTAAACTTAACCGGTATCTATGACCATGGTCGCTTATAATCATTATAATGGTTTAAAATGATATATTTGCAGGTTTGTTCAGATAAATATTCTTATACATATTTTTTATCAGTGTTAAAATAATTCAAAATATCTAAACCTATTTTTTTACGGCGTGAAATCATGTTTTATACACAAGGCATCACGGATATAGAAATTTTGGTCTCACAATCAGTATATTTTGTCCACAAGAATATTAACTATAATAAGGCTGTTTTACAAAATTAATTAAGCAGTCTTCACAAATAAAATCATGAAATTTTCACAAGTTTTCCTCGCTACTTTGGTTTCGGCACAAGAAGGATCTGGAGAAGAGAGTAAGATATTAGATTTGAAACTTAAATATTTCCTTGGTCGTTGAATTTTTGTTTAATAATGAATTTAAAGTAAGGTATTTTTCTTGAAAATACTAAAGATATATGAGATAGTTTAGAACTGATTAATACGATCCTTCCGGTCTTTGGATTACCGGATATTGACCAAAAATTATTATCGAAATATCTTGAAACCTTGAAAATTTATATACACTATGACTCATAGTTAGGGTTTCCACCATTCGACCGATCCGCCAAATCGGTCGAAATCGACTTGTTGAAATTAAATATTGACCTGTACGAAAAAAAGGGTTGGGAGTTTCAATGATTAGAGTGGCCAAAATTTTACAGAAATGGACAAATTATTTTCTGTTTTTCAACAAGAAGCACAAAAAATGGCATTAACGAAATTGATATTGCAGGAATTAAGTCTCATACGGTTTTGGCTGGTATTCCTATATCCAACGAAATAACATTTGGCCCTCGAACAAAAATTCTGAAAAAAGTTTTTGCAAGATCATCAGGATATTGAGCTATTGAAAGTAGACAAGCAAGAAGACCTTATATTTGTGACCAAAACGGACTATAACTCCAAAATTAAAAGTCTACTAGACTAAAATTTCACAAAACTAGAAGGTTATGATAGGCATTCTTTGAAGAGAGTTCTTCAACATTACAGAAAGCTTTCAACTAAAACCTTAACTCGGTGTCCACCGTTATAGAAAATACGAAGTTTATTTCCTATATCCCCTATTCACACTTTTGTTAATATCCCGGCCCTACTACTTAAAAACACACTACGTTTCCTAATCAGGGCCGGGATATTAACAAAAGTGTGAATGNGGGATATATTCTTTGTCAAATTTGTATGGGAGGCCAAAACTGCATGAAAAAAGCGAACCTTTAGGAGGCCTCGCCACAGCTTTTGATGCTCTAGTAAGCAACGCTGAAAATTTTCTAAAAGTCTTATTGAAACCAATTTTTGATTATTGTACATTTATCATAAAAAATGATGAAAATGTTAAAGAAAAATTTCTAAAATGACCAAAAAAAGTTCGACCCAAAAACTAAAAGAGTAATTTCAGCAGACATTTGTCAAATGTACTGTAACATTAATTAGGTTAGGTGTGTTTCTATTATTTTAGCCAAATTTATACATATCCTGTAAAATGTTTCAATTTCAAGGGATTTGACGGAAAAATTTTACCACCACCAAAACGAGAATATCTGAAAAATTTTTTGCTAAGAACACTTCTAAAATTTAGCATTATTAATACGCCACTAGGTGTCTACCCATAAAAACGGGACTGAATATGGGCAGCGCCTTAAGCCCGATGCTCTCTAATATTTTCGTCTATGCTTTGAAAACAAAGGTTTTGGAAAAATACATAAAAACAGGCAAATTAATTCATTACAGTAGGTTTGCGGATGATTCTTTAATTATTTTGCACAAAGTTCAATTCGATGTTTACATAAGATTTGAATTATTTCGATAAATCGTTGAATTTTACGGATTGAGCATATGAATAATAAAAATTATATTTTTTGACAAGTTGATTTACATAAACAATGAAAATATTCAAGAATTAAAAAATACAGAAAAAACTCAGTTGAAAAGATAAGAATTGTAAGATAAAAAATACCGAGTGATTATCTGAAAAAGTTATCCCGAGCAATAATGTCTAATAGTTACCTCTAATCGCGATATGGTCATCCTGTCTTCAATTGTTCAGGGGTAACTTTTACAAAAACCCACCATTTTTCAAATTTATTGTTAATTAAAAATTTACAAAAATAAATAATTTTTCAAATTTGTACTAATAAGTTGAATTATTTCAGAAAAAATTGAACAACTATTTCAGCCAAAGTTTCAACATCAAACTTCGAAATCGAAGTAAAAATTTGGGTTTTTTTGGGTACTTTCTGTGTTTTCTTTATTTTTTCAAATTTTCATCAATAAGTTTCAGTATTTCTGATATAAATTTTAAACAACTATTTCAGCCCAAGTTTTAACATCAAATTACGAGGTCGAAATTTGTATCTCTTCCGATGCTTTTGGTGACCTTTCCCTTCGATCAAATCAAATGGCCTTAGAAAATGTGCTGAACGATCCAACCGTAGACAAAGTTTTCTATAAAGATTTGACCTACAACAAGTAAGATGATTTAGGGCTTTGACAAAATAGTGGTTTGAGATGCAGGTGTTACAGATTATCGACAGGAATTTTTTACACATATGTGTCCTTCTGTAAAAAATAATTTTTATTGAAATTTGATGTTTAAATTGAATTATCTTTATCGATTTTGGAAAAGAACTTAATTTTCCACTTTTGACACAAATCACGAAATGCAGCTTGAAACCAAAGCTCGCGATGATTCGGCATCATTGATAAGCTGTTATCGTTTTTAAGCATGGGAAATTAATTTTGCAGTCGTCGGTTGCAGTAATTTTGTATGGAACTTTTCACCGAGTATTTTGAACAATTAATATTTTTCCGATTTTGAGATTTTTTCAAAAATTAATATCGTGACACTTTTAAAAACGTCACTTTAGTAGACCGGAAGTTTTTTTGTCTGATGTAATCAAAAATGAGCTCAAATTCAACTCCTACTCTCACTGACTTCAAAAAATGCCAGTCATATTGCAAAGTTTTACCAAATTTTAAAAGCTAATCGATTTTGTAGAAACAAATACTTAGAAAAATTTGAAAAATCCAAAATTTTGATTTTTTCAGGTTAATTTGCTTTTCAAAACATATACAGCCGGAGTTTTCTCGTTAACTGCGTTTTTTTATTCCGCAAAAATACTCGATGGTAATTGGTCAATATCTGAAATACCTGTATCTGATTGGTTCATTATTGCGGAATAATTAAAACGCAGTAAACAAGAAAACTCAGGCTGTACATTCGATTTGGTGCATTTTTATGACAACAGGACTAAGTTTAACATTTATAATAGAAAAACAGCAGATAGCAGACAGCAAAGATCAATTAATTCGGATCAACAAAGCGAAGCCATTGAATTTACTGTTGCCGGAACAGCTTTCCTCACTGATGATACAGAACTTTCAGCCGAATTGTTTGGACAAGCCGCTGACACCGCCCTTGCTGCGGAGTTGAAGTCAATTAATGCCGGTTGTATCTCAGTCGTCGCACTTGGTGTTTCTTCTCAAAGCTGTTCGGATGGACAAAATGGAGGATGCTCACATTTCTGCACAGATAACAAATGTAGCTGCCCAAACTGCTGGACACTCGGTGGTAAGTAGATATTTCCCTTTTTTTTAAAGTTTTAAGACATAAAATATCAATTTTTACTTCATTAATATATTGTTTTTTGTTTCGGCTTGTTGCAAGTTCAGCGTGAAATATCGCGTTTTTGTTTATGAGATCCGTTGTTATAATCAACGACTTGTTTGTTGTGAAACGCTTCGTTGGTGAACTGAACAGGTTTCTATTTTGCTTCACAGTCGCAAATGTAATTATGACAAACGTCACAGTGTTGACCAGTTTTGTAGAAACTAGAAGTTCTTTCATTCAAAAAAATCAATTTTATAATCTCTTGAACTCACGCCGAAGTCAAACACTTAATTTTTCAAATAGAAAATATAGAAAATTCATTTTTAATAAGTCAGTATTTGGGCTAACTCAGGCCCGACAAAAAAAATTTATTGCCTTCAGTGGGTAGTTTTTGATATTTTCTAGGAAATCATGAGTAAAAATGACATTTGCTTTTCAAAATTTTACAAAAAAAATGTTCAAAAATGCAAACCGTTTTAAAAATTGCCAATTTTTGGCTTGGAATTTTCGAAAATAATTCATAACTTATTTCTACCCAAACGATAAGCAAAATTTGAAGAAAAATTCTCATTTTTCTGAAAACAGGACATTATTTGTGCTGAGTCAATTTCATCACAGTAGTGTCGTTCCTGACTCAATCTAGGCATCAATATTGATATGAAATCCAATAAAAATCAATCATTTTTTCGAAAATTTTTTAAAGTTTTTATTTTCAATTTTTTCGTTGTGTGAAAATATAAATTAGAAGTCAATTAACGGGTTTTTATTTCGTAATAAGATTCTTCAAATAATTTTCATCCCCTTAAGCATGACAAAATTTTATGTTGATGATCGATGGCCGAGCCCGTCGGTGAGAAGAGTTGGAAGAAAATTTTGAAAATATTTTTGTTAAAAATTTGAAAAATTATTTTTTTCAATTTTTTGTATTTTGGGCGGAAGTATCAATTAAAAAATATTTAAGGTGATATGAAATCTTGTGCGCCAGCTCCAGGAACTGTCACAATCACTTGCGATGCCACTTCAATGTCACTTGATATCAGTGAATGTGTCCTTGAAGATAACAGCGGATTCAAATTGGATGATGATGTTTGTGAACCAACATTAACCGATGGCGTCTGGTCCGTTACTTCTGATTTAGACGGATGTGGAACTGAGTTTGATCTCGATGACGACAGTCAAATTATCACTTTTTCGGTAAGTGAAATACGACCCATTCTAATTTCTGACATGAAATGATAAATTTTTCAACAATCAGTTTTACCATATCAATAACGGGACTTCCTGGTAGTTTTTAACAAGATTTTTTGCAAATTTTTTTATATAATTTGGCGTTTGCAAACAATGTATACGATTTCATTCCTAGATCGCTAAAACTGTGCACAAATATCTTGTTACTGATAAAAGAAAAAAGTCAGTCCGAATCCGACCATTGTTCCCTATTTTTTGAAGAAAAACTAATTACTAAACAATTTCAGAAATCTTAGAAAAAAAAATAGTCTGATGGACCATTTTTTTATGTTATTCTTCACAAGGTATTTGTGCTCAGGTTGAGCTATTAAGGAATGAAATCGGATAAGTTGTCAGCAAACAACAAATAATATAAAAAAAATTAGCTAAAATCTAGTTAAAAACCACCCGGAAGTCCCGTGATAGATATATGGGATTAAAAAGGAATAATGAATGTTTCTTGTTAATCAGAATTACAAATGATCGATAAAGTCAAGATTCTATTCCAACATTTTAATATCTATAACGATCCGAGGGTGAAAAAATTAAAAAAATAAGGGTCATTAAAACAGCATGCGGAGTAAAATGTCAACACTAGGTTGTCATTTGTCAGATTTTCGTCGAAACCAAGTTTAAAATTGGGAAAAAAATTTCAAAATTCTCAAAAAATATTTTATAATTTTTTTGGTCAAAAATGATTCAAAATGACTTCCTCGGATTTTTGATACCTCTCTTAGCCTCTATTTTGGTCTCAACGAATGACAGCCTAGTCAACACATAATAAAGGGAGTTTTATCTGATTACTAGGATGTCATGACATGCCACTCGTGTATGCCAAAATAGAGGCTTCGAGGGATGAAAAGTTCGAGGATGCCAATGTTCATGATTTTGTGCAAAAAATTATATTTATTTTTGGAAATTTGGTAAATTTTTTTTTTCGAATTTTTTTAAAATGCGAGATGTTCAAATCAGCGAAAGTGACCTGATATGGATATCAACCGCAACTTGAGAAAATTTTAAGACAAATGGCTGTAAAAACAAAATTCGAAAATCTTAATTTTTATCGATTTTTGACAGTTTATATGCCCTTTTCACACTTTTGTGAATATCCCGGCCCTACTACTTTAAAAACACACTACTTAACACGCAACTAACAACATGTTGTTTTTCACTTATCATCAAAATTAAAGTGTTTTTTTAAATCATACAATTTTGAGACAAATACAGAATGTAAATTAATCTATCAAGAACAAAAATCACGAGTAAAATAAAACAGGGACATAGTGGGCAATTTATTATTGGGCGCGCGCTCATAAGCTAATAGGCTACCTTTTTCGAACAAAAAAATTTACATTCATTACTTTGAATATTTACTTAAAAAAGTTTCCATTATTTACTTTAAGTTTACAGTTTAATGAAATCGCTCTTATAAATGCTCGTAACCCTTGGAGGCTCCAAATTCGATTTTTCGGTCCGACTTTGAGCACTTATTACGGGAAAAGTAAAAGTGCTAGCACCTTTATTGTTCTCTAGTCCTCGAGATTAAGGATATACTTAAATTTTAATACTATGCAATTCACATTTTGACTTTATTAACCCTATAGAAAAGTGACATTTGAGAATTGTGCTTCAACCTACGCAATTTTATTGTGAGCAAATGGAAGACGTCAGAACAAAAACAAATAAAGGAAAATATTAGGAATTTGATTTTCTTAAAAGTGACTTCCTCAGAAATAACCTGCAATTTTTGGTCTTTAATCTACAGGTGTTTTCCGAAAAAAGAACCTAACCCACGCAATTCATCGAAATCACTTATAAAGAAAAAAAAATTACTCAGAGCCGCCAGGACTGAAATTGAAAATGCAGCAGTTTCAGAAAAAATTTTCTTCAAAAGGGAATCATTCAGACGCAACCTGCAATTTCTGGTATTTTATCTACAGGGGGTTTTGAAAATAGTCCCGAGCCTCTAAGGGTTAACTTATCAAAAGATGCCGAAAAATATTACTTAAAAATTATTTCAGAACAAACTCACTGCTGCTCCTGAAATAAACAATGGTATAATAATGTCCAGATCTCTTGGCATGGATTTTGAATGTCAATACGGAACAACCTACGATGATGTTTCCAACAACCGAACCATTATGGGTGGTACCGTCGACATTTTTGCCGGTACTCAAGAAGGTACATTTGGGACCGGTTCTCTAGGATTCGCTCTTAATTTCTATACGGCGTCAGATTATGAAACACTTGTTGATAAAAATAGTTTGATTATGGTCGGAGAAACTCTATTTTTCTCGATTGAATCTGCCACATCAATTGATGGCCTTGTTTTCACCGTATTAGACTGTACTGTTTCCGATCCTAATTTGGGAGCAGAATACGATATATTGACTGGTCAATGTGCCGATCCATATGTTGGTACTGCTATGCTCTCTGATGATCCTTTGGCTGACGCAGCCATGCTTAAATATTCATACACAGCTTTTCAATTTGCTGGAGTTATCGGAACTGAATCCGAAGAAAAATTATCTTGCAGTGTAAGTACTTCAAATTGTCAGTAACAATTTTTAAACGCAGATTTTTTTTGACAATTTCGACCATCATAGCTGAGAATTTAGATGAAGATAATAACTTACCATTTATGAAAAACCCTTGTTATGGAAATATATTGCCCTGTGTTACAAACCCAAAGGGTCGTTATATTATTTAACGTGAGTACTGCAAAGTATAATTAGGTGGATTTATTTTATATGTTTGTTTCTCTACATTCTAAAACAGGATAAAATTGAAATGGCAAATAGGAGACGAAACTGTATTTTTATTCGCCCAAATTACTGTTATGATTTGTGCTTAAAAACACCTTGACGCAAAATGCGTCATATTGTAACAGCCCGCCAGCACTAATTATAACGGTAAATAAAGCTAGTATGCAGAATTTATAATTGGTTGATTTCGGAAGTTTTCGGACCAACAGCAGTTATCGGTAATCGTTTTAATCTTGTGCGAGTCGGACTTCTTTGAGCAGGATACCTAAAAATGATAAATTTTGTGCTTTTGGGAGTAAGCATGACCTAATTTTTTAAACATCTTTAAATCAAGGAAACCGCGATTCCAAGGTTAATATAAATCTATGAACTCGTCTCCACATATTTGTATTACCACTAGAAAAAGTCCGAGACATAAAGTTGTCAAATCGGACAAATAACTGAATATTTAAAAAAAATTATCGCTAAAAGAACTAAAAATTTTTTGTTTCCTGGCGAAACCAGCACGATCAAAAAAATTCGTACCGTTTTTTTGTACGGGTACAGCGGACAAACCCGTTTTGAAAATAAAAGTATTAACGTTATTTATGAAAATTATATCGGGTAGAGCGAAAAAACCTACGTTAAAAATTTCAAATTCAACGTTTTTTGGTTTTGGTGCAGCGGTGAAACCAACTTGATTTTGATAATTTGTACCGTTTTTTCGTTAGGGTACAGCGGACAAGCCCCTTTTGACAATTGAAGAGTTACCGTTATTTTGATTGGGTACAGCGGAAAAACCAACTTTTGAAATTTTAACAGTACCGTTTTTAGTGAGGCTACAGCGGTAAAACCCTTTTCCTTGATTTCATAATTATCGATAATTTTGTCAGTTTCGAGGTCAAAATTTGTGTTAGAATTATAATCGTTATAAATTTTTAAATTATATTCAGAGAACTCCTCCAAAATTTTAGGTTTATCGTTATCGGTAAAAAATATTTCAAATTTTATTATTCCGTTTGTTTTGGCATAACAAGCCAATATTGATTTTTGTGGATTTTGTTTTCAAGCTTATCAGGACAATTTGATTGAAGTTATTTCAAATGCAGCAAAAAATCATTAATTGCCTAAAACAATTTTATAAAAAATAGGACACTTTTCCAATGCGTCACTAGATATTATCAATGTAACCGTTACACGATATCATCAGGAATCAACAATTTGTATTATACTAGGCGCGACGGCTTCTACTACCTAGTTTTCGAACGAAACCCTATTTTTTTGTACCTAGGTCGGCTAACACCAGGATTTCTTTATTTTTTTTGTTACTTAAAAGGAAATTTTTTTTTATAATTACCGTTAAATATAAATATTTTCTGTGATGAAAAAAAAATTAATCCACAAAGTTTAAGTTTGAGTTTCACTTCTGGTACCACTGTTACAAATCCAAGGAGTCGTAATATTATTTAACGTGAGTACTGCGAAGTATAACTAGGTGGATTTATTTTATATTTTTATTTTTCTACATTCTAAAACATTATAAAATTGGAATGGCAAAATGGTGACGAAAGTGTGTTTTTGTTCGCTCAAATAACCGTTATGATTTGTGCTTAAAAACACCTTTACGCAGAATGTGTCATATTGTAACACCTGTCATGAAAACCCAACACCTTTTTATGGAAACCCATTACCTTTTATGGAAACCCCGTTTGCAAAACAAGGAATCATCATTTGTGGAAACCATTTTTGAAAAACAAGGCATGTTTGAGAAAAAAAATTCAAAATTGAATCCGAGAAGCCGTTGAAATACTTTGTTTTTCCGAATTTATTCCAATATTTTAACCTTAGATGAAATGTCAAATTCGATAACAAGTACTTTTCTTGTTGTCATACAGAAATGAGGTATACCATTTTCATCGATAAATAAATATAAAATATTTTCAGTCAACACATTTCTTCATAGTTAAACCTAGCCTTTTTATAAAAATTCGATCAACAAAAATTATCGATGAAAATGGTATACGGTATACCCCGAAATAAATATCTTGTTTTTGCTCAGATTCTTAACTAAACTTAGATTGTAAAATTTGAGAATTTATGAGCGGTTTTATATAACTTCAATGTCAAATTGAAATTTGAAAAAAAGCCAATATAATCCTCCGACATTATTTATGGTGAACATATTTTGCTAAAAAACTTTATGCCACTTTTGAACTAAAATGGGTTTTCGTCTTTCATGATTTTCATTTAGCATTTTGATGAAAACCGTCGGTTTTGAGTGTTTTGGCCAAAATTTTATTATTTTAAATTCAGGTCCTTGTTTGCGAATCTGGAAACAGCAGTACACCTTGTGGAAGCACTCCAACTTGTGGGAGTCGTAAACGTCGATCGGAAGAAATTGACGGACAAGTATTTTATGTTTCATCTACGTTTACCCTCAAAAAGTAATTAAACTGATTTTAACGAAGAAAAAAACTCACTTGAAATTAACTATGTTCCTTCCCATTTGTCAATGCTTATTAAACCTTAACTTAAAATGATTATTTATTCTGTTCTTTTCTTAAGCCCTGCTTACTTAAGAAACCAACTCTGAAGATCATTTCTTGACTCACAATAAGCTATCCTGGGTTCGCCCAGAGTTAAAGTTAATTCTCACGGTGAAATTCTATAATAAAAATAAAATAATATAAGTTTTATATCTTACAGTTTTCTATCCTATTTTTGAGTTAGTTTAAGGGAGTACTGGTCGCATTTAGAGACTCGGACATGAAATTTTCTAGATTATCTTTACAATATTTTTTTCTGAAAATATGGACAAAAATAAGTTGATAAGAAGTCTTTTCATTTTCAATTGTCATGAAAAAAGTATTTTTATCGCGATTTGAGAAAATATTCCTTTCATTTATTCATATTTTGGAAATTTCTGAGAATTTGAATCGCTGTTTCCAAAAAGACGAGATACAGAAGCCTCACACAAAATGCATTAGCGCCTTGTTCTCGAAATTTTGCTTTCGGCGGACAAAATCGCAAAAAAACAAAAAGTAAAATTTTGAAATGGTCAGTTTGGGATGAAATCTTACTTACCTATTCTCTAGGGACGTTAGACCATAAACGCGAAAATCACAATTGCATTATGTTTTATAATAATTTTCCTCGATTTCATTTATGTCTTTGTTTAAAGGGATATCCGACGCTTTTTACTGATTTTCAAACGTTTGCCATAAACTAACTAAAACTCGTACCAAGTGCAAACTTTGAATTCCAGGAGATATTTGTTTGAAATGTTCAAAAATAGTGTTAAAATTTTTTATATGATCGTATCCGTTGGTGTGCAGTACACCGTGTACCGGTCCAAAAACTTATTTATTCCATTTTTTGGCACAACTTGATCTAGCTCGTAAATATCAGATTTTTTTTCTTTCAAAATTTACTTTAGTTTGTTAGCTCTACAGCTGTGCGTGGCTATATTTAAGTTTGTTAGTAAATCAAACGAAATTCTCATTATAAATGGGTGTGTTGGCACATTGCCGCTGGTACAACGGCATTTCGTCCCCCTCAACATCAGATAAATTTCTTGCGAAAAGCACTTTCTCAAAAGTGTACACAGCAAAGGCGTGCGAAGCCTTTCAGACAATATTTCTTAGTGAATTGCTTTGAGAGTTTCTCAAATTTTATTGACCTTCAAATTCTTCAAGAATAGGATTTTGAAGAACAATTCCAAATTTTTCTAACGAGAAATGATTGTAAAATTAGTCAGATGCAACGTCTAGATCACGAAAAAAAGTTAATTGGCTGAAAATTCATTAATTATTCAAAATTCGAAATTTTTTTGTCGAAATTCAGTTTTGAGGTTTTTATAGCAAACCGTCAACAAAAATGCAGCTGAAATTAGCTCTTTACCTCTTGTGAGTCGCGAGATATGACCTTGGTCTGATAACCAAAGTTTCTTGAACAAAAAAAAACATTTGAAATTTTTTTATTTATTAACATTCTCAAGATTCAATTTGAAGTAAACTAATTCAATAAAAATTAAAGTCATCGGTGTATAAGTTCAAAAGATACAGCGAATTAAATGAAAAATAAACTTAGAACGATAAAAAATTTTGGAAATTTTTTTATATCAAAATCCCTCGTTTTTATTTTTGAGAAGCAAACCATCAAAAAAAATGAAAATGCAGCTTAAATAAGCTTTCTATCAATTCTGAGTGTCCAGATATGGTCACCGGCGGATACCCCTTAACTTCAAAAAAGGTTTATCTTATTAATGAATCAAATTACAGCCGGGTCCGGCGGATAAATGAAAGTTTTTTCGCTCAAAACCTTCACCTATTAGCCGGATTTCACCTATAAGCCGGATTTCACCTATCCGCCGGACGTCTGAGAAGATACGCTCTCATTGGTCAATACAAACAAGATCTAGAGTTAATAATTGAGTTAAAGGGTGGTCAGAGTAAGAATCTTTGGTAATTTTTAAGTTAATTTTCCGTTACAAATCTTATAGTTTTTGAAATACCGACACTTCATTGGTCAATCTGAACATGTTTTTGAAAAATCTATTTCTCATTGTCGCGCCGACCGGAGAATCTTGATATGAAAATCTGGTTAAAAAATCTTTTGCCTGAGAAGTTTTTAAAAAACCCTATCTTTTGCCTTTCACCTATTTGCCGGACGTCACGTAGAAAAAGTATTTATTTTCAGATGCGTGGGGAATCGCGGAGGCTAACGTTGGGTTTTGCGTGGGTTTCACATATCTGCCTTCACCTATCCCGGATAGGCTATCCGCCGGACCCTGCTGTAGTACAGCCAAAAATTGCACTCTATAATAATAGCGGCCAGTAAAAGAAGGCATTTATTGTTGGCTGAGAATATTCATCATCGTAATGTGCAGAAACCATTATTTCAAAACGATTTATATTGAAAATGCCAGGGTCCGGGATTCCGGGTCCAATTTTAATTCAAACAAAATATAAAGTATAAATTGTCCGGACGATTTCTGACATCATGTGAACAGGTAAAATTTTCCAATATGTATCGATTTTCTAAAATGTTATTGAATCATATCCCCTATTCACACTTTTGTGAATATCCCAGCCCTACTACTTAAAAACACACTACGTTTCCTAATCAGGGCCGGGATATTCATACAAATGTGAATAGGGGATATCAACCGTATCGACTGACCCATAAATTTGAATAGCATCGTGAGCAAAAAAAGCTTACAATTAAGAACATCTGAGCAAAAATAATCCGATTCCTAAGAAAAAAACAATAGATTTAATAGCTGGTAAAAAATTTATATTTTGCTGTACCATAAAGCAAGAAGTTTTAAAGTAAACTTTATTTTTTTTATTTACAATATTGCTTAAAATAACGGTAAAAACAGCAAAATTTTAGGTGATTTTTAAGGCAGTTTAATTTATTTGTTGTTTAAAACTAATCTCTTGAACATCCAGCGTCCAATAACTGTCCCTTTATTTGTTTTTCGTTTTATTTGTAATATCGAATCTTTTTCTTTTAACGTATAGCGAACAGTTTCCGTGAGGTCATCTTAATTCAAGTTTTAAATATTAATTTAAAATACAATGGCTTACTCATATTATTAGTCGGCACAAAACACACCATTATTTGAGATAAACCATTTTCATCGATAAATTTCTGGTCGTCTTTTTTCCCCCCCTATTTTTTGATATGAAAATTGCGTAGGCGTTTAAACCTCACTTATAAATGAAAGAAAAAGTATACCATTGAAATATGGATGTTTTGATATCACAAACATTGTCACAAATAGACTCACATAATTCTATTGTTGTCAATGCAAAAATAGAATTTTAAGAACATTTAGAACATTTTCCAGAAATTTTCATAGAAAATAATAAAATTTTTCGGCCTACACATTTCTCTATAGACTTAAGTCTATAGTAAAAGATGGACTTTTTTCAAAAATCGACCAAAAAAATTATCGATGAAATAGTATACCACCATTATATCGCTGCTTTAAATTAAGTATAATTTTAAACAATATTTTGAATTTATAGACCGTTAAAAAGGAGTTAAAATACTCAGCAATTTGAACAATTGGCATATGGATCACCCGCCCTCAGAGTACAAATCCTAAATATTCGAAAAATGCGAAAGCTGAGCATTTGATTGGCTGATCATTTCTAAATCTGACCAATGAAAAAGGCCTATTCCGCAATGAAGGGTATTGATTGGGTGATAATATCTTGCGTTGTTTGTATCATTCAAATATTCAGGTTTTGTACTCTGAGGGCGGGTAATCCATATATCATACTGATATGGGGAACGTCGCCAAGCGGTGATATATTATTGTGAAGGTTGGACTATCTAATCGCATAATTGATAATAGCGCCATGTTAACGAGGTAGCGGTCGCAAAAGGGTACTTCGAAAAAATTCTCAAAAAATGAAAATTTAGAATTTTTTTTGTTTTTTTCAGTAAGTTTATGCTTTCTAAGTGTTCTTATCAACTCAATTCAATTTAAAGATAACCAACACAAACCGACAACATTATTTTTCCTGTTCTAGAACTCCTTTAATGTTTCACCACTTTTTCTGCAAACTTTTAAATATATGACGGTGAATGACCGTCGGTCATTTACTAGCAGAGCAGTGGAGAATAAATCAAGAATAATGCTCGCTTAAATTTAGTATTAGCATTTTTGATATAACTCAAGGTTCTCAATAGACCGTGACTTGTTTGAAGGGGTGACAGTCTCAATATTTTCTACAGTTATTATGTTATAAAAATGCACCAAATCAATCGTTTATGTTATATTAGCAAATTCGACGATATCTTTTTATCAACGAAACTCCACCTCAAAAACGGTTACTATCTCTAAAGCGCGAGTTCGAATCCTACTAATGCTGTCTAAGTGGTTGCTTGAGTGACACAACGATCAAATTGAGCGTTCCCAATATCAAGCACCCTTGCCTATAATCATACTCAAGACAGTCACTGAGACAACATCAATGGGATTCAAACACGCGCTATTGAGATAGTTAACGTTTTTGAGATGGAGTTCCGTTGGTATAAGGATATGGGGCAGGCAATATAGGGCGTTCCTCTGTATACTCTTATTCACCAGGAAGCCAACCTCAATCAGTCAAAAATTGTAATTCTTACCGTCATGATGATATTTAAATTGCCATTCAGATGAGCGCATTTTTGCAACTATAGTCTCATTAGCGCCCATCAGTGGATTATAGTTGACTGTCGGATTTTCAAATGAAAAAATTTGTTTCGCATTTTGAATAGCTGTGCGCGTCAATTGTTCAAAGCCTCCTTGAAATGGAATAATTTCAATGACTGCGTTTATCGAAGCCGCTAATTTCGCCATAAGAGTATTAACACCAAGCGATTTGTAGTAATTGTATCCGTTTTTTGACTCGTACATTGACCAATTTCCAGCCATTTTATTTGCAAAAAGAAGTGGAGAAGCTGTAACAGAAGGATTCAATTTTCTCGAATTTTCCTTGGAGACTAGGACGTCGACTGTTAGGGTTGGGGCCGCTTCTGTCATATCCTCAAATTTTATCGAATCGTCATCTTCATCTAAAATCAAAATAAGTTTTTAAGGGGGTTGTCCATGCTGATTTGCTTGCACAAATGAAGTTTCTTGTTTTCATAAATAAAACAAAAAAATACCGATTTCGAGTAAACTGGGTCTTTTGAATCGATTGCAATTAATTAAAATGCGCTATGATGAGGTCATAGACTATGACTCATAGTCTATTTTGAGAATTGATATCCGAAATTCAAATATCGAAAAAAAATTGTCTTCACGATAATATTTTTCGAGTAATTTGACTGTAGCGAATTCAAAAATATTTTTCAAATGATTTATAAGAATAAATTATTTTTTCTTATTATTTCATTATTATAAAAAAGTATCGTTGTAACGAAATGTCAGTGTGCGCGGCACCTTTGATCACGGTTAATCAAGGACAAATTTGAAAAGAACTTTGTTGCATTTGTTGCGTAGAATCTTTTCATATTAAATTTGTTGTTTTGAAATATATTTTACGAGTTTTTGAACGTTAACGAAAACCGTTTTTTTTTGTTTTTTCGAAAAACGTGAACGTAAATTTTAAATTATCTCTCAAGAACTTTGTGACAAAACATGCTTCTTTTTTTCTCTTAAGACTATGGATAATTTGTATGACACTTCCGCGAGTTTTTGGCTGCTGGAAAAAAATTGAAAGGTTACTTTATCGTTTTCGTAAACTGTGTTAGGAGTTATATGGATTATTACGCCCGGGTCACTTTAAAAACTCATTCCCTATTCCTTCAACAGGCAAATAAGTTTGTTAAGTGACCCAGGCATAATGATGGATATCCATATACTTATTCCAAAATTATTATTTCATCACAATAATTATAAACAGCGTTTACGGAACAATAATTTATTTTTGTTTTCACATTTGAGCATTCCAAACAAAAGTTAAAGCCCGTTAAAAAGTAGTGATAAATACCAAGTAATTAGAACAATCAGCATGGACAACCCCCTTGATGCTTCGTATTATATCGATATGAGTCATATCATATAACTTGCATAAGATTAGTCCGAAAATTAATTCTTAAAAGTTATTATTTCACACCTACGTTTAATATCCTTTTGCAAACCTAAGTCAATTTAAAAGAAAATACTTTCATATTGTGTTTCATTGAAGGGGTCTTTGGGCATTTAAAGGTTAAGGTTGTCACATATCACATGCAGAAAAATAATATTTTCAAGTGTATAACAGTTTCTTCGAACAAAACCAAAAAGATTGCTCTAACAAGGTGAACTAATTCAGTGAATTTTGACTGTTAGTGAATTTTGACATGTTGATTAGGATGGGTGAACCTGAGAAAGGAAGATTTTGAAGGTCTCAAAGGACGCCAAAACAACCTAGGGATCGATAGATAAATGAATTTGGGAAAAAAAACCTTCTAACAGGTTTTTTCCAAAAATGACTTAAAATGACCAAAAATCGTGATTTTCGGTAAAAAAAGTTTCAATGCGAAAATTATTTGAATAATTGAGACCATGTACACCTCTAGCATTAAGTGTTGTTTTAAGCCCTATACACTGAAGTTAGCTAGTCCAAAAAAAAATTGAGTACCAGTTGCATCAGGAAAAAAAAAGTTATCTTGATTTTTTCTAGGTTGAGCTGGATGATTTTCACAATATCATTATCCAAAATGCTCCGCATATAAAGAGTGACACTGGGTTTCCGTAATTAAATAAGTCTATATGAATGTTGAAGATTGGTTCGGTATCTAGATATGGTTTGGACCTCTGAGAATTTATGGTCAGAGGAAAGTTTTGACTTGCCTGACCACGTCGTGACGCTGTTTAAGAAGGTTGGTCAATATTGAATTGAGTTTTTCTGTTTTCGTTTCTAAAACAAAGCAAAATTGTTATCATCTTTTTCTTCTTGCAATTTTTACTAAGCTTTTTACGTGTACTTTTTGCGTAAAGATTTTGCCGTGATGATGATTCATGCAATTTCATCATAATCTGAAATTACGACATTGGGTGGTGTATACACCTTTGGAAATAGAGGTGTCCGCGAAAAGCTCGAATATTTTAATAACAATTTTGATTTATGGTGCTAAAAGATGCGCAATTGTCATCGACTTTTGTGGAAACGTATTAGCAAGATAGGTCTCAGATGGACGAAGGTTGGTGCGACTAGGCGATTCTTTGATTGGATTCTTTGAATTAAAACCGTGTTTGCTGTTACTCACCTAAATCAAAGAACGCCTGTAGCAACCACCTAACACCACCAAGTTTCTATGCTTGCGCACTTTTAATGCACATAAATCATTGTTTTAAAGTAGCAGTTTTCGGGCAGCTTTATTTCCGTTGTTACACCACGTGATCGTTTGGGTATATAGAATTTGAGATGTCCATCTGGAGCAAAATTTCACGCAGTACACGTCAGTCTGAAGTTTTCAGATTACTATGACCTTTTTATCGGGAAGCTGATTTTTTACTCGGGAGGTCTACACGGAGCAAAAAATCGGGAGGCATTTACACGGCTGAGAATTTTTAAGCGTAACCAACGAAAACATAATTGTATTTTTTAGGTTGCTGAATCATTAACTCGATGATTCACATTAAGTTGATTGAATAAAAAGTTTAATGTATGATTTAAAAATCATGTTTTTGTGGAAAAAGACTAAAATGACGTTTTTAGCACTATTCAAAGGCCTATAACTTTTTTTTCCTGGCGCATTGGAAGAATTTTTNAGAAAGCTGGGGAAACACTGAAGAGAAAGTTGGCTTACGTCAACCCGATATTTTGAAGTTTTAGTGGTCAAATTGACACAAACGTTATTTTTGAACATAATTTTGAGAAAAATACTTGGAAAAAATCGAAAAAACGCAAAAATTTCGAAATTTTTTTTGTTCTTATTTGGGTTGTTTTGTGCTTTTAAAACACAAACGATTGATTTGGTGCATTTTTATGACATAATAACTGCAGAAAATGTAGGAACCACCATACCCTTAATGTATGATTTAAAAATCATGTTTTTGTGGAAAAAGACTAAAATGACGTTTATAGCACTATTCAAAGACCTATAACTTTTTTTGCTGACGCATTGGGAAAATAATTTTTTTTTCTTTAGGTTAATCAATGATTGGTCTACAACATCTACTAAAAATTAGGGTGTACGTGGTTTCAAAATTTCAAATAAAAATTGATTTTGTGAAAAAATGCCGATTTTTGTGA
>SCLH01001087.1:138420-150505 GCA_004367855.1 Oikopleura vanhoeffeni | reverse complement strand
TCAGCCCTTCTAGCACTCATACGGCTTGCTAGAACTGGATCACATTTACCTGTAAAATCACGAAAAATTGACCTTAAAATCGATTTTTTTTGAAAATTTTTCATAAAAAAAAAAATCCTAGTCTTAAAAATGACCAGAAAAAAATTCTCTACAAGAGGTGTAAAAACATCGATACCCATTTTTGAGTTTTGAATTTCTTATTTCAAATCGTCTAAACGGCCTTACGAATCCAAATCACCTATTTTGACTTAGTCCAGCGGAGTTTCAACACTTTAAAATGACCACACGGTGGTATTGAACAAATATACTTGAAAAAAACCCAAAGCGAGCAGGTTCCTGTTTTTTTCAGAAGAAATCGTCAGTTTTTCATCGATTTTGACGATTTTTTTGTTATTTCAAGGACACCTATAACGCGAGTTTATCAAAAACAATTCCTTCTTTAAATAAAAAATAACTGGCATTATCAGTGCATATAGGCCGCACATTTATAGACTTTCAAATATGTTTTCGATAACTTGTTTTTCCACCAATCAGAAAGCTGTATTTTCCAGTAATTTTTTTTTGGTCATTTGACCTCAAAAATTTGTTTTTCCCTGAGCAAAGTTGACCTAATGTACTATTGTGGAGTTTGATGTTTTGGCTGAACAATCAAGAAAGGTGAGTAAACCCCTGGGACAGCCTAAATCCCGGACCCGAGATAAAAGGGGATAATCTATCCTTCAATCCCTAATTGACTTAGTCCAGTCGGATGCGGCACGAATCTGTTTTACAAGTTTTGACTAATTTAAAAAAAAAATGCGGCGCTCCGCTGAAAACCCATGAAAATCGGGAAAAAATATGAATTGTCGCGGAAGTCACCCTTTCCATAAAAAAAAAAAAAATACAGAATTCTGGGCGACTATCCAATCAAAAAAAATTTTACTTTTTTTGGCCGAATCCCAGTCCATTCCGACATCGGTCAACCCAAAATATATGTTTTTTTTTATAAAATTTGGGTTGATAACGCGAATTGGGTTTTCTTAAGCACATCACGAAAGACCTGATTCACCCACCAAAAAATTTTCAGCCAAATCAGCGTCGACCGCGAAATATTCGCTTTAAATATTTTAGTTTCAAAAATCCACCCCCCAGAGAATGGTATCGGAATAATTTGGCGGGAAATTTTCGAAAACATTTTTGGTAGGTACTGTCACAATGAGACTACAGCTCGGACTTTAAAAAGTAATTAAAACCAAAAGCGAGCAAGGATCAAAAAATATTTGTTGAGCCTTTGAAATGATAAATGGAGTTTGTGACCATCAATATTAAAGTTAATGAAAAACTTTGAGCAAAAAAGTTTCTCGTGTTATTGCGCTGCGAATAATCCCGAAAAGTACTAATTTCCATAACTTCAATTGAATTTCTGAAGGATTTCTGACGCTGGACAGCCTAAATTCGAAGCACGCGCTATGAGATAGTAAGGCGTTTTTGAGAATGGAGTTCGTGAGAAAAAGATATAAGTCGAAATTTTTGGTGGAATCACGGACAACGAAATTTTAACAATTCATGGTTAATTTATTTTACGTCAATTACAATCAAAGTTTAATCATATTTCGGTTTGTGGCCTACGCAGCTGGTATGACTCAATACAGCATGAGTCCATACTGTAATGAACGATTGAAATAAGACATTTTCAAAAAAGACTCAAAAATGGGTATCATGTTATAACCTATCTTTGTAGAGAATTTTTCTTTCTGGTCATTTTAAAATCTAGATGTTTTTTGTTTGAAAAATATTTTCCAAAAAAAAACAACTATTTTAGAGTTCATTTGTTCGTGACTCTTTACAGCGTAAAAGTTGCAAATTAGGTCCAGCGCAAATTTTTTTCTGTATTCAGAAAAAAAGCCTGCTAGAATTGTCAACTTCTTTCTATTGAGACGCACAATGACCACCCGTCGACGCATGACCGTCAAACTTGAAGGTCAATCTCAATCTCTTGAGAGGATATATAAAATGTATTTTGCTCGTCTAGCACCCTTAGTAGTACATAGATAGCCCATGGTGTTAATACTGGTCATCAGAAGTCGACTTCGAAATTTCTTTGGTGGTATTTTTCAAAGCGATTGCTTAAACCCTTGTGAGCACGGCAGCCACAATTGCGGCTCAAGCATACCTTAAATCATTTAAGGCAAAAAAAAAACCCTAACTATACGCGTAATTCTAAACTATACGCGTACTTTCTAACTACCGTATACGCGGTACTTTGGAAAATGTGCTCTGATCTGGCATTTTGGACAGATATCTAGAAGTTTAAAAATGTGCGGTTAAATTATGGTCAGAGTAAGACTTTTTGGTGATTTTAAAGTTATTTTTCGTTACAAATCTCTAGGATGTAAAAATTTTAATTATATTAAAAAAATGAAAATAAAGTTAATTTTTAATAACATGACTTTCGAAAAGATTTATCCGAAAATTCGTGCCGAATGTCAAGGAAACCAATGAAAATTATGAAAAAAAATATGCTCACAGAAATCACTCATTAAAACCAGAACGAACTAAATATTTTATCTGAATAACTATTGGCCCCATTTCAAGCTAGCCGACATTCGTCTGCGGAGACTTGAAAACATGTTTTTCAACTCCTTGAAATACCGGACACTTCATTGTCAATCTGAAAATGTTTAAAAAAATGTATTTTCATTGTCGCGCCGGACCAAGAGAAACTCATTGGGTCTGAAAATCTGGTTTTAAAACGCCTATCTTTGCCAGAACGTTTGAAAACCAAGCCTATTTTTTTGCCTGTAACTATACGCCCGCACGCCAGGAACGATACATTTATTTTCAATGCGTAGGTTTTTGCGGAGGCTTACGTAGGTTTGGCGGAGGCTTACGTAGTTTTTTGCGTGGAATCTAACTATAGCCGCGTAATAACTTTACGCCGCACCCCCCCGCTGTATTAGGTTTTTTCCCTATGGTTTCACTTCCTGAAAATTAAATTCCTGGAACTAGACATAAAAATATCAAATGTGAGATTAGGCCAGTTTTAGGAAGAGTGTTTTGTGCAGGATAACAGTTGGAATGAAAATTATGGTATCTAGGGCAGATAATTTTTCTTCGGAAGTGAAATTTCTAAATTTCAAACTTCAAGTATCCCATGAAGAAACTTTTCATCTATTTAAGAAGTGAATTCAGTCAATAAAAAAATTGTTCACAGTTTGTAACTTCCTTACCATTAATTTATTGAAAATAAAAAAAAAAGTTGTAATAATCTGCTTTCCATAGGGAAAAATAAACACTGTTCATCAAAAATCATGCTTTTTTCATCAAACATTTTTGAACTTATTATATAAATTACTTATGAATTTATGAGATATGTCATACTCTGATAATGAATCGAAGCTGAACAAAACGTAGACGGTGGCCAGATCACTTGTGCAGTCGTTTCCGACAGCATGTAACTTGTGAAGACAATGTGACCGTGTATGACCGTGATTATATGGTACTATCTTGCTTTCTCAAACTGTAATTTCTAGAACTAAAAATCTAAATTCTAGTATATAAAATCTCGATGTAAAATATTTAACCTTTCAACTTCCGTATCAGAAAAAATAAAATTTCCACTGGCTTTAAACTTTCTGTAACCCATATTCAATAGTAGAGCCACAATTGTGGCTCTGTGCCTGGCGAACTTTTATTTATATGCTCACAAGGGTAAGAAGGGTAGCAGCAATGTGCAGACCTTGGCCGTCAATTTAAACTTACGAAAAATAATATGTTGGTTTATTTTTTTCCTGCTTGTTATCCGTTAGCTGAACCAGAATAAACTGTGTAATCCAGCTCAATAAAAATCATTTTTTAATCTATTTTAGGAAAGAATTTGAGTTGAACTTTTTATTTTGAATCGTAAAATTTTCAAAAAAAAAAATTCAAAAATATTATTAAAATTTCACGCAATTTCTCACCCAAAATTTTTTATTTTCTAAAAATCTGTGAATAAAAACGCAAAAAGTCTGTAAAGTAAATTGAAAAGTGGTTTTGAGTATCTTTTAACAGATACTTAAGTATGTTAGAAATGGGAGAAGAGAGTATAAACGTTGCATAATGAACACTTTATTGAAGATAAAAATAGAATAAAAAATTTTCACATTTTTTCTTTTCCAAAAATCACTCCGAAAAATGTAACGCATCTTCCACGTCGCTGCTACCCCCTAAACTCCTCTCAAAACTATTTTATATAGTTTGCTCTCTAGCATCGTAAGCGTACATAATTCATCTATGCGACCATAGGCTTTTGGTTTCACAAATACGTTCATGTAGAAAGTCGGCCACGGAGATCATTTTGGTGGGTCTTCCATACGAATATGATGACCTTTTCCTCAAAAAATCGTATGACTTTCAGTAATTTATGAATTAGGAAATTCGTAATTCAAGCCTATTGTCATTTTTAACTACATTCTTTATGGCGATTAAATCCACTCCCAATTTCTTCAATCTACAATTTTTTTTAATTTTCCAAAATTCGCAATTTGTAAAGTATATTTTTTCTTTGTATATTTAAGTTTGCGTTTCTTTTCTTGATTTCTCACGATTATTTTTCATGAATATGAGTTCTACATATTTTCAATGAAAATAAAAATTGAATTTATCTTAAATTGTCAAAATTAATATCTTATTGCGATAATTTGAAGATTTTCGAATTTGATTTCCATTTCCAAAGGCGGCGATGTGATAGCTCTTTTAGTTAACTCGTAGACTCGATTCCGCAATATGCCGCACACCATTAATCGCATTTTACGACGCTTAACATAGATGACAAGACTCAAGTTATAAAGTTATCGATAAACTTAAAGACAAAATGACGTTTGTGCGTTTTTTTTATTGAAAATTTTTACTGTATTACAGTACTTATTTTTTGCAAAAATTTTTTAAATCACAAAATTAAACCTTTCATCGTGATCAAAAAAAATCTAAGACTTTTTCCCATTACACTATTAGCCCCAAAAAGATCACGTGACCGTATATTAAAGATAAGGTTGGTAAAAGTAGTACTGTTTTTTTCCAAAAATTGCTTAAATCAATTTTGAAAGAAGTGAAGTGGTTCCTTAGAAGTTTTTAAGATTTTTACATTACACTCAAGTCCGAAACGATCACGTGACCTCAAATTAAGAAATGAGTTTTGGCCCAAGTACCCAAATAGTACTCAAATTACGCGAAAAAGTTTTGAGGACTCAATACACACCTAATTTAAAGAGTTTTGAACATAATAATATTTTCCAAACACCGTCACGTGATCTTATTTTTCAAGAAATAAAGGATTTATTTATGACATATTTTAAACTTTATTTTTGGATTATTTCGTCACGTGATTTATTCAGACTTTCCTGTAATGAGAAAAAGTCTTAAAACGTTTGAAGTTGACCCTCGGAATTTTTTGACGTAATTGAGTACTTTTTCAAATTACTGTACATTGGTACCATATATTTTTTTTCACAGTACTCAAATCAGCGAAAGACCCCTCAAAAGAATCGAGAACGAATTTTCTAAGACTCTAAATGCATTACGTATGGCCTCCAGTTTAATTAGAGCCCAGATTAGTCTAGCTTCGAAATGCTGATACATAAGAATGCGTAGGCGAGAGAGAAGGTGAGAAAAATGAATAATTACCGATTGGGTTTTTTTAATTCAAGATTTCTGTTTGTATTATTTGTGAAAATTGGCCTCCGGTTAGAACGAATCCTCTAGAAGCAAATCTTCCGAAAAATTACATTCACATATGAATCAAAAAGGTTGCGATACGCGTAGGCGTGACTTCGTCTCTGCATTTCCCACATAATATATTAAACAATAATTTCAGAGTCATTACTAGAGAATTTTGCAGAAACATATAATATATTTTAGACATGAACTAGAGAAATATTGAAGTTAATTAACAGGTATTGCAAATATAAATAAAGTTAAATTCTCATATTATTGCACTTTTATAGCGCGTCATGGGTAATTTCCGCAAGTTTTTTTTCTCATCCATTAAATCCTTATGTAATCGAATTTTTTATTTTATTTTAAATTCTATATGCAAATTGTCTGAATATTATTTTAAGCTATTGAAAAATGATGTTGATAATGAAACTTTGCTATATGGCCGATTATAAAGTGAGCAACTAGTTGCAAATCGAGTCTGGGTACAGATTCATGTCTAAAGTCTACGAGTTAAAGAAAACCAATTAAACGAAACTCGATTGAAAGCAACGACCAACATGACAAAGCCTTAAATTAAAATTAACGATATATTTGGAAAAGTTAATTTTGTTAAATAATTTCTGACGATATTCAAAAATAATCATACGTGAAAAATGGTATGTTTATAAACAATACAAAAATAACCTAGAAACGTTCAAATTGAACTGCAATTATTCAATATTTTGAAAAAATTCTGAAAAATAATTGAAAAAGTTTTACCAAATTTTTGTGATTTTCCAGTACTTTTATAAGTGCTTTTCCTGCTTAATCGTTTGAAATTGTTATTCTTGGCCAATACGGTGTTTAATTTTCTCCCTTACTAACCATAAGTCATAAATCTGTAATAAGGTGATTGTACGGAAACTCATGCTTGCCTTTTGTGGTTTTGTGATAAAAATAAGTAACAAATTTGTTTCCGGAACTATTTGTTCATATCTCAGCTAACATCCCTGGCAATTACGCGCCAAATACGTCTTTTTTGTCTACCAATAAATATATTTTTGTAAGTCATAATTATTTCAGAATTATAAAAACTTTGATGAAAAAATAAGTTTATGTGTCAAATTTGAATTTGAGCTTATGTATTCCGCTTTTTTATTTTGCCTGTACAGCCTGATTTGTTACTCACACAAACATCAAACAAGTTTAATCGATAAACAAAATAGGAACAAAACTGTTTTGAATTTTATCATATTGAATGCATAATACATGAAGTACAGTGACGTTCGTTTTTTTTACTTATACCTAAATTTGTTTTGCATTGAATGATTGAAAAAAACTAACCCATAGGATGAAGTTGTTATGCATAGCTCAATTCGAGAGCAATGATTTTTATTACTAGACTTTCTCGAGTCTGTGCCACATAATGTTACCATTACCGGTAAATAACCGGGTTAACAAAGAATATCGTTTCAAAACTTTAATACATAGGAAGTTAATTTAATTGAAGGAGCTGAAAGTTTTTGACGAATATTTTCTGGGGTACAAATTTTGTAATATGACCCCAATTTGGGGTCAAAATTAACAAATGACTCATTTGAGGTCATGGTACATATCACATGGAGAGATAATTTCACTAAGAATTCGAAATCTGGTAAACAAAATTTTTTTGAATGTAATTGACCCCAAAATGATCAAAAAAGCGTTTTTTGGCTATTCAAGTTCTCTAGAAACGGTCAACGTCAAATTAAGTGCCTTTTGTACCGAAAAACTGCAAATTTTTAAACTGCTTATTTGAGGGTCAAATTTCCATAATATGACCCATTTGGGTCAAATTCCCAAAAACGACGGCCGAAAAAGGGGATATTAATTTAAAATTTAATTTTTGAAATAGCCCCAAATCGGCCGAAAGGCCGATAATAGGGGATTCTATGTTTAAAATTTAATTTGTTGGAAAATGACCCAAATGCCGACAGCGTCCGATAAAGGGGGATTTTATGTTTTTAAATTTAATTTTGTTTGAAAACTGAGCCCCGAAATCGCGCGAAGGCCGATAAAAGGGATTTTAGTTTAAAAGTTTAATTTTGTTGAAAATAAGCCCCAATCGGCGATAAAAAGGGGATTTTTAATGTTAAAATTTAATTTTGTGTGAAAATGAGCCTGCTAATCGGCCGAAGGCCGATAAAAGATATATGTTTAAAATTTTAATTTTTTGGGAAATGACCCCCAAATCGTCGAAGGCCGATAAAAGGGGAATTTTGTGTTAAAATAATTTTGTTTCGGAAAATAAGCCCCAAATCGGCCGAAGCCGATAAAGGGGGAATTATGTTTTAAATTTAATTTTGTTGAAAAATGAGCCCCGATGCCGAAGGCCCCGAGACAAGGGATTTTTATGTTTAAAATTTTTAATTTTTGTTGAAAATAAGCCCCAAATCGCCGAAGGCCGATAAAAAGGGGATTTTATGATTAAAATTTAATGTTGTTGGAAAATGAGCCCCAAATCGGCCGAAAGGCCGATAAAAAGGGGATTTATTTTCAAAAATTTAAATGTGGTTGAAAAAATTGAGCCCTCAAATCGGCCCGAAGGCCGATAAAGGGGAATTGTTATCGGGCTCATTTTTTCAGCAAAATTAAATTTAAAACATAAAATCCCCTTTTACGCCTTCGGCCGGATGGGGCGCATTTCCAACATAAATTAAATTTTAAACCAAAAAATCCCCTTTTATCGGCCTTCGCGATTTGGGGTCTTTCTTTTTTCTATTTTTTTGCTCATTGCCTAAAAAAATTAAATTTTTAAGAACATAATATCCCCTTTTAATCGGCCTTCGCCGATTTAAGGGCTCATTTTTCAACAAAATAAATTTTAAACATAAAATCCGCCTTCTTTATCGCCCGATTTGGGCTCATTTTCCAACAAAATTAATTTTAAAACATAAAACTCCCCTTTTTATCGGCCTTCGCCGATTCGGGGCTCCATTTCCAACTAAAATAAATTAAAACATGAAAATCCCCCCTTTATCGGCCTTCGGCCGATTTGGGGCTCATTTTCCCAACAAAATTAAATTTTAAACAAAAATCCCCTATTATCGCCCTCGGCCGATTGGGCTCATTTTCCAACAAAAATTAAAAATTTAAACATAATATCCCCTTTATCGGCCGATTTGGGGCTCATTTTTCAAGCAAACCTAAATTTTAAACGAAAAAATAAATATCCCTTTTATCGCCTCCGTTTGTAATTGACCCCAATGGGGCAATTATGAAAATTGACCCTCAAAAATATATCAGTAAAAATTTGACAGTTTTTGGTACCAAAATCACTAATTGACGTTACCGTTCTAGAGAAAGCTTGAAATAAGCCCAAAAACCTGTTTTGATCAATTTTGGGGTCATATTACATCCAAAATTTTTTTTTTACAGATTCGAATCTTAGTGAAATTATCTTCCTATGTGATAGTGTACCGATGACCTCAAAATGAACCCCCCCCCCCTCATTTTGGTAATTTGACCCCAAATAGGGTCATATTACAAAATTGAACCCAGAAAATCATTCGTCAATAAAATTTCAAGTCTCCTCCAATAAAACACTCCTATGTAATTAAAGTTTTCGAGAACGATCAATTCTTTGTTAAACCCGTTATACGGTAACTGGTAAATGTATGGCACGAGCTCGAGAACAGCTAGTAATCACAAATATTGGCTTCGAATCGAGCTATCATAAAACTTCAATCCTATGTCCTAGTTTTCAAATCTATTCCATGCAACAATTTTAGGTATAAAGTAAAAAAAAACGACGTCATCCAAAATAGAAACTCAATAGACTCTGAAGACTTAAAACGTGTATTAAACCACCAGCCAACCATAATTTCATTTATTAATCAATTTTTACTTTTAAGAAAAAGAATCAAGAGAAAAAATAGACAGGGGTGATAAGAGTCTTAATGTAGTGCTGCCTCGGTGATTGTATAAAACTCATAAAAAAGTCAAATATATGTTAAATATTCGCGACTGGAAAATAATTCGGCCGTCAAACTGAATATTAACACAATATACTTCAAAATTGAGCGAAGCGATTGTAAATATTCGCGCGTAATTTATCATTGAAGTCTTCATCGAAAAATATGCTTAGTCATGGCCACCTCAGCCGCCCATGGCTGTTTTCCTTTCAATCAGAGAAATATTGCCTGACTCATATTTTGAGAATCATCACCATATCATTACCTTTTTTTTTTAACCTACATTTCTATAGTGGGAAGGCCTCATTTCAGTTGTAATGACAACTACAGTATTGTTACTTTTTGACAAAAAAGAAGAAAAAAGGTCCCGTTTCGGACTATATTTCTGATTTTTCCTCTGTAAAATTTTAAAGCCACTTGAAAAGTCAATCGATGAGTGTTTCCATAGCCACCATTTAAACGTGTGGAGTCCACACTGTGGACTGTCCCATTATTAACCTATCAACTATTGAGAGGCCCACTTTGATTTGAGATGTAAGATTCTGGACAGTTTTGAACCAAAAACTGATTATCATCACATATTTGATCGTCGTCTTCTGTGTTTGTATCTTTTTTTATTATTTTTTAGAAGAAAATTTCGAAATTATATTTGAAATACAGAACAAAAATAAGAATACGCCCGAAAATTTTTCAAACCTGGGAACTCCCAGGCTGGAAGTACTGTAAAAAAAACGAACTATAGTCGAAATAATCATATTTAAAAGAATAGGACTAATGGCCATATGAAATAAAAATTAACTACGTGGGTAAGAATTAAAAATGAAAGTTATGTTTGTTATGGGGGTTGCAGTAAAGGGGTGTATAAGGGCTGGAAAGGCTTTTTTTCGAAGGCTCAGAACTTTTATTTTCTTCGTTACAATCTTGATAAAAATCTCAGGAAAAGTTGTTTCGAATCTCTGGAACACAATTTACTCTGACTTTTTTCATTAGCATGTTCCGTACAAACCGGTAACATTGAGGTTTATACGCGGAGCAAATTTTTTTGTGAAGTCTTTTTTTTTCGCGCTTATTTCAAAACAACGTCATTTTCGGAATGCTAACAGTCCAAGGGGTGGTGAGCAAGAATATTGCAGAGTACTTTTCGAATTTGGGTTTTTTGGCCAGTGAAAATTAAGCGTTTTTCGGTAACCAGTGTTTTTGATTGAGGGTCGGCGACCATTATTTGACCTCTAATGACCGGTCAAAGTTCAAGGTCAATTTCACGTTCATCGTATAGACTTGTAAGTACCCCCAAAAAAATAGGAAGGGTCAACTTTTTGATGAACGTATTAGCAACTATGGGTCAATAATATACTGAAAGGTCGCTAGAGAGCAAAAACTGGTCAACACCCAGGGTCAATCTCAAGTTCATCGTTTAGACTTGCAAGTACCCTCAAAAGAATCGGAAGGGTCGAATTTCTGATGATCGTAACAGCAACTATGTGTCAATAATGTACTGAAAGGTCGCTAGAGAGCAAAAACCTTTTTGCTCTTTAGTTTTTCCTCTCTAGCGACCTTTCAGTACATTATTGACCCATAGGTGCTAATACGTTCATCAGAAAGTCGACCCTTCCGATTCTTTTAGGGATACTTACAAGTCTATACGATGAACTTGAGGTTGACCTTGGGTTTTGACCAGTTTTTGCTCTCTAGCGACCTCTCAGTACATTATTGACCTATAGTTCCTAATACGTTCATCAAAAAGTTGACTCTTCCGGTTCTTTTGGGGTTACTTACAAGGCTATACGATGAGATTGACCTTGAACTTTGACCGGTCGTTAGAACTCAAATATTGGTCGCCGACCCTTAATAAAAAAAACGGGTAACCGAAAAAACGCTTAATTTTCACTGGCCAAAAAATCAGCCTTTTAGCACTTCATACGGCTTCGCTAGAACTGGATCACATACTACCTGTGAAATCACGAAAAATTGACCTTAAAATCGATTTTTTTTGAACATTTTTAATAAAAAAAAACCTTAGTCTTCAAATAACCAAAAAAAAACTCTACAAAATAGCTTGAACACATTAAAACCTATTTTTTATTTTTGAAATTCCTTATTTCAAATCGTCTGACGCAAACAAAGTAATTTGAGATAAAAATCTCAAAAAAATTTCGCGATTTCGGCAAATTCGGCGATATTGGTCACTTTCCGCGATATGGGAACAGGAATTATTTTAGCTTAAAATCGTGATATTTCGTAGGTTAAATTCGGCGATTTCAGCACATTCGACGATATTGCCCTCCCCTCTGTACTGAGCTATGCAGAGCCGTCAATGAGGGGTAGACCAAAAATTCATATAAAAAAAGAAAGCTATCAATAAGTCATCTTAAATTCATCAAAAGCCAAAATAACCGGATTTGGTTAAGAAAAAATCTAAAACAGCATAATTGAGTTCGTCAAATTTCAGGCTCAAACTCAAAATATAAATTTAAAGT
>SCLH01001087.1:118130-136985 GCA_004367855.1 Oikopleura vanhoeffeni | reverse complement strand
CTCATCAGACCGGAAATGCATGATTTCGATGCAATTTTTTTGTTTTATGTATTATAAAAACCACTAATGTAATAGTTGGTAAGTTTATCCGCAGCCTTTATAAGGTTGTGGTTTTATAATACTTTAGTATTTATATTTATTGTGTGGTGCGTCGGGGATGGTGGATGGTTGCCCGAAATTCACTCTGAATTTATAGGGCCGCATTTTCGCCAAAATTGGCCATTTTGCCGTTTTTTATTTTTGGCCTTTTATTTGGCGAAAATTTATTCGTCTGATTAGTTGTTTTCGAACTCCTGATGTTTCTCAAATCTAGAAAAGTTTTATCGCCCCGGGGTATTTTAAGCGTATTGTTGAAATTTATTAAATTTGTTGTAAATAGCTTTTATACCCGTTTATGAAAAAACTCTAACTTTGTATTATAAAAACCACTAATGTAATAGTTGGTAAGTTTATCCTGGCTGTATAATAAAAGTGGGCTTAAACCCTTTATAAAAGGGGGAGATTTCCACTGTAAAGTGGTAATTAATGTAGTTCTTGGGTGCCACTTTTTAAACCCCTTTTTTAAATGGTAGAAGCACATTTTTATGTTCTTGGGTGGTGTATTATGACGTTATTTCGATGTGTTTATTTTCCCCGGTGGTTTGTTCTATTCTGAGTGTTTTTATTGGTTGATAGTTTTTGACCCCGTGGTCAAACTTCTCAAATTTTGCTCTAGTTTAAAGTTTTTAAACAAATTAATTTTAAACTTAATATATCTCGAAATATTAATTTCGTAGGAAATCAAAATAAAATTATATTTTTTAAATATGCCCGATCCCGATATATTCAACGATGGTCATGTTGAGAACATTATTGAAATTGAGAGGTTAGTTTTTTGTAGATTATACTGTATATTTAGTCAGTATTTTTTGGTATATTTTGTAAAATTTTTTAGTGACGAGGCTTTCAATTTGTCTTTTAATCCGATTGTGGATTTTCCCCGGTGTTGCAATCCTTCGTCTGAGAGAACTATTGGATATTACTGCAAAGTTCCTATGAGTGAAAGGTTAATTGAGGATGTAGGAGAATATGATCACTACCGTAGTGACGATTTCTATCGTATGCGTGTTGCCCGATTGGCTCTAGCTCCCCGTAGGTACCGGCACCTACTTTTTGAATATAATTTTCAATTTTTTGTTTTAAGTAATATGGAGCATTTGGCCAATCGGTGCGATAATTATTTTTCTAGATTACCAGAGGGTTTTCAATTTGCATTCGGGGCTTTCAAGCATGAACAGCACATTTTGCGTGTGGCTGACATTTCTGGACGTTTGTCTACTTACCCGTCTTTATATGAGGGAGTAGAGCTAAAAATATCATTAGCTGTTTTTGATAATGAGTTTCATGATCATTTTGCCTCTTGGTGCACTCCCATGAACATGGTACGTTTGTGCCTAGATTCGAATTGGGATTTTACCCCCGGTGAACAACAGTTAAATTTTGGACGCGACTGATTTATTTTGTTATTTTTACAATAAAATTTTGTTGTGCTATTTTGGGCAATTTATCGTATTTTTATTTGTTATGCCACAATATTCCTTTTCGTACCGTGTAGTCATTATTTCAAAAAAGCCCCGGTGAAATTATATTTGTATTATTTTTGCCATAACCTCAAATTTTTTCATTTAACCTCGATTTTTGCCTTAATCCTGCGTTTGTGTTTTTCCTGTCAATTATCTCAAGCATTTAAATAAAACGGATATTATTATTTTAAGTTTTGGTAATTTATTTATTGTGAAAAAGCAGATTATTGTGCAAGAAAAGTTTTTAACTCCGAGATGTCCCCGGTGTGTTCGATTTTTATGGCGTGAGTTGGGTCTGTCAGACCAAATCCGTAGCGTGGGTTGAATTGTTCCCAATTTTCATCTAATTTTTTAATGAAGTTACCGGTTTTATTTTTGTAGCAAATTGCTGAAAATTTTTCGTGTGGGAATATTAGTAGGAAAATGTAATCTTTTTCATCGATTAATGATTTTTCGTACTGTATTAAAGATCTTTTTAACTCCCCGGTGTTTTTATTCGGTTGCGACAGAATATAATTTATGTTTTGGTATTCTTTGTAATAAGTTTGCCAAATTGTCAATAATTTAGCGTGGATTATTTTTATTTCCATTTTTTGCTTAGCCCCATTATTTCCAGAAGTTTTATTTTGCCAGGCATAAAAGTCAAGGTAGTCTACTTGCGTCCCATGTTTCAAATTTGTGAACGAGCAAATGTTTTTTGATAAATTTTTTGTTTCTGAAACTAGATTTTCGAAAGCCATTTTATCTCCCCGGTGATCTTTCATATATTGTATAAAGCCTGGATTGTGTTTTATCGCGACCAAGGATTTTTCGGTTTCTTTATATCCTCTGTATGAATTTTTTAGGCTATAGTATTCAAAATTTCTCTCGGCTGATTTCAACATGTCATATGGGTAAGCCATTGAGTTATATTGGGCGGTTGTGACGCTTAGGAGTTTTTTAGACATTTGTTTTCTCACATCGGCGTCACGTAAAACGGTACTCAATATTCCTAGCATCAGATTGCCGAAAATATAGTGATTATCCGACATTTTTGATTTATTCGCGTTCTAAAAATATTTTTAAAGTTTTTAGTCGTGTGTGTTTAAAATAAAATATTTTTATTTGGTAAGTAGGGTGTCCCCGGGGTGATAAATATTTTAGTTTTTTGACAGATATTTGGTTTTAATATTTTAAGACCTCAAGATTGTTTTGCCAATTTCAATAAATCTGACTACATGGATTATCATCCATTTTAAATCTCTTTGACCTTTCATAAAGTGATTCATTTTCGAGTTTTCCCCCGCGTATTCGATGAATCTTGCCCCGGTGAATTCATTCATTAGTCTGTTCTGGAGATTCCAGTTTCCTATTTCTGTATGATTCATTATATTTGTGAAAACCCAATCCGATGTGTAGACACGTGAAAGTTCTTCATCTAGATCTAGCATTTTGGTTATAACTTCCCCGTAAGTCAGATTTTTATTTTGAGTTGTTACCCAAAAGTGCCCATTTCCTTTTCCTTGCGTGATATCGAAAATTTTTATAGCTATTTTTATCAGGTTTTCACAGTGTTCGACCCAAATAGGTATGTAGTTTACAATGTCTATTTTGGCGTTTTTGTCTACTAGTACTAATGTTTTTTGGAGCCCGTGTGTTAATAGTAGACTGCTTAATTTCATTCTAAATTGGCTTTTTATTAGTTATTTTTTGATTGAATAATATTTGTTTATTAATTTACGGTTTTTCAGATTGATTATTGTTTAATTTCAAGTTTTATATAAGATTCTTTTTTCGTGAAAATTCTCTCTGTAGCCCCGGTGTTGATTCGTAGTATAAATTCTCTGCTTAATAAGTCAGGCTTTATACTTGATAGCAATCTGTCTCTATTTTGCTCACTTTTTTGTGTTATTTCGAAAATGTCGGTAATGATTTTTTCTGCCCCCCATTTAGTAAACATATTGAGGATTCCCCTTATTCTAGTTTTTGTTTTCCCCGGTGAAAGTTTTTGATGCAGAAAGCGTAGTTTGCTTCTCAAAAGTTCCGGATAGACGCTTATTTCGTATTTTATTAGGAAATGTATTAAGTCATCCAGTATTTGCTCGTTTAATTTTGTCATTCTAAAATAGCATAGAAATTTTTGTTTATTTTGTATGAGATATAATTTTTGTACAGTAGTTTGAAATACTCTACTGTATTTATTTTTTGATTTATTTAGATCTATTATAGTTATTTTCTGAGAGGTTGTAGGCGGCTCCTACTTTACTAGTTTCAAGCATAGTGCTTCTGTAGTGAAGTGGCATTTGACTCCCCGGGGACCAGTGCATAAATAACTTTTTTGAACTGTCGTCAATGTCATGTTCGAAAAGTGCTGATAAAATCGTATATCTGCCTGAGTGTCCTGTTATTTTACCTAGGCCTAGTTTTGTGGATCTTCTAGAAATATAGCCAACTAGTTTTTGGGTTGGTATTTTTGCACCTGCGTCGAAAATGGGTCCAACCCCGTTGCTATTTGTAAATTTTTTCCAAAATTTTAATAGGTTTTCTAATTTTATTATGTTATCCCTATTTATCTGGTATGTCAGTTGTTCTGACCGTTTTGCCATCATATTACTTTTAGACACTCGTAAAGGTATTATAATGTAGTGCCTTGAATCAGTTGTTTCTTCGAACATATCCTCCCAAAAAAGGCGAGTTGTGTCTACCATTCGGGCACCGGTGACCATAGTGATAGCAAAGCAGATAGCTGCGCATTTTGACCACCAGTTTGATTTTACTTCTAAAAGGTCGTTTATTATAAGCATGGCGTTCCCCGGGGATATAGATTTTGCTCTTTTTGCTCTATATAACTTTTCACTGAATAATTTCATTGCATAACGTTTAGCTGTTAGTTTTACTAGTGAACGTTGTGATAGTAAAATTTTTTCTTGTATTCTGTCAATCGCCAAAATGACTGTCCAAATGACGTCATCGATTATATAAGGTTTTATTGATTTTTTACGATTTTTACATCGTATCCATTTTTCTATAAAAGTTTTGATTATATTGTCTGGTATGAGCCCCCCGTCCCATTTTTGTGACTCGAGATATTTTCTCAAGGTTGCGATTGCAATTTGTTCAGTTGCTTTTGTCATTCTAGAAATAATTTTTAATAGTTTTGTAAAACTGTTTTTTCCCTAATAATCCCCGGTGTTATATGTATTATAGTACACTTATTTTAACATTATTTCTTGAGTATGGCGACTAGTTCTTTTTTGTCCAAAGTTAGTTCTTGCAATATTTTTATATGCTTGTATTCACTCTCCACTGTATTTAGTAGCTTGGTGAGTGTTTTTAGCAAGTTCCCCCGTGAGATTTTCTTGATCATTTTTGTGTGATTTATGAAATTTTCGAAATCCCTTTCTTTAAAAGCGTTTATTAGTTTGACGCGTATTTCTAGGAAGATTGACCATTTTCTAGGATTTATGATTTCAGAAGGTTTTTGATCTAATACTCCCATTTCTAAAAAAGAAATATTATTTATTGGGTAATTTTTTAGAAATTTTGTGTATATTTTAAGTAAAAAATAATTTACACCGGTGAAATGTTTTTTATACAGTATGTTTTTACATTTTGTTTTCTGATTTGAAATCTTTCCCTCTATAATTATTTCCGCCCCCTCGATTATTTTGAAAATTTCCTCTTGGTCTCGAGAAGCCCCCTCTACCCCCTCTTTTTTGGTTTCCCCGGTGATTTTGTCGATCAGAATTACGATCCGCGTTTCCCCATTTGTTGTCACGTGAATGATTATCTCTATAGTTATTGTCCCTAGAGCCCCGTTGATAATCATTTCGTCGGAAATCCTTGTTATAAGGTCTCCTTGAGTCACGTGGTTTGAAGGACTTTGAAGTGTTCTTTCGGAGGGATTCGATTTCTCTCTGATGTTTGAGCAATTTAATCTCGTTTTTTATTTTTAAAGTCCCCGGTGATTTTCCATCTAAGGCTACCCTTTTTGATCTGTCTGACTGATCAGCTGGCAGTCCCATTTCATATTTTCCCTCGTTGGTGCTATTGACCACAAATCTAGCTTGTTCATAGTAGCTTTGATTTTCCCCGGTGAGTAGCGGTTTTAAATTATCCGCTAGTCCTTGTCTGGTCATACCTACTCTTGTGTTTTCTAGGTCGTCGATAGCTTTGATTAACAATCTTGCAAATCGAGGGTCCTTTGTAGACTCTTTATATTCTTTCAAGAGGTCGTAAGTACGCTTAAAATCGAGTTCTAGAAGTTTTTCAGGCTTTCCCACTGATAGAATTAAATCTCTACCGATTTCACTTTCTAGGCGTCTGAATGGCTGAATTGCCCCCGTTGGTGCTCTTCGGTAGTTTTCATACCATCTGTCGTCGTCCCCCTTAAAAACACCCCCGCCGTTTGATTTTTTCAACTCGGCTATTTCTTTTTTGTGTTCTTTTTGGTCATTCCAGCAAACATTTTTTGCCTTTGTTGCTTTTGCTCTTTTAACTTTAAGCTCAGCAATCAAAAGTTGTAATGATTTTTTAGTCCAATCTCTGAGCAGGTCTCTTTGCTCATTGGTCAGTGCCCCGGGGTAATCTTGTTTGAGTTCTAGTGCCTTTTCAAACATGTCCATACCATTTTCAGCCTCCGTTATTTCAAGTCTAGTTTCCTCCTCTAACTTTACTTCTTGGTTATAATCGAATTGGCACTGTTTTAAATCTTGCATTTTTGCCATTATACCAAAAGAAGAGTCACCGGTGAGCATTTCCTCTTTTTGGCGCTCTCGAGCTTGGGCCTCAGTTATGGCTATGGTGTAACACTTAGATTTTTTCTTGTTGCCCCGAAGGTCACTTTTGAAATCATAATTGTCGGATGTGTCCATGTTTTCGGTCATTTTTAGTCTAGTTTATTGAAATTATCTGAAATAATGTATATTTTAATAATAATTTTTGTTTTTTGGTTATACATGGTTTTCTACACAGTTATAGTGAGAGTTTTTTATTTTGTGTGAACATAATTGTGTAAACAAATTTTTGTGTAAACAAATTTGTGTAAGCGAATGTGTGTAAACAAAATTATTTTTTATGTTTATATAATTTTTGTGTGAGTTTTTGTGTACACAAATTTATTTTATTGTCGTTACTACAATTTATTAATTTTTTGGAAAATTGTATTTATAAATCGTTGTATAATATCATTGTTGTTAAATTTTTAAGTGGGTTTGGTTTGTAGTAGCCTTCACAATGTTCATTTTTGTGTGAAGGTATAAGAGTGTCTTCCCCGGTGATATTTTTGAGATCTTCCATTTTTATCGTTTTTGGCATAAATGCTGTAAAGATGGGCATTTCATTTGTGATGTGGAAAATCAGGCAAAATCTTTTTTGGTAGTAGCTATCTATCAATTTTTTGGCGAAAAAATCTACGCAAGTGAACGGTGGAAAAACATAAGTTATATCGTTTTTCCCCGGTGTATGAGTCATAAAATCTGTAGCAATTGCGCTTGTTTCCGGAAACCGTGAAATGTATTTTTTACATTTATTATTATGAAACGTTGCTGCCCCGTCGACTGTGAATCTCCAGTTTAAAAATAATTCTATTTTTTCGAAGGCCAGGGTTGAAATTATTTCTTCTCTGGTGTCAACAGTTCTACTTGGTTTATCGGCCTTTTGATCTGCGCTTTTGCACCATATTATCTTTATATTGCAGTTAATTTTGACGCATGAAAGGTGAATTCTCCTTATTTCGTCATTTAAGTCAGGATTTTTGGCCCCTTTTTCAAAACTTATACATACACTAGCGTTATCGCATACATATGTTACCCGTTTATTTTTTAAATTTTCGGATTTCATTTCTAGGTGGGTTCGTATTGCTATTGCTTCTTTTACTGCAATGCTTTTATTTGCTTCATCTTTTTTCCAGTAAAAAGTTCTGGTTATTTCCCCGGTGTCATCAGCCCAGCCACCCGCAAACCCACTTGCGTCTGTATAAATTTTTAAATCGAAAATTTTATTATCCGTAGAGAACCATGGTCTGATTAGATTTATATCTTTAAGTTCTATCCAGACGTCTAGTTCCTCCTGTAGGCGAGAATTGTTAATAATATATTCATCGTCATTTTTATCTGCGATTTTCATTTCCTCCGTTATACGGCGGATATACAGTTGCATATTTTTAATTACTAATAAAAAGCTACATAAAACACCCCGTAGTCTTTCAATTTCTTTAAAATTTATCATTTTTTCATTTCGTAAAAATTTTAATTTTAGTTGCACCGCATCCCATTTTTCGGCTGGTATTTCGACAGTTTCTTTTACACTGTCTATTATGAATCCTAAAAATTCTATTCGGGTTGTGCACACCGGTGTAGATTTATGAATCGATATATAGCCCCCTAGCGCCACCATGAGTAAATTTGCAAGAAAAGCATTTTTTGGCGCGAGTCTACCTGTTTCTATTAGTTTTAACTCTGAATCCCCGATATCTTTTTCAATGATTAAACGGTCATCAAGATATAGTAGTGCTGCAACCCCGTGGCATCTTAGGTAATTTACTGCCACTAGGTTCCCTAGTTGAAAATCCCCGGGGACTCTACCTAGACCGAAACAGCTGCTGTGGTATGCGAAAATATACTCTCCCCATTTAAACCTAGCAACTTTTTTGGTATCTTCATCAAATTTAAACTGAAGAAAACCGCTTTGGTCATCCCATTTTGTCATAAGGTCCCCTTTTTTCAAAAATAAGAGTGCGTCCGATACCGTGTCGAGTTCGCACTTGACCTTGTACTCTTCTGTAGTTTTCCATGCCCCCCCATCGAAACATGTTCTGTACTTTGTAGTATTAGGTTTGCAGGCTAATACTACTGCCGTCAAAAGCTTGTTATCTTTTACTTTGGTCTGGTGTCCTACAAGTTCAATTGCCCCGGTGCGTACCCAGTCTTCAAACTGTTCTGTAATCCACCCAGCATTTTTAAGGCAATTTTTTCCGTTTTTCTGCTTATAATACCTTTGTATCCATTTTTCATTAATTTTAATTGATTCGACTGGAATGTTCATAAAACGAGGGTGTGTAACACCACATATATTTACCTCTTTATTTTTTGAAACCCCCATTAATTTGTGTAGTCGAGAATTTTGTTCATTTTTTATGCGTTTTGTCGATAATAAAGTTTTATTTCTAAATTTTCTTGGTTTATCATGCGGTATATTGGCCTGGTTGTCGAAGGCCGATATCCCCGTATGTACCTGTTTATATGCTAGGTGTTTTAATTTATCGTTTTTCATTTTATTAATGAGTATTAGCCACACCGGTGAGTAATAACTGAAAACACCCCCCTTAAAATGTTCTGAACTTCGGTAGTTTATATATTCCCATTTTGGTTTTAAATGTCCCGCAATTGTTAGTTCGAACATATCCAATAAGGATAGGCTATACTCTAACCATTCGGTGTGTTTAAGAGGCCAGTCTAGTTTTTCCCCGGTGATAGTGCATGCTGGTACGTCTGAATCTGGTTTGTTTTCTGCTTGTTTTTTATGAATTTTCCCATTTTTAACCAAAAGTTGGACCTTAGCGTCTAGTTGTTTATATGTAAGAGGTTCTATTGTAACTGGTTTTTTCACTTTTTCTTTCGGAAGTTGATTTTTTAAATATTTCAATTTTGCCGATATTTCCATTCTACAAAAAGTCACAAATTTATAAAAAACATATTTTTTCTAATTTTTTGGTCACCGGTGATCATTTGGTCACTGGTTTAATTTTTGTGTAAACAAATTTGTGTAAACAAATTTGTGTAAACAAATTTATTTTTTAAGTTTGTATAAATTTTGTGTGAGTTTTTGTGTACACAAAATTAATTTATTATTGTTATTACCATTTTTTGGTCACCGGTGATCATCTGGTCACTGGTGATCATATGTATAGATTTTTTGAAATGTTGAAATTTTAATTTTAATAGTGTTTTGAAATATATTAGAAATAAATTTTAATTAGGTTTTTTAATTTTCTGTGGTTTTTATAAGACCATCTCGATATTTCCTTCTTGGATTTCGAACGCTGTTTGAGCGTAAAAACCACCCCGGTGTTGTTTTCTGGGTTTGTTGAGCACTTGGAATCGCCACGAACAACGCATTCTGGTAGATGCCCCTTTCCCCAGCCGTAATTTAGTTTTGTGTAAATGTCCCTAATACCCCGTTGACAGACTTTTTTAAGGTTAGTGTACTCATTGCCAAATTTTTGTAGGAAATTATGCAGTCTGTACCAGCTCATTCCCCGCGTCGATCTGGATATGTTTCTTTTATAACATATCCATAATGGGTATGATTTTAGTTCCACCCCTTTCTGGTCGGTTGGCCACATAAGATCCCCGATGACTGTATTTAAGCTTTTCCATTCATTTAGCTCAACTATGTCAAAATTTAGCATGTTGATCAGATGGTTTAGCCCTCTTTCAACTGCTCTTTTTACTTCTGCTTCATGCCCCGGTGCTCCTATAGTAACTTGTTCACATTTTTCTGTTACCAGGTTATTGTATACGATTTCCTGCGATAACCTCTTATTGGTCAGAACTTTGATATGCTTAGTTCTAAGTTTTTGCTTTGCGGGAAACATTTCTTAAAATATCTAATTGTTATTGGTTATTTATTTTTAATGTTTTCTAAAGTGTTTTTATGATGCGAAATAAAATTAAATGTTGGTCACCGGTGAGCAGATAAAGTTTTTTGAAAATTTTTATTTTTAATGTCTCAATAAGTTGTTGTTTCGTAGTTTTCTGGGAGTAATTTGTGACTTTTTCGAATTTTCCCCGTTGCTTGTTGTTTTGTCGGCCTCGCTGTCTAGCTCTTCGTTTTCTATAATTAAAAAACATTAGAGGTCGTCTGTGATTTTTTCACAGAATAGTTTTCTAGTTTTTTATTTTACTGATTTTTAACTTAGTTTTTAAACGCCTATTATTACCTTCGGTATTTTGTGTTGTTTTTGTAATTTTGGCTTGGTTATTATTTCTGGTTACGGTCGTCATAAGTACATGTTGTCGGCTCTCTGGCGCTAACATGTTGCAATTTTCTTTGCGATTGTTAAATCGATTTTTTGTGACGCGTCCCCTGTTCCAACCCCGGTGTTTATTTTTACCCAATCTGTTTCCATTTGATCTGGTTTGAAATTTTATGGCCCTTTTTTGTGTCTCGATTGCCATTTCGAGATTTTCTATTTTGGCAGATTGGTGCGCCATGTAGGCCTCTTGTCTTAGCCATTGGTGTCTTTGCTCGTTATGCATGAGCAGTGTTTTTAGGTTCCCCGGTGTTAAATTGAAGTTTTCTTAAAATATGCCTTATAGAGAAAATTTTTTAAATTTTATAGTTTAACAGAACCTATTGTGGCGCTATGGAGCTCATCTCTCAGCATGTGACCGGCTTCTATTTCGGCCATTTTTAGATGATTGTTTAAGGATGCGCGACCTCCGTAACTTTGTCCCCGGTGATTGTTTTCTACAAAATTATTTCTACGATAACCTCCGCGTGAATATTGTACAACGTTACTCATAATCTAGAAAAATTTTTCTTATAACCAATTATTTTCATTATATTTTAATTTTGATCTTAGTCTGGTTTTCAAAATTTATTAATGATATCGGATTTTATTATATGTTTTTTATTTATTTTTAATTGAAATGTACTGGAACTGTATTTTATAGTAATGTCAGGTAAAAGGTAATAATGTTTTCTTTTGCTAAGAGGGTTCTGATTGGCTTATTTATGTTCGCGCAATTTTGATAATTTTTGACTCATATTCTGGTCCCCCGGTGATTCTCGATATTCTTTCTTTATCGTCTCGTATTTCCCGAGTGAAAATTTTTTCGGTCCCTCCCGCTTAATCCCCCGTCGAGTGTCGGTCTCTTCTTCATCGGAGACATGTGGGGAGAGTGTATCCGCGGCCATTTGTTGTCCGCTTAAAATGGCTGTATTTTATTTTTCAGTTAATAAATATTTTGGGTTTTTTATTTTTACCTGAATTATTTTCGCCCCGGTGTTCTCTGATTGGTCGGCTATCTTCAGCTTGACCAAATTTTTTGTATAGCTCTTTAGTGACACCATTGAAAAATCCCATCTCTTCGTAGGGGTCGTTTGCAGTTAGCTTTAATTTTGAATCACCCCATTCAATAAAGCGTCTGTCTTGGTTACTTTTAATTCCCCGGTGAATTGATAGATTTTCATTATCTAAGCATTCTGGTATAATTTTGACCAAGTTGTCAAAAATGTCCCCGGCGTTTGGTCTGTGTTGTTCTAAAATGCGGATGCATTTTTTCACATTCTTAACGATCTCTACGTTCTCCCCGTAGATATGACTGATCAGATTTTTTAAAACCAATAATTTTGGTAGGAGGCTAGTTTGGCTCAGTCCCGACGGATTAGTCATATCTAACATGAGTTCGCGTAGACTATGAATGGCCATAGAAGAGATTTCTTCTAGTTTCATTCTCGAAAATGGCTCTTCGTCAGCTAGAATATCCGCAAAATGCTGGATCACCATTTTGTCTAAGTTATCCCCGGTGAAAAAGTTGACGTAGTTTATTGCTAACAAATTTGTGCAGTTGCCTAGATGTGCCCCGAAGATTTTTAACATTTGTTTTGTTAGTTTATCAGACCACGTTTGGTTTGATTTCAGCATTTCTGATACCCCGGTGTTATTAACATTTGGAAATTGTTTCACATTTTTTAGTATGTAACAATTTCCCTCTGCGTTTTTAATAGCAGCTGAGCATGCTGCTGCGAGTTCTTCCTGCTCTTTTTGTCCAAATTTAAGTTCCCCGGTGATGTCTTTTTTCATATTTTTAATTTCTAACTCATTATTTCTTAGGCGGATATCTTGAGTTTTTTCCCCTTCGATCAATTCCTCAATTTTTTCTCCTAGCCCCGATGCGATTTTTTGTTCGGTTTTTAGCCGTTTCGTGATTTTGGTGTCGATCGCCTCCTTGATCTAAAAAATATTTTGAAGAAATTTTTTCTTTGGTCCCCGGTGAGCAGGTCGCATAAATTTTTTCAAAGATTTTTTAATTTGTGTTTTAATATGAGTTTTTTGATTAATTGTACTTTTAGAATTGTTTTTGTGTTTTTGTAATTTTCAAAATGAATTCTGGGCGTTAATTTTGTATTGGCGGAAATTTGTTTTTTATCATAGATTTTAGGTCAAATTTTTATTTTATTCATTTTTGTAACCCCCGACACCGTTTCTTATCAAGTTTTGAGGTTTTTATATTTTTTGGTCACTGGTGGTCAGATGTACCTTTTTATAAATTTTTTACCTTTTTATTGTAGAAATTACCCATTTCTTCAAAAACTAGGTCTCGTACTGTTTTTTGGTTAATTTCGTCGCTGGTAGGACCTGTTTTTTCAGGTGTTTCGGATTCTTTGAAAGTATTTCCCCGGTGATCTCGTATTTCCAAAATTTTTGTTTTTAACAATTCTCCAGCTTCATCTTCCCATTCCCAGTTAGTGTCGAAAATTGTGCCGCAGGTTGTTTCGTCGATTTTGTCGTCGTTTAACAACTGGCCAAGGTTCATTTTGACCATCATTAAGTTTATGACGGAGTTAAATGTTCCGTCCTCATTCCAATCTAACCCCGTTGCTAACTTTTGCAGTTTATTGCCAAGCTTTTTCAGCACCGTAGAAACGATTTTGTTGGTCAGTTTTGCGTTTTTAGCCTTTGGGGTGGTCTCTTTTCCACTTTTGACTTCTTCTTCACATTCTGCCACAAATTTGTCGAAAACTGCGTCTTCAGCTATCATCAAATTTCTTTCTGGTTCTTCCCCGGCGTCTTGGCGTGATTCATTAGCAAGTTTTAAACGTTCCTGCTTAGGGGTTTTCGAACAAAAATTGAATACAGTATGTTATTCAAAGTTTTAATTTAGGAGACTCATCCCCGGGGTTTTTATGGTTTAAAAAGGAAACCATAGTGCCCCGAGGGTAGATCTCCCGGCTGCGTTTTTGTTCGATACCTTCCTGGTCGTTGTTCTTCATTCTCTTTTTGTAAATTCTGATTTTATTTTGAAAAAATTTTCTGGCTCTCAAGTCCTTGAAATATTTAAAAGGTGAGTGACGGGTTTTAGTTTGTAATTATTTTCTATAAAATTTTTTGTGTCACGTGACTAAGCGGTCCGACAAATTTTCTGCGTATTTTTAACATTTCGCCTTAGGTATTATTTTTAATTTGTACACTTTTGTGTCACGTGATCAGTCTGTCCGACAATTTTAAGCTATTTATTTGTATTTTTCCCCGGTGAATTAATGTTACGTAATTTTTACCTCTTCCAAAACGTGGAATTTTCGTTCTATTATATTCTCGAAAATTCTCGATTTAATTTCTATTTGTTTTTTCCAGGTAGCTAGTTCGTAAAATTGGTTGTTCCTATAGTTTTTGTACTTGATCCGTTCCCTTGCGTTTTTGCTGTTCATATTTTTGCTTTTGAAAATTTGCTGAATAAAATATTTTTGACTAATTTGACTTTTTTATCATAATATATTTTTATTTCCGTTTTGTGCGAGTGTAAATAAATGGCAATGTTTACAGGTGAAATGTGCTGGATGCAAACATTTTTGGGGTTTTTTAAATTTGATACCCCGGTGTGAAATTCAGGTTTTTTGTTTTGACAGCTTTTTGGTAATGGCAGTTTGCAGTAATATTTACATAATTATTTGAAGTAATTTGAAATCTTTTTCAGTTTATTTTTTGCGTTTTCTGTTCTGAGTTTTATATCGTTCAGACTGTCGCCGGCTTTTTCGGCCATAATTTTTGTCGTTACAAATGCCGTATTTGTGGCTTCTTTCATCGTTTTTATACCTTCTCGTCCCCGTCTTGTTATACTTTGATTTGACCACGTTTGATCTTAAATAAATTTGGTTAAATAATGATATTTTTTAATTTATTTTGGTCACCGGTGATCATTTTGTTGTGTAAAAAGCGAAATAATTTTGTTTTTAATCGTTTTTTACCATATTATTGAACAATTTTCATGTTTTTTATATGTAGGGCGAGCCTAAATGAGTTATTTTTTAAATAATTACTCATTTAGGCTCGCCCTGTCCTTGGCTGATAATATAATTTTTTGAAATTTTTTGGTCACTTGTGGTCATATTGTGGCTTTTTTATATTTTTTCACTCGAAATTTTTTCTAAATTTCTCACCTTGTTTAGAAACACCCCAGTAAGTATTGGAGAATTCACATAGCATGTCTATATTGGCCAAATTATAGTGTTCTGCATATCTGTGAAATTGCCCCGGTGTTAATAATGATGAAACTTTTCGTTTGGTCATAATATATTCAAAATCATTGTACATTGTGATTCCGTCTAATTCTCGGGAAAGTTTATCATCGTTGAGTAAATGAGCTGGTACTTGGAGATCATATTTTTCTATGTTTCTCACGTCCTTGTAGATTCTAGATTTTGTTAAATCCAACGTGATTTTCAAATTTTGGATACTTTTCTGGACAACTGTTTCTGCTGTATTATTTTGCAGTGTCTCTAGCGCCTCTCTTCTGTACCCCGCGTCTATGTCTTGGGCGACTTGGTTTTGCATTAGATTTATATTTGGGCGTAATTCTTCTAGAATATTCTCGCCCCCGTATGAATTCGCTATTTTATTTCTGATTGGCCCCGGTGTTTCGAAGTTTCGTCCTCCCGGTATCCACGTGCCTTTTTCGAATTTGTTTTGTCTGTATTTTGACATTTCTCTGATATGTTTTGTCGGTACTCTGTCAAAAACATTGCCTTTGTCGTCCTCAAATTTTGTCATGATTATATTCCCCGGTGCGATAGAATCAACGATGTCCTTATGGTCCCCATAAATTTTGAAATTGAAGGCTTTTGTTGGGAGATTTATTTCAGAAAGTTTGGCTTTTCCCGTCTGCCAAGTGAAAGTTGTAGCGGCTATAAATTTGCCCATCATTTCCAAACTTGTTGTACTTTTGTGGCATTTTACGTTCTGAATTAGTGTTTTTAATTCCGTAGATTGGCCCATTCGTTTTTTGACTGTAGTTTTTGGTACAAAGTCTATGGTATTTTCGCGGTTTGCCAGGTGGAAATCAATTTCGCCTAACATTGGGTTTTCGTTTTCCCCGTTGAATTGCTGTGAGATACAGTCAGCTACTGCACAGTGTACCATACTATTGTTGGTAAAGTCTCCTACAATCGTGTTTGTTGATTTTTTCTCGATTTGTGTAGTGTGTATCTTTGCGCGGAAACCCCCGTTGTATTTGATCGGAATAATTTTTGCGTTCAGCTTTGCCATTTCATTGGCCGTTGTGGGGTTTGAAATTTGTTCTGAAGGGACGATATATTCGATCAAGTGCGTTTGTTGCTTTCCTATATTCTTTTTAAGGACTGCAACATTAGCTACTCTGCAAGTTTGAGATTCCCCGGTGTCTTTCGCGTAGTTCAGGTTACCCTGTTGTCTTTCAAAACTTAACATAATTGTGGGTACTTTGGCGTCAAGTCCCATTTTGTTTGTTTTTGAAAATTCTAAGGATTCACCGGTGATATCGACATTACTTGGCATCAAATATTCTTTCAGGCCAAGGTTTCTGTAGGCATCTGGGACCTCGTAGTCTCCTAAATCCATGCCTCTGATCATTTTGCCCCCCGATGCTTTTCTACCGAAAATGATGCCTATATTAATTTTATAATTGTATAGGGCATTATTAGCTTCCATCAGGCTCTGAAGATCTTTTCTGCATAGATTCAAAATTGCCGCCGATCTGTATCCTGCTCTGTCTTGTACCGGTTTTGCTTTTTCGAGCATTATTTGAGTCATATTGTCGTTTCTGCTACTACGGTATGAAATTGTAGTTATCAAGAGATTGAAACTTCTTTCCAAATCCCCGGGGTTTTTGTAAGGTAGTTTCTCATTTTTGCAGAAATTTTTGAAATTTTCTGTCTTTATAAGCGTAAGGACATCTATTTGTCTGGGATTGTTTGGGTCTTCTGTGTTAATTATCCCTACAATCCAGCTTGATCTTTGACCTGTTTCGAAACCTTTATTTAAAATATTCGGTTGTTTGTAGGTTACTTGGCCCGGTTTATCAATATAGGTTTCGAAGGACATTAAAATGACGAAATTTATCATTTTGTTTTCTTCTAATGTCGGTCCGAAATAGGCAGGATCAGCGTGTCCCATGGTCAATGTTGGGTAATTACTGTTTACCCCATTTGTAGGTGCTATTAGTCCCCGGTGAATGTTTTCTTGGTTGAAGCCCGCTTTTCTATCTCGTTCTCCAGATCTGATTTTTATGTTATCTGGCCAGAGATGTGTTTCCCCCAGGGTTATTGTGCCCTGTCTTTGGGTACTTTTTCTGAACTCATTTAGTTCATTTTTAATCTCGTCTAGTGTTAGGGTTCTATTGTCCTTGTACACCCCGTAGATACGCATTTGAAGTTTTTGTTCGATTTCTTGCATAACTTCTAGCCAAGGTCGGTTATTTTTATTTTCCGCTAGTTCACCTATTTTTTCCTCGAATCTTTCGGACATTTCTTGTGTAGTAAGTCCTAGCTCTGCGTAGGCGATATATATTTCGAAAGTTTTCTCCAGGAATTCTATTTCTTGGTTGAAAATTTTCCCCGGTGTTTTTTCTTGGGTAATTTTTACCAGCGGTTTATTTGTAATCCCGCCTTTTCTTGGTGACATGACGTAGAATTGTTTTTGAAACTTTATCATGAATTCGTAGCTCCCACATTGTTCATTATTGATTAGTGCAAATATGTGTCCGTTACAAGGACCATTTTTGGTTACGTTTAGACATACTTTTCCCGAATTATTTTCGAATCCACAAATGTTCAGTCGTCCGTTTAATGACCTGTATTTTCTCATGATTTCTTGTAGTGACCCCGGTGTATTGTCTAGAGCCGTTAGCTTTTCTAGTCTTTCTTCTAAGGACGGTGTTTCAAGCGTTTTTAACAGCAATATTTTTCCAAAAAGCGTTTTGTCTTCAGCAATTTGAACTGTATCCCCGGTGATATGAACTAGTGGTCTATTTTCTAGATCTTTTCGTATTTTGTCCCAGAACTCGGTTTGACCGCCTATGGTTATTTCTCCCATAGTTTTGTAGCCTGTCTGCACTTTTTGTAGGCCATGTATTTCTAGTTCTCGGCCATTTTCTATAGGCCGGTCTTGGATTCGAAGTATATTTTTTAAGTCCTCCATATTTTCATTTTGCTCCGGATTATTAAATACTTTTGATCCCAAAATCCATTTTCGAATTTCCCCGGTGGTTTTTTCATTTTGATTTCCTTCTCGATTTAGCGCTACAAATAGTTTTTCGAGTGCGTTTTCTTTCGAGGCAATATTTTTTGCTCTTTTCATTTCATTTATTGCTGTTCTGAGGTCACCAAATTTCTGATTAGGTATCGTAATCATATTTTGTGTCAGCTGTTCGATCTCGTCAATTACGTTTTCGTCGTTTTTTCGCTGAAATTTTTCGTTCAAGTTGAAATTGGCTTGACCCCGGTGTACCCAAATTTCTGTGACTAATTTCGTGGAGTTAGTCAGAATTGGATATTTCTCGACGCTTTTATTTGGGTTCGTAATGGCTAGGTAACAGGTTTTGATGATTTTTGTCCATATTACTGCGGATTGTATGACTTCCAGGTTATTTTTATCTTGGTTTTCGTCTATCAAGAATCTTAGGTGGTCAGTTTGTCTGCTCCTGAAACCTATCTTATTTTGTAGACTTTGCCAGCCCGTATCCCCGGTGATATTTTCGTCGAGTTTGACCGTTAGTACGTCGAGTAGCGATTGAAATTTCCTCGTTTTTTGTGCCGCCGTTTCGCTGAAAGTAAATTTTTAGCATTTTTTAGCTAGTTGAAGTCGGTTTTAGTTTTTATTTTGTTTCTCGATAAAAAAGTTTTTGCAATTAGTTGGGATCGAACTCCATGCCCCCGGTGTGTTACCTCGTATTTTTATGAAAAATAATTTTTTGTGGTAACAAAAAAGTTTGCAAGGTGCTGGGCTCGAACTATCTGCCCCCGGTGTGTAACCTAGTATTTTTTCAAAAAAGAATTTTTTATTTTGTTCTTCGAAAAAAGTTTGCATAGGTCTGGGTTTGAACTCCCTGCCATGGGTGTATTACCTCGTATTATTTTTTAAATTTTTTGTATTCATATGAAAAATTGTTTTCAGCGAGTTATGTTCGGGATCCCTGCTACTGGTGTTCTGACACTATGTTTTATGCTAAAAAATTTTTTTGGATTTGACCAAGAAAAGTTTGTCGTTAGCTGGGCTCGAACTCTCTGCCCCCGGTGTATAACCTAGTATTTAGTCAAAAAATATTTTTTAATTTTT
>SCLH01001087.1:88871-118115 GCA_004367855.1 Oikopleura vanhoeffeni | reverse complement strand
AGGTATTGTAGTATTGTTTCCCCGGAGTAGATGGCTGCTATTTGAAAGCTGGCCCTATTTGGTATGTCTTTACCAGTGGATAAGAGTATATCCATGAGTCGGATTGTCGTGGTTTTGGCCACAATGTGACCAGTTAGGGCCGTTATGTCATCTTTTGATGGGTCATTTTCAGTCAGAATTTTGAAATATTTTCGGTCGAGCATTGTTTCGAGTAGTACCCCTGCTCTCAGGTTTCCTTAAAATTTTTTATTAAATACTGGTTTTTTAAGGGTTTTTTCCCCGGTGAAAATTTTTTCCCTCTTTTAAAGAGTTTTTGTTTACCTAGATCTAGGCCTTGAAGAAATCGCATTGTTCTGTCCCCCATTGGCGATATTTCATTCGCATTGTCGATTATTGGGGTCGAAAATCTCGTTGTAGAGGCCATGGCCTTGAGCATCGCGCTATCCCCGGTGATATTTTGGTTTGTGAATGGAAGCAGCGCTGGTAGTCCATTTTTGTCCATTATTTGTGGCATGGGATCTAAAAATTGGAAATTTTAACGTAATTTTAAGATTTTTTCTCCCTGGCTATGTTATTTCAGCATTTTATAATATTTTACCCCCGGTGATGAAATTTTTTCCCTATTTTTATGAAAAATTTATATTTTTCGGGTTTTTTGTTATTTTCCGTTTTTGAAAAAAGGAAGAACCTTTTTCGAATTTATTTATTTTGGTTTTCGAGTCAAAATAATTTTTATTTTTACCTTCGAAATTTTTCTGGGTTTTGCCGAATTTCCAGGTTCGCATTTCTCTTTCGAGCGATTCTGTCGGGAAGAATTGTACTCCAATCCTAAGCAGCTCCCTTTTTCCCCGTGGTTTTCCGACGCCTTTGTGATCACTGAAAAAAGGATGTTATTTAATTTCGTTTGGTCATTTTTGATTCAAAATTTTTGTTTTCCATATTTTTTAGATCACTTTAACCGGTTTTTGTAGTGGTGTATTTTACTTTAGAAAGTATTTCTATTCGAAAAAATTTTTCACGTAGTTATTTCAACTCGTGGTCACCGGTGATCAGGTGGAAATTAACGGTTTTTTAATTTTTTAGCTGGTAATTTTGAGTATCTTACTTTGCCCAATCTGCGATGTCGCTCATAATTTCCTCTTGCCCCGGTGTTGCAATATGAGTTGTTTGCTCATTAGTGCGATTCCAGCTGTTTGATTGCTGAAATTTCTCGAGCATTTCTCTTTTTTCTGTGGGACTTGTTGTTTCTAGAACTTCCAAGCTCTGAAAATATTTTTGTTATTTTAATTACGCGTTTTTTCAGTACCTTTCATTTTTTAGATTTTGTATTTATTATTTTTTATAGTAGGGTGTGTTTAAATGAACTGTATTTGTCTATGGTTCGTTTAAACCCACCCTACTGAATTATCTTTTCGAAAGGGATTTTTGGGTTGATTATTCTATCTGAACATTTTATAAACCCCGGTGATAATATTTTTCAAATAATTTTTTCAACACGATTTTAAATTATATTTTCAAATATAATTTCCTTATATTTTTCTAGAACATGAATTCGTAAAAGTCGATAACAGTTGTACTTTGAATCATGGAGCAAAATTGTACTAACGCTAGAGCTTTAATATTTTTCGTATATTTGAATTTTTTAAGGGTTTTTATAGTTCATTTTCTGATAACCATTTATGGTATCTCCCTTTTTTCTGTATTTTAATGTCAAACCAATTTATTTACAAACATTCTAAGCCGTTATTTTCGTAATTTTGAATTTTCTCCCCGGTGTTTTTTGATAATCATTTGGCCTAGAACCTATTTAATTTTTCTCTACAAATTATATAGCTTTCTTACCTGGTCAAAATTTTTGATTTTGTCTTCATTTATATATCCGTAGGTTTTAATGCCGTCATCCCCGAAGCCTGGCAATTTTTTCGTGTAATTTTCGATTACATTTTTGACCTCTTCCCATGGGGTATTGTGCCCTACCAAGAGGTCTAGTTTTTCGTTTTGGTTCGTAACCCGGTTACGAATTTGGAGTTTGACGAAATGGCAGTTTTGGACCATATTTACGATCAACCTGGTCGTACTTTCGTCAATACTGTTATTGAAAATTCGGCCCAGGCCCTGCTCAGGACCTCGTATCAAAGCGAAGATATCCCCGGTGTTTTCTTCACAATCCTTGCCCATTGGGACAAGATTGGTTTCCATTATTTCTCGTTTCCCCGGTGAATTTTCGACTTCTGTCGTGATTTTTTCTATAAAATCTATCCATGCTTTTTCAGCATATACAGTGCCTTCATTAAGGTTTCTGTGTAACCTCATATCTCCGATTTCAATCTAAAAGAGATTAAAATATTTAATATTTTATAAAATTTTTTTAGGTCTATTTCGCGAAATAATTTTTCAGTTGTTTTCCCCGGGGTTGATTTATTTCAGAATAAAAGGTTCTTTATTTTATAAAGAAATGGTATTTCAAAAAGCGTAGGCAGTGTTTTTTCCAAAAAATGTTTTTTAAACAATTTTTTCATAAAAACACGGAGGCGCCTATGTGCTTTTTAATTAGTTTAGATTCCATTTTTGACCTTTCCGTGATTTTTATTAGTATGTATATTCCCTCGGGGTAGGCGTGTCCCTGGATTAAGCTTACGTGTCCCTTTTGTGGGCATCTGTTCACGATCTTGGCCCAGCGCCGGTATTTGTAGTGCCCAGAGCCGAGTTGTTATAGGTTTTATTTTATGTTGTCCTTGGGATTCGAACCCTTACTGTCTAGCGTGGTATTGGCCTCTCCTAACCACCACGCCGCGACGCCTCCTGGAAACGAAGAGTATTTCCTAGGTCAAAAGGTATAATTTTAAGGTTTTTTAACATAATCTAACTACACATCAAATTAAAATTAAATTTATTTTGAATTTTTGGCGGCAATATTTTCACGTGATAAATGCCGTTATTTTTTCCCCGTTTTGTGGAAATAGCAAACCTCCCATTAATTTCTATCTTTCTCCGATTAAATCCCGTAGATTTATTTTTGAAGTCGTTTTTATCTGTATATTTTTCCCCGGTGTGTAATATCAGAGTGAAAGGTGTTTTTGGGCTCGAAAATCTCCCCGTTTTTTATTTCTCTAATATTTTCGGTGTTTTCTCTGGCCCAAATGAGATTGTAGTTATTTTTCTCTCGCAGTTTTATGTTATCGTTGAAAGCGAATTGGATAACTTTGCGTTGTATTTTCGCCAAATATGATTTCTTTGCTTTTGACTTAATCCAGGTTTTCTATTTCCCCGATTGTGATTGGTCCCCCTTTGTTCTCTTTCTGTTTTTTGTTTTTCTACATGTGCTTCTACCCCTGTAGTTTGTAGTTCATGCCCGAAATTCACTCTGAATTTATAGGGCCCATTTTCGCCAAATTAGCCAACATTTTTGCCGTTTTTTATTTTTCGCCTTTTATTTGGCGAAATTTATTCGTCTGATTAGTTGTTTTCGAAACTCCTGATGTTTCTCAAATCTAGAAAGTTTTACGCCCCGGGTATTTTAAGCGTATTGTTGAAATTTATTAAATTTGTTGTAAATGCTTTTATACCCGTTTTAGAAAAACTCTACTTTTGTGAATAAAAATGAAAAAGCACCACCTTAAACTTTTTCCCATGCATGTTACATATTTGTCTGATCCTGTTTAAAAAATCATAATGTTCATTTGTCATTTTTTGTCGACTTTTTTAGAAAATATGAAATTTCAGCAAATCAAGTCCAAAATTTTTATTAATGCTTTTAATTCTCCTTGAAAATCATGCCGAATCAGTTGTGTTATGTCTGGTATCTATTTGATTTCCGTATTCAACGATGGAAGGGTCAACCGAATATCGTTTCTGAACTACTGCAAAATTTACACACTTGCTTGTGACACCGGTTGTCCATTTGGCACGCAAATTGTGTAGAAAATTTATTTTTTTCAAAATCTCTATAAAAATGCGGGTGTAATAGGCACTATACTTTTTAAAAATCGGGACATTTTAATATTTAAACTCATGAAGATCAATTTTTTTCCTAAAAGCTGTTTTTCTTTATTTTTCATGGAAAAAACTTTCATATTAAGAAATTGTTTATGGGATAATGATTCTTCCACTTATTAGTGCATTACACCCGAAAATGTCGAATTATAAATATTCGCCTTTAAAAAAATCCACATCGGGTTCAAGTTGGAAATGGAGTGTAATGAATAGTGGTTTTTGATTTTTTACAGATAACTTAAGTATGTTGAGAATTAAAAATTAACGTTTGCAAGAATGAACACTTTTATTGAAGATAAAAAATAAAATAAAATTTTCAACATTTTGACAGATACGGATATGGGCTCTTGATGAAAAACTTTTTACTGTGATTATATTCTTCTCAATATACCACCAAGTAATGTTTAATAATCCAGGCAACTTTGTTACTACAGAATTTCGAATTCCTGCTTTAAGAAAATTTTGAGTTCGAATTGAACTTTCGAATTCGACAAATTATGATAAATTTTTGAAAACACTCGAATATTATGAAAAAATGCCTTATGTTTCTTTAATTTTTTTTACAGTATTTGTTTTCAATCAACGAAAAAACTCTTCAAAATGGTCACTTTAACTTTTCGCGTAGGTGACCACATATTTTTTATGCTTTTTGAAATCAATATGACAATTTTTTTGGATTTTCGGTCGAAACTATTTGGAAATATATTGAAAATTTCCCCATTTCTGTGCAAATTTTTCAAACTAATTTTCTGAAATCCTAAGCTGAAAATATTGGAATGGCTACTCGCACTATATTCGAATATGTTTCGTTCTGTTTCTTCGCTCTAGTAATACTCTGAATCATACTTTTTAAACGAAACTACGGATCGCAGAAATACTACAAGGCCCTCATTATATCGGAATTAAAAAAATTTTATCACACTCAAACTTGCCGAATTGATAAGCCGAACCATCCACGATTTCATTTATTTATTAAACCTCATGCGAAAAATATTTCTTTCGATGTTGTAAAATTTCGGTTTTTCCGTCTTTTTCACAATTTAAATTTTCGATTTTGACGTAGAAATCGTATAAAAATTTGATAAATCGAGTCGGTGGTCGAAAGCGTATTTTAAGCTTCTAGTAACAAATAAAAATAATAATTAAACTGTAACAGTTTACTGTTAATTAGAAAACCATGGAGCAAAACGCGCGTTTTTTTAGTTTTTTTCAAAGACGATTTATAAAGTAAAAATAATCAATCTGAATAAAATTCAGATTAACAAAGTAGCTGAACAATGGCACTGTGTTCGAAAAAGTTTTTATTTTAAAATTTTGAAGTGGCAAAAAGTTTCCCATCAAGACAAAAAAATTGAAAAAGTGCAGATCTGTCAAAATTCACCGACCCCTTAAGCCAGAATGAGTAAGAAATAGTTTTCCACCGGACATACTAGGTGCCAAACGATTGTATTAAATATAAGAAGGTGGTAAACGAATTTTTCGGAAAAATGACGGATATTGGATAGGAACATGAATCATGTTACATGATGAGAATGAATTGGGCTGGAATGAAACTTTGGCTTAACTCTTTCCGAGTTCAATGACCAACATAAGGCGAAAAGGCTCTTTTCAGGGCCACTTAACCGAGGAGTTATTAACTGATCAGAAATCTTAATTAATAAAAAAAAATTTATCGATCAAATAAATTTTTATTGATCAAAAAAGTGTTATTGATCAAAAAAGTTTAATTGATCAGAAATAATCGATCAAAAGTTTATTGATCAAAAAAAATAATTAATCAACAATTTTCATACAACAAAAAATTTAACGGACAGAGAATCTTAGAAAATTGCAATAAAAAACTTTGAAAATCAAATTCCATCGAATGCGGAAAAATATTGTTATACTGGATTATTTCAATTTTTTTTGCATTTTCCATGATAATATGTCCATATCTGGATTTCATTGGTTTTATTTAGTTTCATACTAGTAAAAATAGCAACTGATATTTTAAAAAATTGAAGGAGTACAGCCTGTCCACGCAGGTCGAGCCATTGTGGAAGACAATGATTAAATTTCGTAGTATTTCTTGACTGATTAGATTATTCTAAAAACGTTGGTGAAAACCAGGAATCTCTAACTAGTTTGTGCGTGATAATTATTGCATATTTGTGGCGCTCAAGAGCATTCTGGGACACAATTCTAAAATAAGCCAAAGGATATTCTGGAAATAACAGTTTTTCTACCAATGTGAAAAATAAATTAACCTTAAATTAACTTCGAGGAAATCGATATTAACTCGTAGACTCGATTTATGGCGACGCGTTCGCCAAACACCATTAATCGCCGTTTACGAAGCAATTTACGACGTTTTTTTATTCTCAATTAATGCGTAGACTCGCATTATATGCCAGACGCGTCGCCATCACACCCATTATTCGCATTATTACGACGCTTAATCATAATGACAAAATCAGTGTATAAAGTATATCGATAAACATTGGTGAAACAAACATGACGTTTGTGCGTTTTTTTTTTGAAAATTTACTGTATTACAGTACTTATTTTTTTTGCAAAAAATTTTTTAAATCACCAAAAATTAAACACTTTCATCGTGATGAGAAAAAAATTCTAAGACATTTTTTCCATTACATCATAGCCCAGAAAATGATCACGTGACCGTATGATTCAGGAATAAGGTTCGCAAAAATAGTACTGTTTTTTTTCAAAAAATTGCTTTTGAAAAAAGTGAAAAGGTTCTTTAGAGTTTTTAAGACTTTTTTTCCATTACACCAAAGTCCAAAAACAATACACGTGACCTTCAAATTAGAAAATAAGGTTTTAGTTAAAGTAAACAATAGTGATCAAATTACGCCGAAAAACTTTTTTGGCCAATAAACACCTAATTTAAGAGTTTGAACCGTAATAAGATTTTCCAAACACGTCACGTGATCTATTTTTTACGAGAAATAAGGATTTATCTATGACATATTTCAAACCTTATTTTGAATAGTTTTTTTGACGTAGTTTGAGTACTTTTTCAAATTACTGATATTGGTACATACATGCCCTTTTTTCAAATTACTCAAATCACGTGGCAGACCCCTTCAAAGAATCGTAACGAATTTCTAAGACTCTTTTTGCATTAATAGTATGGCCTGCTCAGTTTAATAGAGCATTTCTAAGAAGTCATAACTTGCAAAATGCTGATTACATAGAATGCGTAGGCGAGAGAGAAGGTGTGAGCAAATCTTTATTATCACGAGAATAAGTTTTCCTCAAAAATTAAAAGGTCATTTTACTAGAGAATTTTTATGAAAACATATAGTTATTTTTAGACAGAGCGATAGAAAATCATTTGAAGTTTTATATGAGGTAATGCAAATATAAATTAAGGGTTTAATTTACATCTTATTATTGCAACATTTGTGTGTAAACTGGAGGTAATTTTTGCAACTTTTTGTTTTCATTAATCCCCATTAAATGCCTTTTAAATTCGTTAAAATTTTATTTTGTTTTGTTTTTTTATTGTATAGCAATGGCTGAATATTATTTTAAGCTATTGAAAATGTATGTTGATAATGAAACTTGCTAATATGGCTCGATTTATAAGTATGGCGACGCGTCGCCATAAATCGAGTCTGGGTACAATTCATGTCTAAAGTCTAACGAATTAAACTAATTTTCATTTTTCGAAAATTTCCAAAAATTCTTACCCTGGCCAAACCCGCGCCGTTGATCAGTCCCTCTCATAAATGAGGGATAAAATACACTTGGATTAAACTATTTTTGGAAAATATGACAGTTTATTTTATGATAAGGTCAAAAACTTTTTTTCATAAAAAAATTGAAGTACTTTTTTTTGCAGGCTCAATATCACAAAGATAATAGGTCCGACCTATTAGGTCGGCTGAAATTCGTCAGATTTGTCTGAAATGATGGGATTTTAAGTAATGTTGACTGAAATATTGAGAATCCGAAGAATAACTTTCACTGAATGCAGTTTTTACTTTTGAAATTATGTAAATCGACCGGTAAATCTATAATAAACCCGTTAATAAAACCATATTCACCGTCGTAAATAATAATATGAATTTTCAAATCTTTATGAATTTTTATCAATTTTTATGAATCATTTAAATTCATCGTGTCAGACAAAATGTCAGACAAATCGGCCGAAGATCAGAGGGTCTGCGCGATTCTTTTAAGGACGTGAATTTGGTTAGTATAAAATAGTTTAATTGATCAAAATAAAGTTTTATTGATCAAAAACATTTTATTACTGAAAAATTGAGTCGGTATCTTTTGACTCCAAATGGGGTCAAGAAAAAGTTTACCTTCTCTTGACTCCAAATTGGTCTGAATCCGAAGTATTTATTCAAACCAATTCAGGGTCAAGAAAAAGTTTACCTTCTCTTGACCTTAAATTGGTCTGAATGAAAAATATGTTGTGAAAAACGCAACGTCATGATTATGCGTCATAAGGGTGGTTGAAGAATTTCACCAACTGCACTGGAGCACAGTGATAGGCATAACTAATGCCGCATAAGTAGGGTCAGTACCGGGAGACTTATCTGCAAAACTAAACTCCTTAGTACGGATTCTTTGATTTTGGAGCCACCAATTGGTCACAATTTGAGTATGAAAAAACAACTTTTCGGGCATTGAAACGCGCTATAAAGATTGATTTATTATTGATTTTGTTGTTGTTATTATACCGATCGCGTTACAAAAAAATCAAATAATCCGTACTGAGGGGTTGTGGCTTGCAGACACATCTCTCGGTACTGACCCTACTTATGCCGCATAAATTATGCCTATCACTGTGGTCCAGTGCAGTCGGTGAAATTCCTCAATCACCCTCATGACGCACAATCATTACGTTGCGTTTTTACTTTTCTTTACCCCACCGAGGCAATATAATAAAGACAAAAAAGGACGATTGGCCAATTTGGGGTCAAGAAAAGGTTTTCCGAAAAAAAATAGAACTCAAATCTTTCCTAAAATAGATGAAAATCATTATAATGAGCTGAAAGACATTCATACTGTTTTAGCTAACGATAATAAGCACTAAAAAATAAAGTAACTGGATATTTTCGTATGTTATATTGACTCAAGTCTGCCGAGTAAATGCCAGCCCCTTAAAATATCGCAAAATATTGCCTTTCAATCAACTCGTCATAAAAATTGAACTTATAATTTAAAAAAAAATAACGGTAATATGATTAGATTCATATTATTGAATGTTTAAATGTATTTGAAAGACAAGTTTCTGCGGTCATTTTTCCATCATTTTTAAATGATTAAAAGTTGCTTGAACCTTTCACAGGGCTCTGTGCTTCGGAGGAGTTATATTTCGATCACTGGGTCTCGTTGCACATATTAGCTAATTTTTAGTCAAAATTTTTATATAATTCGAATTTTGAAAACAACTCACACGATTAAGTTCTTAGATAGCTCAAATATTAAGTGTTTGATAAAATAAATAATTTGGTTCGAATCGGACTCTCTGTTTAATCAGTTAGAGATCACGCCCTATAAATTTTTGCTACAAAGCTACATTGCATATAAAATGCTTATTTGGTGTCAAATTCTTGGTCAATGAAAAAGTTTTGTGTATAACATAATTAATTACACAAGTTCAAAGTAAGCACGCAGTTTTTGTCTCATTTTTTTTTGAAAAGAAAATTGTTATAGAAGTTTGTTTTGTTTTTTCTTGTTACGAATTCTAAACTGCTAAATCCACTGTTTATTGCGGCAAAATTCTGAATTTTCTTCTAACACAAAAACATTTCCTCGAATTTGTAATTTCCTTCATGGTGTACTTAGAAATCCTGTCGGATTCTTCAGCTTCTAAATCTGTTCAGATAGCGAATTGATACGAAAAATTTTTTCAAATATTTGTGATTCTGAACAATTATTTCGAGAGTATGAGCCAGCAATTTCTGAAGCAATTACATTTCGAATGAGGCAAGCGTTGATCGATCGCTTTTCTTCGAATTCCAGTATCAATTATGCCAACTTTTCTTTTCATCATCGTGAATCGAACCCAGGCCAATTTTTTCTTTGATGTTCTTCAAAAACTTCTGGCAATTCGAAGGGAGTTTGTCGATTTTTTCTCATGAAACTGTTATTTGCTGTTCTCTGTGAATTAAGCAAGGAATTTGATCAGTTTTTTATCCTCATTTTTATATGCTTATATCATATAAGCTTATATGAGTATAATTTGATATATTATCACGTTAGGCTTGTTGAAATATAATCAGTGCCAATCTAGAATAAAAAAATGTAATAATATGTCAGCAAACGCCTTAAGGGGGTATAACACTCTGATTAATAAAGCCTTAGAGCAATAAAATGCCCAAATTGATACGGGGTGATAAAAGTGTTACCTAGAAACCAAATCATCAAAAAAAAATTCGCGAAATTTTCGCAGTTTTCGGATTTTTTTCAAGTTTTTAAAAGATGAAGTTAAAAAATGAACGTTTGCTCGAATTGACCACTAAAACTTCAATATCGAATTGACGTAAGCAACTTTCTATCAGTGTTCACTGCTTTCTTTGAGCTATTTCGAAAAAAATCAATAGCATTTTTTTCGGGAAATTTTGGAATGACCAAAAAAATCATAATTCGAGTCAGCTGAAATTGCAAAAAACCCGTCTTAATCCTTACAAAGTTCTGAGAATACTGTAAAAATTGAGCCATGGCAAATAGTATCTTCAGAGGAGATAGCTTTGAAGTCTGAATTGTGAAAAATCGTCGTTATTGGCGTCTAGAATTCTTAGTCGCGATCGATAAAAGCTCGTCTTAAATTGCATACCACCGTTACGTGATCGTGAAAATTTGAGCTCGATTGATATACCGTCTGGGAGGAGATAGATTGCAGTTTGGAAAATGTCCTGTACGATACGTACTATTGTGTAATGGTCAAAAAAATTTGTGATGCTAATTTTTCGCAGAATCAGGTAGATCACAAATTAGCAATTTCGGTTTTTCTCATGAACTTTAGTTTTAGTATAGTTCCACTAGAAAAAAATGTCAAATCAGAGTCGTATACCTCCTTAAAGCTAAAAGTTACAAACGCCATAAAATTGTACATTTTGGAAAAAAATCTGGGATTCGCCTCAAAAATATCCTGTTATAATAAGATCAGTTCAAAAAGCACATTTTTTACTGTTCCAGTTCGAGACAAATAGAACCGCGACCTAAAAAAGCTTCCAGTTAGAGAAAAGTGTTTCCAGTTAGGGTTTCCGTTGAGGTGTGACCTGTTATCTAAGACATTGAGGTAGGACAAAAAAATTAACGCGATAGATACATCGCTATAAAAAAGTGAGTGTATTTGTTTAACCAATCAGATAGGCTAGACGACAATTTCTACAAGACAAATCTCTCATTGAGAACATTACGATCTCCTTTTTTTGAAGTCTATCAATTCTAGCTTTTCACAAATGACGCTCAAAATAGAAAATGACCGAAATTGCGTTTTCATATTAGAAAATGTCCTGTATATCAAAAAAATAACGCCTATAACACCCGAAATTTTATTGAGATTTTTTTCCTATGAAAAAAATTTGTATTACAGTACATGTGTATGTACTTTTTTTGCTTGCGAAGTGAAAATTGTCCTTTAGCTAATTACGGCCAATTAAAAATGGTAACTAGGTGGATTTTATTTTGAACGCCAAGCCGATGTCAAGGGTTTGAAAATAAAATCCACCTAGTTACTATTTTTTATTGGCCGTAATTACCTAGAGAACAATTTTCACTGCGCAAGTAAAAAAAGTACATGCTGTAATTGTGTGCCAAATGGCACTAGCCGGTGTCACAAACAAGTGTTGTTAATTTCATCGATAGCTTAGAAATGATATTCGCTTGTCCCTTCCCTCGGTTGACATATGGAAACCAAATAGATACCAGAACATTTTACTAGTGATTTTGCCTGATTTTTTATGAAGAATTCAAAACATATCAATAAAAATTCTGGACTTGATTTCCGGAAAATTATCATTATATTTCTAAAATAGTCGACAAAAAGTGAAAAATAAAAATTTTATGATTTTTCGAAGATCGTCGAGAAAATATGTAGGTATTTATGAAAGAAGTTAAAATGTCAATTCTTCGTGTTTTTTACCGACATATTTCAATGAAAAAAAATTTCGGTAAAAAATGTGGAAAATTTTTCAAATGTTTTAAATTATTTTGAAGTTTTTGCGAATTCAACAATTAAAAATAGAACTCAAATCTTTCCTAAAATAGATGAAAATCATTATAATGAGCTGAAAGACATTCATACTGTTTTAGCTAACGATAATAAGCACTAAAAAATAAAGTAACTGGATATTTTCGTATGTTATATTGACTCAAGTCTGCCGAGTAAATGCCAGCCCCTTAAAATATCGCAAAATATTGCCTTTCAATCAACTCGTCATAAAAATTGAACTTATAATTTTAAAAAAAATAACGGTAATATGATTAGATTCATATTATTGAATGTTTAAATGTATTTGAAAGACAAGTTTCTGCGATCAATTTTCCATCATTTTTAGATGATTAAAAGTGGCTTGAACCTTTCACAAGGCTCTGTGCTTCGGAGGAGTAATATTTCGATCACTGGGCCTCGTTGCACATATTAGCTAATTTTTAGTCAAAATTTTTATATAATTCGAATTTTGAAAACAACTCACATGATTAAGTTCTTAGATTAGCTCAAATATTGAAGTGTATTTGATAAAAAAAGATATGCTTGGCTTCGAATCGGACTCTCTGTTTAACTCGATAAGACTTAGACAATGAATATCTATAACCCACAGCAGCTCGAGATTGTCCGGCAAACTAGTGACCATTCTATAGATCGAGCCATTAAGCAAAGTATTCATTATCAACACATACATTTTTCAATAGCTTAAAATAATATCTTAGCCAATTTGCTATACAAATAAAATAACAAATAAAATTAACGAATTTAAAGGCTTTATTAAGGATAAGAAACAAAAAGTTGCGATAATTTAATATTACTGCTATAAAAGTGCGATTTATAATTTGTATGGATGAATTAAACCTTAATTTAAATTTGCAATTACTCTCGTCATATAAACTTCAAATGATTTTCTAGCCGTACTCGTCTCAAAAATATATATGTTTTTAATAACAATTCTCTTAGTGATGATCTTAATTATTTGTTCAATATCATTTATTGTTGAAAGAACGCGAGACATAGTCCGGCCTACGCGCGAACCTTTCATTGAATTCAATGTAATTAATTTTTTCGAGTTTGACTTTCGAAATGCTTGCTATATCTAACCGGAGGCCAATTTTCACAATAATTACAAACAGAAATCGTGAAATGTAAAAAGAACTCCAATCGGTATATTATGATTTCACCTTCTCATCTCGCCTACGCAAGTTCTTATTTGTAATCAGCATTTCGAAAAGCTATGACTTTCTTGGAATGCTCTATTTAAACTGAAGGCCATACGTAATGCATTTTAAGTCTTAGGAAATTCGTACGGATTTGGCTTTAATGGGTTTCCGCATGATTGAGTTACTTGTGTGAAAAAATCTTCATAGGATCAATGCCTACATAATCTTGAAAAAATTACTTCAAATCCGTCAAAAAAATTCCAGAGTCAGCTTCAAAGTTTTTAAGACTTTTTTCTCATTACATGAAAGTCTGAATAAAAGTCACGTGACGAAATAATTCCAAAATAAGTGTTAAATATGTCAAATAAATCCTTATTCTTGAAAAATAAGATCACGTGACGTGTTTGGAAAACATATATTTCAAAACCTAAATTAGGGTGTATATTGGCCCAAAAAAATTTCGGCGTAATTTATACACTATTTGTTTACTTTCAACCAAAACCTTATTTCTAATTTGAAGGTCACGTGATCGCTTGTGGACTTTGGTGTAATGGGAAAAAGTCTTAAAAACTTCTAAAAACCACTTCACATCTTTCAAAATGATTTAAGCAATTTTTGGAAAAAAACAGTACTACTTTTACCAACCTTATTCCTAAATACTACGGTCACGTGATCATTGTTCGGGCTATGATGTAATGAAAAAATGTTCTTAGAATTTTTTTCTGATCACGATGATAGGTTTAATTTGTGATTCAAAAATTTTTTGCAAAAAATAAGTACTGTAATACAGTAAAAATTTTCCACAAAAAAAACGCACGACACGTCATTTGTTTTAAAGTTTATCGAAACGTTTTATAACTGATCTTGTCATTAATGTTTTAAGGCATCGTAATGCGATTTTGGTGAATGGTCACTAACTTGCCGGAAAATCGAGTCTACGAGTTAAACCAAAGACAATCGTCCTCGACAAACTCTTCGTGTCTAAACCACCACATCTAAATTTTTTTCAAAATTTTTATTTTAACCTTTAATCTTTCTTGCTCTGCAATTTTTCAACTCAGATCAGCTTGTTTTAGCCGGTCGTGAATTAATTCTAATTGCAGTCGTGAAATCCCTTAAGGGAGTGGTCGTCGCTAAATCAGGCCCAAGAAAAAAACCCTCGAATTTTATTGTTTTGGCAAAAACTTTCAGCGATATTGGCAAATTCGGCGATATTGGCACATTCGGCGATATGAGAACAAAAATATAATTTTTGCTTAAAGATAAAAAAACGCGTAGGCGTTCGAAATGACGTCAAGTTGAAAAGAGAAAATTTTGAAAATTGGCACTGAAATTATATTAGCTAAAAATCGTCAAATTGCGTAGGTTTCTTTCAGCGATTTCGGCAAATTTGGCGATATTTGTCCTCCCATTGTAATTTGTTTTTAAATTTAACTTCCATTTTATGTTGGCCCATATTATGTTTGAGCTCCCTCAGGAGCTTATATTTCACTGCCATTCGCTCATTTACCTGTTTTAGGTTTTTGTCTAACCCGCAAGAGCCTTTTGTCCGATGAGCTAAAGCGGCGCTAAAATTATTTTAACTTTTTCCCCCAAAGTTCAGCTCTATTTTTAAAAAGCTTACTTGAAGTTGGTCAAAGTCCGACCGCAGTCACTGCAAATTCTCGATGATTCCCATTTTCGTTACATGTTTTTTAAATATAACTTTTTTAATATATTAATTTTTCCAATATCACGCACCCTATGAGCTTGTTATTGCTTTGTGATAATTTTAATTATTATTAATGGGATACCAATATTAAGGGAGTACTGGTCGCTGGAATTGAATTTTTCTGATAAAATATAGCCATACAAGGTCCAATAACGATTGTCAACTTAACAGGTAATTAAGTACGGTATTTTAGGATAGCTGCGCACATGTCAATACTACTTTGCCAAATTCGGCATCTCCCCCTGGCGATATTCGCATTTTCGTCGATATCGACAATGTCGATTCGACATATGTGGACAGAAATAATTTTACGTTCGAAATATTCATAAAAAATCACGTTTTCTAGGAATTTACATACAGTGCAAAAAACTTATGAAAAAAACGTTCGGTGAAAATTCTCTCATAGTATCTAGATATTAAAAGGCTGTCACCTTCCAAATGAATTATTCGAGAGAAATCATAGCGTAAATTTTTGAACATAAGTAGAGATATCTGATTAAGTTTTCAACCCATGGTATGTTTTTAAACGGTTAGATGATGTATGACTTATAATATTTCTCCATAGATTATCTCCACTAACGTTCGTGTATGGAAAAATTAGTCTTATGAATGTGTTCTGGATTCACTTTATAAGTAAGATCGTATTTTTTCTAAGTTAACAATGTTAAAGTTTTGTGTTGGCCAAGGACCAAAGAGAGGGTCGACTCTGGCCATTCGCGACTCTGGCCGCTAGCGACTCGAGTCGCTCTGGTCACAGAGTGCGTGCCAGAGCTATCTCTCGTTCAACACTGGTTCTATTTAGAATATCTCTAAGAATTTTTTTACGATTTTTTAAAACTTTATTCAAGATTTTTGCAAAAGTTGAAATAGTAATGAAGTCACATTTGTATAAGGTAAAAGCGGCAAAATTTTTCTACATATTGAGGGAAAAGTTTTAATTTCTCAGTACATAGTCTTACAGCTTGACAGAAACATATTTATGTGTTTAGCTCGGGAGAGATTATTTGAGTTAATGTAGCCACGGCAGGTACTAGTTATCGATTTTACCGGTACATTTAGTGTGCACTATCTCCCCTTAGCTAACTATTGCGTGAAAACGCCCAAATTTAAACGGGGTTAGATTGTTTTGATGGTAAACAAAGTTTAATCTTTGGTTTCGCAGCAATAGGTTTTTATAATGGTAAATATAAACAGTTTTTTTTAGCAGGTTTTTAGGGTTTTTTTTTAAGGAATTTTTAAAAAATTTTGGTTACACCAATCCTAAGATAAACAGAAATTTTTGTGTAATTTAAGAGAAAAAGATTCGTAGATTTTGAGTGTTGTATAACTTGCCATAATTTTGGTCACCGTAACAATTTGCACTGACACCAGTACTTGATAGGAGCCGCAACATATAAAACATTCATAACCCCCATAGTCTATTTTACAGTGTTCTGAGTGCTTTTGAAATTTTTGAAGAAAAATAGATTTGGCGGAATTTGATATACAAATATTCTTATTTTCGGTCGTACTTGTTATTTGTATCCTACCTTAAAAAATAATATGTCCTAAGTTGAAGTGGTTGGAGATATATAAAAAATTTCACCGGAATTTCTCACAAATTTTTTTCAATTTATATTCAAATTGTTTTTAAACTGTTGCTCAAGATTTTTTTTCTTATTTTTGCTAATAAGTTGAATAAAAAGCTAGAATGAAGTAATTTTTTAGATAAAATTACAAAAAAAAGTATAATTGACAAACATCCTGACAGTTTCTCAAACGTCCTGACAAAAATTCATAGAAGTCAGGACGTTTGAAGATGTGATGTAGTCTTTACCTCTTTAGAAATCGACAAAAGCTTCGAAAATTTGCAAGTCTGGCATCTGTTTTTCACACACACTTCTAACTGTATTGTTTCTGACCATTTTTTTTTCATTTTCAAACTGGATAGCATAAGAGAGATTTAACAATACTCGAGTCTAGTATGAATAGGGAGAATTCCTGGGCACTTCGGCAGAAATCGAAATCTCGGGATCATATAATAGTATACATGTATCGCTAGTGACACTGTTACACTATGTGAAACTATCGATATGGAAGAGGTTTTTCACGGGCAGTTTCTACCAACAAATCAAAATATGTTGAAAATCTGTGTCATGATTTGGAAATTTTTGGATCTGCTGCTTTTTGAAAAATAAGTCAGATGTGTTGTTATCATAGTAGAAGCGCCCAAAGAATAGCCGAAAATCGGTTTGGAGGTTCGAGGGATGTTTTGAGTTTTGAATCTGCAAGGCTGAAAAATACAGTCGTACAGTACGACTCGTACTATAGACTACAAAGCAATATTTTATCTTTAATTTTCATGGACTTGTTAGTTTTCAAAATTGAAAATATGCACTAAAATTGACGAGATAGTTTATTTCACGATAATTTAATATAGGGTCAACTACTCTTAGAATTTTAAAGTAAACTATAAAAACAACTTAGTGCCAATCAAACTAGGATTTCTTTGTGAAGTGTAGTCAACATGCATTTAAACTTATACGGTCAAATAGACATTTGAATATATTTCCCATGTCACAGTTCACAAATAGAACTTATTTGAGTTCCACAAAATTTATTTAATTTAAATTGTGCTAGATTTGTAAAATTAAATATTTTTTATCATATCAGTTTTTTGGGCTAGTTCAGAAATTATTTTTTAAATTTATCGTTTCCTGACAAATCTTCAGTGTCCCCAAGGTCACCTAAATAATTTCATTCAAAATGTTAAAAAAGAGAATTTATATTTTTGGCATTCGGTGACCTTACAGGAGACTCGATGTATAAGACTTAATAAGCGAGAAAATAAAAATAGTGTTTTGATGACAATAATCAAGTTTGCAATAACATTCGGCCTTGATTTTCGAGTTCATTTCTGATAATTTATTTCTAACACAGGCTTTCCGAGGTTGAAAATGTAAAGAAGGAAATGCAATAAATTTGCTTTTCATTTTTGGTAGACGAAAACATATATTTATTATGATTTTTCTGAGCTTTAAAAAGATGAGCTTCTGAGAAAATAAAATGAGAATTTTTATCTATTTCGCGGCATTGTATGCCGTAGAATCATGCAGTTCTTCTACGTCAAAGAGTGGATGGTCTTTAGATGACATAGAAGATGAAATAAAAGGGCTTAAAATTGAACTTGATAGTCAAACAGGTGTTATAAAAAGTCTTGAAAAAGAAAATTCAGAGCTGAAGATTCAAATTGAAGAAACGGCTAAAATTTTTTTGAATAATTTATTATGAAACTGAAATTTAAAACATTAAAAAACTTAGATTTTTGTACGAAATATTGTAAAATAATAGCAAAAATGATTTTTTAACATAAGAAAAGTATTTTGAAAAATAAAATACAGCATGTCACATTTTTGCTCCTATTCTTAGTTTTTGCAGAATTTAACCTATGGCAATCAAAATTTTTAAACTTGGCAAAAGTCTACGTCTTTACAAATTCAAACGTTTCGATTGGCGGAGGTTAGCTTGTTCAAAAAATTAAGACTGGGAACAAAAATGTGACATGCTGTATCTAGAAAATTTCATGTTATTTAAGAACCTAAAGTTTTTGTTTCACATAATCAACAATTTCAATCAAAAAAAGCTGATTATAAAATACCCTTATGAGGAAAAATTTTGGGGAACACATACCTTGGACTACCACAAATATAATCGATTGTTCTTTTTTCGATTTTATTTACCGAGCAAACAAAAAGTGTGGCAAATGCTAAACTGGGAACTATTGCGGCGAAATCAATCATGAACAAATGAATAGCGTATATTCGCAAAAATATAATTCAAAATCAGGATTATTAACAGGTGCTAGATTATATCAAAGTTTATAATCACATATACAGGGTGTAAAGTTTTTCCCTTCTTTTTTCCAATATAATGTAAAACATGAAGGTTTAAATAATGTTTGAAATTTATTGTATCTTTTAAAGTAAATTAATTTGAGAAATAAATTGGTTATAGTTTTGATAATTTTCAAAATCAACTGTCCTTCATTATTTATCAATTGTACTTTTATTTATTTTCAAAAATATAAACATAATTTCAATTCAAGGAATATCTTCCTCAAACATTTCAAGGCAATTTTATGAAACAAATATCCTTAAGGGGGTAGCAGCGATGTGGAAGATTGGTACATTTTTTCGGAGTAATTTATGAAAAAAAAAATGTGAAATTTTATTTTTTTTATTTTTAATCTTCAATAAAAGGTTTCATACTTGCAAACGTTTATATTTTTCATTCCTCAACATACTTAAGGGGGTAGCAGCGATGTGGCAGACTGGCGTCAAATTTAATATACGAAAATAATTAGTGGTTTTTTTTGTGCTTATTATCGTTTAGCTGAACCACAATAATGTGTATCAGCTCATTAAAATCATTTTTTATCTATTTAAGGAACAATTGAGTTCAAACTTTATTTTATAATTCGTAAAATTTTCGAAAATTCAAAGCATTATGAAAAATTTTAAGCATTTTTTGTCCAAATTTTTTTCTGATTAATTTTATGAAATCTGTGAATAAAAACGAAAAAAATATTCACTTTAACTTTTTCATGGATGTTTACATATTTTCTGGACTGCTGTTTTGAAAAAATCGTGAAATGTTTTTTGTCATTTTGTTGTCGACTCTTTAGAAATATTATGAAATTTTCCGCAAATCAAGTCCAAAAATTTTAATTAGTAGTTTTTTTGAAATCTCTGTAAAAATCAGGCCGAACACTTGTGAAATTTCTGGTATCTATTTGGTTTCCGTATTTCAACGTGCAAGGGTCAAGTGAATATCGTTTCTGAAATTCTGATTGAAATTTACAACACTTGCTTGTGAAACGGGTTTGTGCCATTTGGCACGCAATTACATTTTAGATCAAAATAAAATAAAAAATTTTCACTTTTTTTTTCTTTTCAAAAATCACTCCGGAAAAATGTACCAATCTGCCACATCGCTGCTATCCCCTTAAGTATCTGATAAAATATCAAAAACCATTTTTCATTATAACTCCATTTCCAACTTGACCCGATGTGAGAATTATTTTTGAAGGCCATATTTATAAACTTAGGCATTTCGGGTGTTATGCGCTAATTAGTGGGAGAATCATTATCCTTATGAAAAAATTTCCTTAATATGAAAGTTTTTTTCATGAAAAAAAGAGAAAAACAGCTTTTTAGGAATAAAAAATGACCTTCAATTGCGTTTAAATATCTAAAAATCTCCTGACTTTGAAAAGAAAAGTAGCCTTTAACACCCGAAATTTAATTGAAATTTTTTGAAAATAATAAAATTTNACGCTTTTAAAAAGCCTCCTAAAAACCACTCAAACCGTATCATCTCCTTCAATTTTCACCATTTTTCATTATTTTTTTGTGTCAGGCTCCAGAGAAGCCTCACACATAATGCAAAAGCGCCCTTACCTCGGAATTTTGCTTATGGCGGCCAAAAAACGAAAACAAAAATTATTGATTTATTTATGATTTAAATTGAAAGTGCGCTAATTTGTTTTCTTTTGACGCTACCGAGTTAAAAATTGCACGAAAATCCTTAAAAGTGTTTAAATTTACGAAAAAAACATTTTGAAGCATTTTGTCAATTTTTTTTTTGGTTTCTAAATTTTGTCAAAATTCAAAATAAAATGAAAAGTTGACATGGCCCCAAGAGACGCTGAATCAAAATTTCAGAAAAACTCTCTAATGCATTGTTAAACAAGTCTTGTGCTTTCAGATGCAGTATGAGCCGAAACTGTATCTTATAAACTGGTGGAGGAGATACTTTTTGACTGAGCCTCCCAAACTGAGCACTTCAAAAATTTAGCTTTTTTTTTCGCGTTTTTGTCCGCCAAAACCAAAATTCCGAGAAGAGGGCGCTTTTGCATTATGTGTGAGGCTTCTCTGGAGCCTGACACAAAAAATAATGAAAAATAGTGAAAATTGAAGGAGGAGATACGGTTTGAGGGATTTTTTAGGAGGTTTTTTAAAAGTGTAGGTGTCGGCGTAGGTGAGATTGTATCAGATTACTGTTAAATTACAAATCACCGTGAAGAGTTGTTCTTTAAGATGCAAAAGTTTTTAGGATATCAGCTCTGCTAGTTTATCCAAAAATAGCTTCGTAAAAGGTCAAAATCAGCGACACCCACACCCTTAAGGGTATCCCGGTTCCTAAATTTTCTGCAGTTATTATGTCATAAAAATGCACCAAATCAATTTTTTATGTTTTGAACGCATAAAACAACCCAAATGACAACAAAAAANCGCTTTAATGAGCAAAAAACTGTTTTTTGGCCTTATTTTGACTGCCTCGGGGAAAATACTACTCCTCCCTGAATTTTCCTCCCGGTATGTTTACGATCCTTAAGAATACGCGCAAAACCACAAGTTCCACAATTTGCATTTTTTGTTTCTCGTCTCTTTGGAAACCGCGATTCAAATTCTCAGAAATTTCCAAATTAAAAAAAAATGAATGAAAAATTTTTCAAATCGCGATAAAAATACTTTTTTCATGACAAATGAAATAAAAAACACTTTTTACCAACTTATTTTTGTCCATATTTTCAGGAAAAAACATTTTAAAGATAATTTAAAAAATTTCATGTCCGAGTCTCTAAATGCGACCAGTACTCCCTTAAGGAGGTTCCCTTCGGAGTTTGAGACTGAACCAGAATAAATTGTATCAGCCTCATTAAAAATATTTTTTATCTATTTAAGAACACAGATTTGAGGTTTCGAACTCTTCTATTTTTGAATTCGGTAAAATTTTCAAAAATATTCAAAATATTATGCAAAAATTTCACGCATTTTTCAACCAAATTTTTTTTTGTTTTCATCTTAATTTAGTTGAATAAAAAACAAACAATAGCCACTTTAACGTTTTTTCATGCATTGTTTACATTATTTTCTGATGCTGTTTTAAAAATCAAAACATGTTCATTTGTCATTTTTTGTCGACTTTTTTTAGAAATATTTTATAAAAATTTTTCGCATCTAGTCCAAACATTTTTTAGTGGTTAATGCTTTTTTGAATGGTATTCTTGAAAAATCAGCCCGAATTTCAGTTGTGTTATTCTGGCGTATCTATTTGATTGCCGTATTTCAACCGATGGAAGGGTCAATCCGAATATGGTATTCTGACTACTTGATAAATTATATACACTTGCTCTGTGACACGACTTTGTGCCATTTGGCACGCAATTTTATAGAAATTTGATTATTTCAAAAATTTTCAATTAAATTTCGCGGTGTTTTAAACGCTACTTTTCTTTTCAAGTCAGGGAGATTTTTAGATATTTAACGCAATTGCCAAGGTCATTTTTTTTAATTCCTAAAAAGCTGTTTTTCTCTTTTTTGTCATGAAAAAAACTTTCATGATTAAGGAAATTATTTTCATAAGGATTAAATGATTCTCCCACTAATTAGCGCATACACCCGAAATGCCTAAAGTTTATAAAATATGCCTTTCAAAAATAATTCTCACATTCGGGTCAAAGTTGGAATGGAGTTATAATGAAAAATGGCGTTTTTTGGATATTTTACAGAACTATAAGGGGATAGCAGCGATGCTGGCAGATTGGTACATTTTTTCGGAGTAAGATTTTGAAAGAAAAAAAAAAAGTGAAAATTTTATTTTATTTTTGATCGTAAAATGTAATTGCGTGCCAATGGCCACAAACCGGTTCACAAGGCAAGTGTGTGTAAATTTCATCAGAAGTTCGCAAAACGATATTCACTTGACCCTTGCATCGGTTGAAATACGGAAACCAAATACTACCAGAAAATTCCACAAGTGATTCGGCTGATTTTTTACAGAGATTTCAAAAACTACTAATTAAAATTTTGGACTTGATTTGCGGAAAATTTTATTAAATATATTTCTAAAGAGTCGACACACAACAATGGACAAAAAAAACATTTCACGATTTTTCAAACAGCAGTCAGAAAAATATGTAAACATCCATGAAAAAAGTTAAAGTGAATATTTTTTCGTTTTCATTCACAGATATTCATAAAATTAATCAAGGAAAAAAATTTTGGACCAAAAATGCCTATAAAAATTTTCATAATGCTTTGAATTTGTTCGAAAATTTTTAACGAATTATAATAAAAGTTTGAACTCAAATTGTTCCTTAATGATAAAAAATGATTTAATGAGCTGATACACATTCTATTGTGGTTCAGCTAACGATAATAAGCCCACAAAAAAAAACCAACCTAATTATTTTTCGTATATTAAATTGACGCCAGTCTGCCCACATCGCTGCTACCCCCTTAAGTATGTTGAGGAATGAAAAATATAAACGTTTGCAAGTATGAAACCTTTAATTGAAGATTTTAAAATATAAAAAAATAAAATTTCACATTTTTTTTTCATAAATTACTCCGAAAAAATGTACCAATCTTCCACATCGCTGCTTACCCCCTTAAGGATATTTGTTTTCATAAAATTGCCTTGAAATGTGTTGGGGAGATATTCCTTGAATTGAATTATGTATATATTTTTTGAAAATAAATAAAGCACAATGATAAATAATGAAGCGACAGTTAATTTTTGGAAACATTTATCAAACTATACCATTTATTTCTCTCAAATTAAATTTACTTTAAAAAGATACAATAAATTTCGAGAACTATTCCAATATATAAAACACTCTATGNTATAAATTGCGTGCCAAATGGCACAAATCGGTGTCACAAGCAAGTGTTATAAATTTCATCAGTAGTTCAGAAACGATATTCGATTGACCCTTCCATCGGTTGAAATACGGAAATCAAATAGATACCAGAAAATAACACAACTGATTCGGGCTGATTTTTCAAGAATAATTCAAAAAAGCATTAATAAAAAATTTTGGACTAGATTTGCGAAAAATTTTTATAATATTTCTAAAAAAAGTCGACAAAAAATGACAAATGAACATGTTATGATTTTTAAACAGCAGTCAGAAAATATGTAAACATGCATGAAAAAAGTTAAAGTGGCTATTTTTTGTTTTTATTCACAAATTAAAGAAAACAAAAAAAAATTTTGGTTGAAAAATGCGTGAAATTTTGATAATATTTTGAATATTTTTGAAAATTTTACGAATTCAAAAATAAAAGTTCGAACTCAAATCTTTTCTTAAATAGATAAAAAATATTTTAATGAGCTGATACACATTTATTCTGGTTCAGCTAACGATAATAAGCACAAAAAAATAAACCAACAATTATTTTCGTAAGTTAAATTGACGCCAGTCTGCCACATCGCTGCTACCCCCTTAAAGAATTATAAGTAGGGTCATACTCGGGAGCACGAATAGTGCTGCACTATCTGCCAAAACTAGAGCGTCATCAATAATTCCATAAACTTATAGGGTCAACTGTTCTAAATAAACGAATCCGACTATCCAAATTTTTTATAGCCACTTACTGGTCAGAAATTGAGTATGCAAAACACCCCTTTTGGGCAATTGTTTATTAATTGATATATTTTTTAGTGCTCAGAGATAATTATAACTCACTTAATTGGGTTCACTAACAATATTTTAGTATGTTTAGTTAGCTCAAACGAACTTGTCGTGAATCTGAAATTTTCGTCTTTCAATCTTGTTTTTGCGTAGGTTAAAATATTTTTGCCATCCCAGAATCCAAAAAATCATCAGAGGAGATTTTGGTTTATCAGATCTCAGAATATTAAGTTTAAAACTTTAGTCGTTTTGCCAAAGTACCAAGTTGAAAAACCCTAAAACGCCGACAATTTCAAGTTATAAATGCTAATTTTACCCTTTTCAAAATTGCCAGGTGATATTTTCAATCTGAACATACAAGTCCCACCGAGACATTTGCTCGTGCACAAAACCGCATCTTGATTACTTTTTTGTAGCTTTAAGAGCGCAGTGAATGTTATGAAAGGTTAACAGATTATCTTTCGAACCCATTTTCAGATAATATTGAGATAATATTATTCAATACATAGGGGATATAAATATTTTGTGTTTGAGTTCCGTCGGTATGATTATTGATGTGATTTGCCGCATAACCAACTTTTTGTGTTTGCTAAGGTAAAAAATGTTGAACGTAGTTGTGGTAGTTCAAGGTGGGGCATCCCAAATTTTGGTCACTCAGAGCGCGCGGTCTAAGTGACCAAACTGAAATCTCTCCTATAAAAATGGCTCGGAAAAAATGACAGGTGTGAAATGGGGTCAAGCACGGCGAACAAATTTTGGTCACTCAGAGTCCCCTTCTTTTAATATTTACTTTTAAGATTTCAAGTAAGGCTTTGAAGTCCTTTAATTGTCTATCATTCGCTTTTAGCCGTATTTTAGACAATTCCAAATCTGTAGAAGATCTGATATCAAAGACTGAATTAAACCAAGTTCTTATAAGTGAAATTGATGATACTGTCGATCAAAATGTTGCCGACATTGAGGAAATCAATGCGACAACAGAAGATTTGAAAATCATAACGGATGATCTTCACAGGCTAGGGCAGTTTTTTTAAAATAACGGTCTTCGATTAATAATTTTCATTGTTTTCTGTATCGCGAAAATTTTTATAAAAATAAGAAAAACATATCCATCAACAGTAAAACTGCATGTGTTGCTGAAATATACGATGAATATCTTGATGAATGTATTCCTACAGAAGGAAAGTTTTAATTGAATATATCGAATATAATCCTTTAGTAAGATTTCTCACTCCGCGTCATAACTGTGATGTCAGAAAAGATAGTGATCAATCAAATCTGATGATTTTTGAGATAAGTTGACCATAGTGTGATTTGATCGGTCACTATATTTTCTGACACCACCGTTATAACGCAGAGTGAGAAAACTTACCAAAGATACTCAATATTTAAATATTATAAGCAACGATGAGTAGCAACTAGGGAGTATACATTTTTGGCAGCCAAAATTTTTGGTCGACGTTTTCAAAATGGTTTCTTTATGTCATACAAATGAGTTCAAACTTTGTATTTATCGAACTAACAATGTTTTATTATAAAATTTCAATAGTAATATTGCATTTTGTTAACGTTTCGATTTTTTATTAAATCATCTTCAGAATGAGAACTAATAATTTTAGTCGCAGAAAGTTGGAACAAAATAATTTGGCAATTGGGCTCTCAGATGATTGCCAAATTAAAATGCTTTATTGCACAGTTTTTTTCTTCAAATTGGTCGAATTTTCCACCTACGCATTTTTCATAGCAATAGACAGGGGGAATAAAGTCGACCAAAAATGTGTACTCTACAATGAGACGGAGCTTCAATATACAGCCTGAGTTTTCTCGTTTGCGACGGTTTTCGTCCGCCGGTTAGACAATTATTACGTTATCTATAGCAAAGTATAGGCAACTTTGGCTGTCTACCCGGTGGACGAAAAAATAACGTCGCAAACGAGAAAACTCAGTCTGTATAAATTTGTTTCATGTATCGGAATTTTTAAATTATTTTTGATTCTTGTAAATTTGGCAAAATATAATTAATTAATTAGATAAACTCTGGGAGGAGATAGATGTTGAAGTTTGGTCAAGGAACACGTTGCACTGGCAACGTATCCCAGAGTGTATCAAGACAAAAAATATGGACGAATGTTTTTGACAAGATAAAGAGTAGTTCTACAACATGGCTGATCTAAAAACTCGCATGTTTCGCTGATTTTTTATCACGAAAAGTCAATTTCAGCGACCAGTACTTACTTTTAAATGATTTTTTACAGTCTTAACAAAGTTCCGCTATAATAACGGCGCTATTTCCCCGAACATTTTTTACGTCAAATTTTTCTTCAGAAAATTTGATAATTTTACTTTATTTCAAAATGTTCGATATATGAGACAAATGTGTATTTCCCAGTCCTGCATTTTTCAGGGGTAGTACTCCAGGTAAACGCCAAAAATTTTGCGATTTCATATTCACAATTTTCGGTTAAACCAGAAAATGATAAAAACAGAAATTCTTCATTGTTGTAAGAAATATGATTTCCGATTTTTTAGGCGATAAAAGTTAAAAACAAATAATCAGAGCTCAGGATATTAAAAGTGCGTGGTTTCTGCACAATCCTAGAAAATTTTGTTTAAATATGTTGAAAAATGCGAATTATAGCAATTTTAATTTGCTTGCAATGATCTTAATTTTACATCCAAAACCCCCCATCAATATCCTTTACAATCAAACGATTTATAACAAAATCAATAAAACCACTAAGATTTCTGTCAAGATGGAAATCATGTCCATAACAGTTGGAGACTGCCATCGAATAAAGATGGAGAGCATTTGATGACAAATTTGAAATATGATGTTGACCTTAAATTTACAGGACTTAAAGAAGAAGACAAAGGATTCGATTATGAAATTTCATTCGTTTTTTTCGAATTTCTTAAAAATTAGAATTAGAGGTGAGCACATTTTGCGTTGAAGTCAAGTTTGTGAGTATAACGGCCAAGGATTTTCCAAAAAATTAACAAAAAGTTCTGAAATTTTAAGAAAATGCTTGTCAATATCTGGAGTCCAGATTCTGGACAAGTCAAAATCCAAAAATATTACTTATTTCTAACTCCGAGGCATCCAAAACAATTATTTTTTTTTCATTTTTTCATGTTATTAGAATCAACATGGCGCTTTGATTTGAAATACCAGAATTTGTCGAACTTGAAAACTTCAATCAGTTATGACTACTGGTCATTGACCAGTNGGGTATATCTGTCTGATTAAATGAAGGTCTTTGAGGCATTAAAAATACGGGGTGATAACTAATTGTACTAAGAACCCAATAATAAAAAAAAATATCGAAATTTTCGCGAGTATGTTTTAAAAAATGAAGTTAAAAATAACGTTTGCTCGAATTTGACCACTAAAACTTAAAAATATCGACTTTCTTTTGAGCCCAATTTCGAAAAAATCGAAGCACTTTTTTTTCAGAAATTTTTCGGAAAATGACCAAAAAAATCATACTTTGAGTTTTAGCTCGAAATTGCAAATAAGCTCTTCTTTATCTCTTACATATTTTCTGAGGAATACCCGTTAAAAATTTGAGCCATTTTTCAAATATATCCTCGGAGAAGATAGATTTTGAAGTCTGAAATTGTTAAAAAAAAGTGTCGGTTAATTGCGGATGCGGACAACTGTCCTCGGTTTTTTATTTTGTGTCAAAAATTGATCGTTTTTTGAGGTGAGCAATAGGCGGAGAGCCGTTTATACACACCTGGCATAGTAGGAAATCATTTCCTTACTTAAATTTATGGAAAGAAATCTCCAAGGGAGATTTTTAGTAAACTATCCATCTGTTTTTATTTATTCAGCTAGAATCAAAATCAAACTCTGAAAATTTATTTCCTTGTGATGGATTTTGAGCAGTTTTTTTTTGCTTTATCTATTACGGGACTCCCTGGTCGTTTTTACTAGATTTTTAGACAATTTTTTTCTATAATTCGGCGTTTGCAAACAACTCAACCGATTCTATATTTAAATAGCTCAAACTGAGCACAAATATCTCGTGAAGAATAACATAAAAAAAATTGTCGATCAGACCATTTTTTTATTTTTTTTTAAAGATTACTGAAATTGTTTAGTTATTAGTTTTTCTTTAAAAAAATAGGTAACAATGGTCGGATTCGGACCAAAAATCTTACTTTTTTTCCTAATTTCGTCGAAAAAAGTCTAAATCGCTGATTTAAAGGTTGGCATAATGAGATTGAAAATAATTACGTCCGGTTTGACATCAAAATATACAGTAGATGACCAATAGGCTGTCAAGTTTTAAATTCATGGTGAACGAAGGTCAAAATTAAGAATTTTTAGTACTCGTGTCGTGTTTCTTACATAATTCAGAGCATAAAATTGGCTTATGGCATTTGAGAATTTTAACTCCATGGCGTCTAAAATGGACAAAATGTTCAAAATTACCAATCAGTCTATCAAATAACCGACCCTTATTAGGAAAGTACCAGCTAATATTTTTTCACATGCTCTGAAGAGAGATTATTATACACACATCTCAAATACAAGATCTTCGTCGAGATTATCGTCGGAGTCAGAATTTAAGCTCTCTATTATCTCTTCATTATCTTGATGATAACAGAATCCTTAAGGTCAGCTTCTGTAAAATCAGCCATTTTTTATAATTTTGATTTAATGTGTTTTAAATATCAAAAATCAAATATTAATACATCTGAATTCAACGCCACCTATTGTATTTCAATCATAAAA
>SCLH01001087.1:42592-79654 GCA_004367855.1 Oikopleura vanhoeffeni | reverse complement strand
ACAAACAGTCTTACTTATAAAATTGTTAATATTAAATTTTTCATAGCATAATAAATATTTGCAAAAAATCAAAACAACGGTTGAAGCTTTAGAGTCTTGGTTATTTTTTTTTGGTGATAATATAATTACCCCTTTCTTTATTATTCTTATTAAAAAAAAAGAGAAATAATAAAAGATTCTGGACAATGTTTGACAGTAAGTGGTAATATATCAAGAATACACGCATTTTGTTTATATATAACTTTTTTTTAAAAAAAAACAAACATGTGGTTATTTTACGCAAAGAATTGGTTGTGAGTTTGATAGTAGAAAATACCCTATACATGAAATGTGTGCTGTGAAAAGATGAGCCATGTTAAAAGATTGCTCATTTTTTCTCATCCTCCGAGTCAGATAAGTCATATTTTCTCTTTCTATTTGATCGTGGTTTGAAATCAAGTTTTGATGATGGCTTAATTGGAATATATTTGCTTGACACATCCGATCTTTTATTTCCTAATTTATTAACATTTAAGTTACCCGCTGAGAAAATCATACATTTTTTATCAGTGACGTCATCACCACTTGCTTTTTCCTTTTTATATTTATTTTGGTATTTTACATAGTCAATTTCAAAAATTGAGTTTTCTGGATCAAGGGACTTTCTACTTGTAATTAAAGGGGAAAGAGGTGGTAAGTCAAAAGATACAATTAACTGATTAGAGGCAGGTACTAATTGATCAATTATACCAACTGACGGTTTTAATTTCAAGGTATTAACAAGATTATCAGAGTGCTCAAGATTATGAGATGTTTTGTTAAGAATATTTTGTATTTCCTTTAATATTATTTTTTGTGATAAATCACTCTCGTTTGGACTTTTATCAGACATTGTAACAAAATTGTCATTATTTATCCCAGGTATCGGAATGTTTAAATTTGAAATTTCATCCCAAGAAGGGACACCTGATAAAATTCTCATTGACACCGGTTCAACCCCTATTATGGAGAGATGTTTGATAGCTAGTTCAACTTCAGTCAAATTTTCATTATCCGAAATTTCGTCTAGCTTGCAAATATTCTCCTGATGACCTTCAAATTCACTTAGAATTTCTTTAATAGAGATTTGAACTTTAAACGCAATCTGTTCATTCATTCTAAGAAAGTACTGTCTTAGTTTTACACCATATTCAGTGATCATTTTTTCAGGTTTAGAGAAATCAGAGTCATTTATGGCATTTGCGATAGAGGCATTATCACTAAAATAGCTTTTTATTTCAGACATTTTTTCATTTAAAGTGTTACCAACTTTAAAAATCAAGTTCCTTACTTCAGCTACATCGTTATTCAAAAAATTTGCTCTCATTTTTTCTACTTTGGTCATACAGTCGTATTTTGCTAACTTGAGTTTTTGATCGATAGAGATCAACATAGAACGTCTTTTTTGGGAGTTTTCGATATTTCGAGTGATTATATTTAAATTAATACCTGGAATAACTGATTTTTCAGAAATATATTGCGTATAAGACTTAATTTCTTTGCTCATGGCTTGTATTTCTAAATTTAAGAACTCAAAATTTTTTTTGACTCTACGTATTTCAGATGATTCACGTTGTATTTTAACTGCTAGATGGCTGTCGTCCAAATCAAGAAAATTTATTGACATATCACCTTTTTTGCAATAAAAACCATCCTCATGGAAATTTTTTACCGCATCTTTTCGCAGGATTTTTAATGAGTCACAATTGTAACTTAACTGCTGACAGTTGCGGGTCGAAGTACGAAATCTCGTGGAAATAGATTCCGTATTTAGATTATTGCTGGAATTCAAATCACTCCGAAATTTTTTATATTCAGCTTCAAATATTTCATTTTTATCTTCCACAAAGCTTTTTGACCATGGTGCAAACAGATCAGCCATAATCGATTCGTCACTTATGAAATCAAAGATTTCGAAGACAGCTTTAAACTCTATTATAATTCGTCTTCCGGGCATCAGTTAATTTTATTGGAATTTTCATAATTTTTAGTCGATGTGCTTAATTTTCCAGAATCAATCAAAAAGTTTCTCAGACACAATCCTCTATAATAATTGCGGGATTTTAAGATTGAGCCTATCTCCCTTTTTGCTTCAGCTAAAATTGTCAGACAAGAAAGCTCAATCTACCTTTCCAATTTCTATTAAGCATAGCTTCTCTGAAAGTAGAACAATTTTGTAAAATTACATGCATTTTGTGCTCTGTCCAATCATAGGTTTCAAAATTAACTTCGCGCCTTAATTGGACCATAAAACTAGAGCAGATTGCTATTCTTATTTCACGGGATAGACCTAATTCAATTGTACGTTCAATTTTAACCCCCTAGATAATTTGACAATAGAATTTGTTTTACAGTCCGTCTCCCGGATCTGGCTGGAGATTGTGTTGGCAATAAATCAGATTCATAATTCGTGATTGTGACGAGATTGTTATTTTAGAATCTTTTTTGTAGTAGGGTATGGATACGCCATTTGATTCTATAAGCCTTCTTACCATCTCAGTCCGAACCAGCTTGTATATTGGTATGATCGTAATCCACTTTTTAGCCACAGCTTTATCAAGAGTACTTTTGGAATATTTAAGCACGCGCTTACTTGATAATTGGAAAAACCTATAAAATGTGCAATCTTCATAATCCAGATGAAGGTCATTCCTGGCGTGTTTCATATATTCTAGGCTGTAGCACACTAAAATGTTTTATTACATCGGGGAAAGATAAGCAATAACTTTTTAAGGGAGTACTGGTCGCATTTAAAGACTCGGACATGAAATTTTCCAGATTAGTTTTAAAATGTTTTTTTCGGAAAATATGGAAAATTACAAGCATTTTGGTACTCGTTTTATTTTGATACATGGCTAGGAAAGCACTTTTTGATGAGTTAAAAAATATTTCGTATGAAAAAAGTTGAAATTTCTTGATTTTTGGAAATTTAAAACACGATTTACAGAAAAACGAGTCAGAAATTTAGACAAAACTCAACTTGGTGTTTAGCACGAACTCTTCAGCTGCACATTGATCTGAGTTTCGAATGTGTGACTTTGAAATCCAGGAAAGAGTAGTATTTTCCCTGAGACACCCAAAATAAGGCCAAAAAACAGTTTTTTGGTGATACTGAGAGCATTTATTTGCGTCAAAAATCATTGTTGTACCCTAAAAACTCAGGGAGGAGTAGGCTGTTGAAGTGAAAATAGTTCCACTTTTGAAAGGTCGTTCCTGATTGGTCGGCCAATCAGAGGCCTTCGATTTGTTTTGTGAAAGCAAGATTAATGTTCAATTATCCCTAAACATAAATACATATGTTCGTGCTGTTTCTAGTACTTCATTGAGGCGACGCTGAAAACCCTGTTTTTGGCCTTAAAATGCGACCAGTACTCTCTTAAGGGGGTGGAGGGGGCGACCTCTTATAGCCGTTTGGAACATTAATTCGCAAAATTGTATATTTAACGTTGTTAACAAATGACATTTATTGAAGCAAAGAAAAATAGAAGCCATTTGACTATTTTTATTTTAAGAGATTTATCATCAGGCTTCCAAAAGGGACGGTTCCAGCCCTCTCAATCCCCCCACAGCAGAAAAATGAGTAAAATTTTGTCCGTGGGCGTGCATCGGTTAAAATTCAAAATATAGCTTATCCATGAATCTTATAAAATGCATAATTATAATTTACCCATTAAGGGGGCAGTCATCGCAAAACGACGAGCCATCCATCACTTTCGATTTTTTATAGGATGCAAGATTTTTGCTCAAGTATATTAGCCAGACGCAAAACTTTGTCCTGAAGTTAGTACTCTTGCGATAATTGACCATTAAAAACCCGACGACCACCCCCCTAAAAAGAAAAGTATTGTGATATGAAAGCCAATTTGCTATTATCTTTAGATATCTAAGTTTTCCACAAGATAATTTTTTAGAAAAAAGTTTTTCGTGAAAAAATACAATCGGAAGTTTTTTTGCATGAAAATTGTAACCAGCAGATAAAGGAGAGTTTTCTGCATATGCTAAAGTGTTTTTGAAAATATATTGAGTGAAAATTCATAGATTTTCAAATTGATAATAATCAAACGAGGATTTGGGTCATGGTTCTAAGAATTAAATTCTACTCATAAAAGTCTCAAAAATTCTTAAAAATATTTTTTTTTGCTCAAAAACCATGCCGATCCGTGCCGATTCGGGTGTACGTATCGAGATCTGGGTGTAGACATCAGGCCTGATCATTTTCATGCATCGTGACTAATTGATCGTAGGCTTTATTTAAACCAATTAGAGCACGATGAGAGCCACTCTCACACAACTCAAAATAATGCGTAATCCGGTTTAGGAAAATAAAGTTTTTTGTTTCAACTACATTGTAGTTACTACAACCAAGACCTTTTTGAAATACAACCAATAATTTTAATAGTCGTATTGTTTTTTGACTGATTTCAAAACAATTTGATTTTTTACAGAGAATGTATATTTTTATAACAAAAACAAATAGTATTATCGTTTTCTTATTTTCACTCTGAAAATGCTTCAAAAATACCGATAATTGTCTACCGATAGTATTGCCCGATGTTCAAATTTCTGGCCTTAACTTCAAGGATCTCAATTTGAAAATTATTTTTGAGGTCAAGGTCATCTTTTTAAATTTTCAATAGTATCAAAAGATTCGCAAATATCATGTTTCTTGAAACGGGATTATAAACTATGCCAATTTATTTACCGTTCTCGCACAAGAGCAAAAAGCATTTTCTCATTTTAGACATCAAGCAAAAATTACAATATATATATTTTTTTGGAAGATTTAGAATTTTTTTTCACAATGTTGTGAATTCATATAACTAAACGGGCCACGTTGAGATCAGACATCGTGAAATTAAGTTGATAGCACTTCCAGTTTAATAGATATGGACTGCCTATACAACCCGCTTAACCCCCTCACACACAAAACGCCATTCGGGGACGCTACCGTAGCGCTTATTACGGGAAAAGTTAAAGTGATTGTAACTTCACTGTCTTTCAGTCCTTGAGATTTAGGATAGACCTAACTTTTTATACTCTTTAATTAACATTTTGACTTCATTAACATTGTAGAATAATGACTTTGATAAAATGACTTTTAACCTACGCAATCATTTTTAGGAAAATGAGTTACGTCAGAACAAAAATTGATGATGGAGGAGATTCAAAATTAAATTTTCTAAATCGTGACTATCTCAGAAATAACTTGCAATTTTCGGTCTTCAATCTACAGCTGTTTTCCGAAAATCAAACCTAAACTACGCAATTTTTCCCAAAAATTGAGTATTTCAGAAGTAACCTGTGATTTCTGATCACTAATCTATAGGTGTTTTTCAAATTGAATCCGTGTGTGAGGGGGTCAAGGGGGCCCCACACTGTGAGGCCCACAGGCCAGCCAGAATTTTTTCGAGGCTCATAACTTTTTATTGTTAGATAATAATATCATAAAAAACCCTTGGATGATAGTTCATAATCTCGTGAACATTTTTTGTTTAAAATTTTCAAGATCGAATTTACAACCAACCGGTAAATGAGGTTAACTGGGAGCAATCATTTTTTTCTAAAGCTTATATTTTGGTTTCGTCCTATTTCAGAAAATAATCGTTCACACACATAAGCTGTGAAGTAGCATTGCAGAAAAAATGACTGCATACTTTTTTCGATGTTCATCACCAAAATTGTCTCGACTATGCCGAAAAATCTATTTTTGCATGTATCACAGATTATCGTGACAAGTTTGAAGAAAATGACTGCGCTCGAATTTCACGTCAGTTTTTAACTCCCAGAAAGACAATTTGAAAAAATTTTTTTTTAAAGAAAAATCACAATGTCATCTTATTGCGTTTTAAATAGCACCAAACGAATCTTAAGCATCACTTTTCTGGAATTGATATTTATAAACTAACTTCGAAATATGAATCCTTCGAGCGCTAAAGATCAAAACATTTTATTTTTTGCCATCAGAAAAAATTTCGATGTTTTTTATTAATGGAAAATTTGTGTTATTTTTAACTAAACAAGTCTCGTCGAGGTCAAAAAATCATAGAATCAGCGCGATATAATTTCTGGTTCAAAAGATATGAACTGCCTATAGAACCCCCTTAAGCACAGTTTTGATTTTTTTTATATTAAATGTTCATTATAAGCGAACATATTATTTCTATCCAATTTTGTCTCCCTCGTAGTTGGCTCAAAAACAATAGTTTTTCTCCTGTTAAATCAAAGAAAAAAGAAAATCTCTGAAAAACAGTCTGTCCCCCCTTTTGCTATGTTCCAACGTACTCTAATATTATTTCAAAGTTTTTGATTTTATGAATCTGCTACAATTATATTTTTCTCATAATTTGTCTCCCCTAATATCGCGAGGCGCAATTTAAACGCTTAATCATATACTATAGTATTATGATTGCGTGTATTTACACCTACGCTTAGCATTCACGCTTCTGATTCGCTTGAAAAATTTTCACACAGGCTAGTAACTAGACCAATCCTACCACCACACTACATCTCACAGTTATCGATTAGTCATTCTAACACAAGAGAAACACTTCATTTATTTTTACCATCACAGCATGAAAATCAGTCTGACCCCCCTTTGCTAGTCTGAGGGTTAATTGAAAAAAATGAGTTTTTAACAGTTTTATATGTAGAATTTAATTCTAAGGGTTATCCGCTATATTATTTCATGCAACGCCGCGTTGTAAATATCAAGGAATTTTAGCTCATATTGTACCCAAAAAAATTCTAATTATATTGTTTTCATTTTTCCAGTGCATCTATAGATGTATCATAATATTTCTATGAATAAAAGCAGAGGTTTGAAGAAAATTTCAATCTTTCAAAAAAAAACAACATTTTTCCAGCTCACATATAAATATGAGATTGTATCAGTGTTGAAAATAATTTTATTTTATGAAAAAATATATCAGCGCGCTGGAGGGTAGGTGGGTAACCTAGACATAAAATAAGAAATTTTTGAGAAGATTTTAACAATTATACCGAAGACCGGTGTAAGAACTTAATAATGTATGTGAACTTATATTTGTATCGAATACTTCCCCTTTACTGTTTATTGGGTACCAATCTAGTAGGATGTCACCAAAGAAATTAAATAGTTTTCTAATATTCAAATTTTTGCCTTTATTTTTTCTTCGAAAAATTTCAGCCTGATGGTGATAAATGATAAAGTTTAATTTTTGTAATTCGCGAAAGTCTTTAATTTGAAAAAATTCATTATACTCATTCATGTACAAGTATTTATTAACGATTCGTCTTTCGGCTAAGAAATTTTTAAATACTTGATCACCGTATGGTTCACACCGTTTACATGTACTATCTTTGCCAAATTTTTCTTTAGATTTTCTATACGGGTGTTGACATTTAGTATAAAAATGTGCTGAAACCTCCCTTTTAAATTCAAAAGTTCCTAGATTACTTCTAACACTATATGGTAATTTATTATAAGATTCTACTAAAAAATAGGGCCAAGTCGTCATAAATCTAGGATTTTTAATATGCTTTTGTAAATTTGGCGGAATAATCATTTTCGTTGTATATAAACCGCATTTTCTTAAATACAAAAATTTATTTCGATTTCCATATGAAACATATTCATTTTTCGAAAATGGCTGCATAGCGAGATTATCATGTATATCGACCATACATGGCTTTAAATCTTTATACAAATCTACAGGTAAAGATTCCATAAAAACATTATTCAACCTGTTTAAATGTAAATAGTTATGAGTATTATACAGATTTTTTAATCCTTCATCTGCTAGTAGTTCACTGTGCGAGATAGGTCGATGAATAACCCCATAAGTTTTATTTCTAATAATTTTAATAAAGTTGCAGACAATTTTCTGTAACCTGGAATACCATTTTTCAGGTAACAACGGTTGACAATCTAATCCATGACTAAAATAACCTACAATAAAACTATTATATAGTCGGATTAATTGTAATTTTGACCCGTAATTTTTCATCGTCAAAATTTTATGGGCCGCAGCCATCATGCGCTTTTCAATATGTCTCATTTGCGGTTCTAAATCAACTACCGCTTTTTTTGATTTGCCTATACGTAAACCCAGGTACAACAATTCTTCTACTAATTCAACGGACTCGCCGTTGATTAATAATTTTTTCCCGAGGGGCCACTTACCGGTAATAAAACCTTGAGTTTTACTCGTGGCAATGGACGTGTCAATTTCATTTAGAGCGGATAACATGCAGTCAAATACATCCTGCGTCAATTTGTCTATTTCTGCTTCGTCATTTGATACCAAAGTCAATCCTAAATCATCTGCATAACCACAAATTTTTACTTTCGGAAAATTACTCTCGCATTTTTTTAAGGCAGAGTTAAATATCCTGGAAAATAAAATTGGGCCAGACCCACTTCCCTGAGGGACACCTCTATTTGGTAAGGATCGAAGAGTACTTCTTTCGTTACCTTTTTGTACGTAAAATGATCTATCACTCAGAAAAGATTCAAACCATTTATAAGTATTTGGTATGTAAATGGTATGTAAATATTTGGTATGTAAATCGTCACGATTATTCGAATTTATGTAATCGTCTGATTCATTTTCACGACCTGGGAGACATTCGTGACTTTTTTTGTATGGAAAAACGTCACTTATGGAACAATGAATTTGTTCGTACATTCTCGACGTTTTCTCACGTTTAAATTTGGCCGCAGCTTTGTCAAATGGAACCGAACTCCGATTACGCCCACCACGTCCTCGAAAATTACCTAAGGAGGTGATGGTTAATTGGTTATTAATTTTTCTGAATTCACATGAATCCCGATTCGACTGTGAACCGTTTTTTTTGTAAAAACTGTTTTCACTTAATTTGTCTGAATCGCTTAATTTGTCTAAAAAGTCATCGTTATTGTCTATACTGCAAATATTCGATGACTTTTTAATATAACAAATCGCATACAATAGCGTACCTCGGCTGCGTGTTGGTCCATTATTTTGAAAACTGTTGCCGGAGTTGTTCTGGTCATTTGAATTATACTGTGAAACATGGTCATTTCTGAGATTTTCATTTGACGAGGGTCTGGAATAGTCATTTTGAAAATTTCGGGCTTGATTATTTGAGGAAGATCGATTTTCACTTCTCTGATTATGGAAATCAGTAGAAAAATTTGCATTTTGGTGATCACGAGAATAATCCGAACTATTATTTTGACCCCGGTTTTGATTATTTTTATAACCACCCCTTGCATTACGATAACCACCCCCATTAGAATTTCCTCTATAATTTTGACCCCCATTATTCTGCCCATTATTATTTCCCCCATTATTTTGTATTTTTTTTGGAATATATGGTCGAGTGCCATTATTTCCTTCATTCGAGTTTTGACTAGTGTTCGAATTACGTTGAAAATTTGAACCTTGGTTTCGATTATTTTTTTCCCAGCCTCGGTTTTTATTATAATCACTATTTCTAATTTCAACTTGACCCCCCACTTGACCCTCAAATTGACCCTCATTTTGATACCCCGAATTATTTCCCTTTTTAACTAAAAGCGGTACATTGCTATTGTTACCATTTTTATAAGGAGCTTGGAAAATTTCAACTGACTCATTCGAAACCCCTTGATTTCGTTGATTTTGAAACGAAGTTGGGTCGATAATAGTTGAATTATTCCCCGATCTTGCGCGATCCCGATTTCCAGTTTCAGAGTCACGATCACGATCCCCAGAACCATACCCTCGATCTTGTTCATAACTACGACCCCCTTTGTAGGAGTCACCACCTTGGCCGAAAGGCATTTTGCAGTCACTAAAAATGACAATTTCATATACTTCGCTGTACCACAACTTTTTATTTTTATTCAAATAATTAAGGTTTTCATGCATGTCATGATCAGTCAGATCTAGATGTATGATGTAAGAATAGGATCGGCCTTCGTTAATTATGGCTAAACTTTGTTGATCAAGGATAAGTTTTTCAGAGATTGTATTTGAATATACATTTCTCAGACAAAAAAGATCATTGTCTGCCCTTAGGCCGCAGATTTTTTGTTCAATTGCAGCAGTGTAAGTGGGACATTTTGCAAAATTGGCAGCAATTTCATACTCATCCTTATTTCGCACATTTTTTTGTAATTTAAAAACTCCCTTTTGCGTATTTGCACGAACAGTTTTAACTACACTATAGACTATAAAACGCCACACTGCAATAATTTAATATGACAATTTTGAGGCGACAGTGGTGTAAAATTTTCTGAAAAATAGCGTCACTATTTTGCCAGTTTTAAACACAATTTACCTACTTCAGAGGTCTAAATAACAAGAAAAATTGTTTTCTTTATAAGTGATATTTCTTTATAAGGGATATTCTGTAGAATATAGCGTCGCTATTTTACAGATCAATTCCCAGGGAGTATATGTATTTTGACTATTTTTAGTGAAATTTCAAAAGATGAGATTTTCAGGGCAAAGGATTAGAACCAGCGAATTTTAATACCACAATTACTTGTTGGTCTATTTTAAAATCGACGGTCAAAATACTAAGTGTGAATTGTGATTTTGAGTGATTTTGGTTTTTTATTTTTGCACAGTAATTGGTGAAATTTTTGAGTGAAAAACTTTCTTTTTATACCTAATTTTTTGATCCAAATTTCTCTTTTTCTTTCTTCAACTGATCCAGTGATCTCTTGGAGTGACTTTATCAAATCAGGATACTTGAAATCTTCGTTTTACTCTGTATTTTTTAGCAAAAAAGTGTACTTCGTAGATTTTTGTTCGGTGTTGCAAATAAATAGCTCGAAAAAGAATTTTTAGTTTTTCGTGCTGCTCGCGACTCGCCAAAAATGGGAATGAAAAATTATTGATTAGGCTAAAAATTGAAATATTGAAAAGGCGCAAAAATCTGAACAACTATCATATTGAAATACTTTCATTTAGAATTACTTTTTCTTGCGAGTTGGTTTTTTTATTCTGAAATGATACCATATCTAGAATTATTTTCCGTTTTTATGCAAGTCCGAAACGATATTTTTTGGAAATTTTCTAGAATATTGGTCAAAAGTTTCTAATTTTATTTTGGTCTGAATCTCCGTGAAAATTGATCACTAATGGGTTATTTTGCTTTTGATCATCTGTCATTATTCGGGCATTTCAGTTAGCAAGCGATTTCAATGTTCTAGAAAAAAATATCCAGAAATAATTTGGTGTTTTTTTTAATTGCAAACGATTNAAAAACGGTGAAAATTGACGGAGAAAATGCGTATTTAGCGATTTTTTAGGAGGCTTTTTAAAAGCGTAGGTGTCGGCGTAAGTGGGATTGTATCAGATAACTGTTGAATCACAAGTCACCGCGAAGAGTTGTTTTTCAAGATGCAAAATTTTTTGGGATATCAGCTCTGCCAGTTTATCCAAAAATAGCTTCGTAAAGTGTCAAAATCAGCGACACCCACCCCCTTAACTATTTTCATATATCCCTATATATGTTTCAAGCGCTCTTTGGAAAATTATATAATCTTTTTTGACATGTTTTGTCAACAATTTTACGAAAAATTTTGAAATTTTTTCTCATTTCATGTTCAAAAATTTTCAAACTTTTTTTTCTGGAATCATCAGCTGAAAATATTGAGAATGCATACTATAACTTAAATCAAATATGTCCTCGTTTTGTTTCTTCGCTCTTGTTTATACACTGAATCAAACTTTTTTGAATCAAAATACGGTTTGCGCGAACTCTAGTTACGCCCTCTTAAATCAATAATTAAAATTTTTTTATTTCACCGAGACTTGCTCAATTGGTAAGCCAACCCATCCACCACGTTAAATTTAATAGATTTAACTCAGGAAAATAGATAATTTCTTTCGATGTGCTAAAATGTCGGTTTTTCGGAAAATTTTATTTCGACGTTAAACATATATAAAATTAAATTATGTTAAAATTTTGATGCTGGTGCGACCATTTTTTGAAGCTTATTATAAAAAAAAAAATTTAATGTACATTTAGACCTTTTGATAGCAAACCGTGTTTCTTTGAGTTTTTCAAAAGACGATTTATAAAGGTAAAATTAATTCGATCGGAAAAAAATCGCGATATCAAACAATAAGAGCTCAAAGTGGCCAACTTACGTTTGAAAAACTTTTTATTTGAAAATCATGAAGTGGCAAAAAGTTCCCATAAGCAAAAAAAATTGAAAAAAGTGCAAATCTTCAAAATGCACCGACCCCCCCTTAAGGAGTATGGTCGCATTTTAAAGGCCAAAAACAGGGTTTTCAGCGTCGCCTCAATGAATACTAGAAACAGCACGAACATATGTATTTCAGTTTAAAGGATAATTGAACTTAATCTTGCTTTAAAAACAAATCAGAAGGCCTGGATGGCCGAGCATCAGGGACGACCTTTCAAAGTGGCACTATTTCACTCTTCAAAGCCTACTCCTCCCTGAAGTTTTTGAAGATAAGATAATACTTTATAGCTTTACTGCCACAGAGACGTGGCGAACCCAAGTACGTTTTTAATCAAAAAATTTCCATCCGGAGCCGCCTTAAATGAGCAAAAACTGTTTTTTGGCTTATTTTGATGCTCGGGGAAATACTACTCTCCCGGATTTGCGGCAGAAACCTAATACTGCTATGTATATGTCCTTAAGGATACGCGCAAAACCCAAGTTCGACATTTAGCATTTTGTTTATCTCGTTCTTTTTGGAACCGCGATTCAAATTCTCAGAAATTTCCAAAATTTGAAAAAAATCACACTGAATATGTTCAATCCGGATAAAAAATACTTTTTATGACAAATGAAAATAAAAGACATCTGATCAACTTATTTTGTCCATATTTCAGAAAAAAACTTTTAAAACTAATCTGGAAATTTCATGTCCGAGTCTTAAATGCGACCAGTATTCCTAAGGGGGTTGCAGCGATTGTGCAGATTGACATTTTTCGGAGTGATTTATAAGCGAAAAAAATGTGAAAATTTTATTTTTTTTTTATCTTCAATAAAGTGTTCATTTTGAAACGTTAATATTTTAAATTCTCAACATACTTAAGTATCTGTAAAAATATCAAAAACACTTTCATTATAACTTCATTTCCAACTTGACCCGATGTGAGATTTATTTTTGAAGACGATATTATAAACTTCAGGCATTTTCGAGTGTTATGCGCCTAATATGGGAGAATCATTATTCCATATGAAAATTTACCTAAATATGAAAAGTTTTTTTCATGAAAAAAGAGAAAAACAGCTTTTTAGGAAAAAAAATTGACATATAATTGCGTTTTAATATTAAAAAACCTTCTGACTTTGAAAAGAAAAGTAGCTCATAACACCTGAAATTTAATTGAGATTTTTAAAAAATAATCAAATTTTTATGAATTACGTGCCAAATGGCACAAACCGGTGTCACAAACAAGTGTTGTTAATTTCATCAGTAGTTCAGAAACGATATTCGATTGACTCTTCCACTGGTTGAAATACGGAAATCAAATAGATATCAGAAAATAACACAACTGATTCGGCCTGATTTTTCAAGAAGAATTCAAAAAAGCATCAATAAAAAATTTTTGACTTTATTTGCAAAAATTTTTCATAATATTTCTAAAAAAAACGACAAAAAATGACAAATGAACATGTTATGATTTTTTAAACAGCATTCAGAAAATATGTTAACATGCTTGAAAAAAGTTGAAGTTGCTTTTTTTCGTTTGTATTCACAGATTTCAGAGGAAAAAAGAAAAAAAAAATTTGGGTGAAAAATGCGGAAAATTTAAATAAGTTTTTTATTTTCTTTTTTAATTTTACGAATTCAAAAATAAAATTCGAACTCAAATCTTTCCTTAAAAAATATTTAAATGAGCTGATATACATTTATTCTGGTTCAGCTAACGATATTAAGCACAAAAATAAACCAACTAATTATTTTCGTAAGTTAAATTGACGCCAGTCTGCCACATCGCTGCTACCCCCTTAACGCAAATATCTATTGATTATGATTCTCATTCTGTCAATCTGTTTGTTAATATTTGGTCTTGGTATCGAACTTTGGAAATAAATGCTTTAATTTTGCGTACTTAATTTCTATTGGTTTTTTAAAGATTGCCGAAAAAACATTTTTGAACATAATTTTCATCCTTAGATTTCTATGCATTTGATCTGCTTCAATTTAATAAATTCCTTTTTTAATTTTTCATGATTTTAATTGTTCGATAAACATCAACTTAACCCTTGGAATCATAGAGCCGATATATCGGCTCAAGCCTACCTAAAACCTTCTAAAAAGGGCAAGAAAAAAGTCACCGAATTGTTTCTTCCAAACACACTATAAAACATTTTGCGGTGATTCCGAAAAAAATACTCATTTATTTTTTCGATATTTGATTCGAATATTACGGGGAGTTGATTTTTTGAGATTTTTCGCCGAAGTTTTACTTCCGGATAAATTATTTTGAAACTAGATATCAAATACAAATGTGAGATAAGCCAGTTTTCAGGAAAGTGTTTTAGGCATACAAAACACTTAACAGTAAAATTTATTCGTATCTTGGGACAGGTTTTTTTTTTTGGAAGTGAAATTTCAAAATTTTCAATTTAAGTATTCCATGAAAAAATTAATTTATTATTAAAATTAATTTAATCAATCAAAAATTGTCCACGCTGTCACTTGATTACTATATAAAATAAAAAGTAATAAAAAAAAGTATATTTATCTGCTTTTATTTTGAAAAATAGCTATTTTTCATAGACATTTGTAATTTTTCCATCATTTTTTTTTACTTTTTTCATATTAACTTTTTATCGGTGATATCAAGATCTAATCGGATTAAAGTGCGACGTAGAGCAGATACTTGTGCGTTGGTACCAAGAAAAATTAAATTTGTGTAGACTACGATGAGCACGTATCACGTGATATGCTACACCGTGGTTTTCAAACTATATTTTCTAAAACTAAAAATCCAAATTCTAGAATTTGAAATGTTTGATGCAAAAAAATAACTTCTCAACTTCTTATTGCAAAAGTAATTGGAGCTTCAACTACCTTGAGTTTTCTGTGAACAACGTCCAAAGAAGAGCCGATATATCGGCTCTGGTGCTTTGGCGGAACTTTTTTTTCTGTGATTTCAGGGGTTAAGCTTATCAAACAAAGGATAACTTGTCAATCCGGGAAGGACTCCGACTGTTTGAATTGATTTTACGCTGACTTTTTGTCAAACGATATAATCATTGAAAGTCACCCCTGCGATTTGAAAGAAATGTAAAAAATATAATTGCATAGTAAACCGGTTATGCAGGTGAAATTCTTAACTCATTCGATGATTGTAAGGAAAAAAACAGAAAAAGTTAGATTTTGAGCATAATCCTTGTAGTGGAATGGCTCAATGTTTTATTGTTGATTTACGTCAACCAGAAATAATCTTATAACTATCATCCGGCTTGTTGAAAGGGTCGCTTTTGCGTGGGTTTTCCATTTTTTTTGCGTATGTTGTAGAAAAAGATAGGGAAAAAATGGGAATGGGGATAGGAAATCTGGTCGGGGATCATTCCTTTTACAACCCTGACTAGCATCACATTTATATCGTGCAAGAATCAAATTGATACAGGGTTTTTTTCTCAAATTTTTCCGCCGGACTTGATTTATATGATTGATCCGACTTGTTTATTCGAAAGATTTTCAATAACATATTTTGTAGTGTCACACGCTATTGGAATCTTTATCATAAAAAAAGAACTGAAGATGTTACCAAACAACTTTTGCATTCATTGTTCGTTTTTAATAACAAAATGTTATTGTGATAGAAAATTCTCCAAAGAAAGCAAATATAACGTTGATTCATCGGAAGCGACATAATTTTTACTCACATCAATTACAATGATCATATTTATTTAATTTCATAAACAAATGGGTATCATGCAATAACTTCATATTATCAAATAAATTGAAAAAAATTTTTTAGCGTCAATTTATCATTTAGTTCAAGTAAGTAGTTAATTTATAATGGATAAAATCAAATGTTCCTATTTATGTTTTTGTTATTATACAATTTTTTAAACCTATGTTAAGTTTTTATGTTGATATAAAAAGTAAACATTTCACTCAAGTTTTCTTCGCTACTTCAAACTAAAGCTATTCATTAAATTATCGATTTTGTAAACAAAACCGCGTTTTTTGTTTCACCTAAAAACTCTTCATTTCACATTTAGTTTCTTCGTTATTTGAAACGCGGTAAGAAAATACCTGAAAGAAATACCTGAAAATACCAGCAAAAAAATTATAAAATGTTACTCAAAATTGTTCTAAATAGTGTATTGCCGCTTCGATATGCACTTTATACCGCCTGGATTCCGGAAGTACAAAGTGAAGAAAATTATCAGTATTCTCCTGCTCAAACTAAGAATTTTTTGTTTTCTTTTTTGAGCCTATTCGTTTTAAAACCCTTGTTTTCATCATATCTGAAATCTCGGAAACGGGGCCATTTTAAGTTAATCAAGCCGAAATTTTGGCTTGATTTATTTACAAAAGCCCCTCTTCCGGGATTTAGAATATAAATGCAATGTGAGATATCAAACCAACTCTCCAATTAATTTTATCTTATTTTAATTTTCCTGACAGATAAAGCATACATGTATAATAAAACAGGATTTTTTTTATAAATTATCAAGTTAACTTATCCGGAATTGCGGAAATTCTTAATCGGCCAGCATCGATTTCAGCTTTATGATAAACTTGTTTTTAATCGTCAATATAAAATTCCAAAGAATGCCCATCAGCTAATTCCAGTCGAGTACATAAAAGGGATTCGCAGTGCCCAAAAAAAGCACAAGGAGCCGCTTTTGCGCATATAAATTTTAAATAATTTCATGGATTCAATTTATCTTTAAAGTCCGAAATTTTGTGTGGCTTTTTGAATTGTCTTAAAAATTAATTGAGTGCGAAATATTTTATTCTGAAGAATTTAAAAAAATATAATACAAAATTTATGTAAGGAAATAAAACTAATTTTATGCTTTCCTCGTGAGTCCCATGAATCAAATGTCGGTGAAAATATATTCCAGAAAACTACAACGGGTCAAACAATCGATTTGTTAAAAAAATGTTCGTACGACTTCAGTTTATTTTTGACCATTTCCTGAAAACGTCACAAAACTGGAAAATAAGGCCACGCCGACCCATTTTATTGGTTTTTCATAATAAGTTTCATCGTGAAAGTTAACCAAAAACATCAGTCCAACTGTCAGACCAGTAATTGCACCACCCAAATGACGTACCATTACCTGACTTGTATTTTTCGCAAAATTTTTTTTTTGTTTTATACATTTAAAAACTAAAATTTTGTCGGGTGATATTTATATAAATTATATCATATAACTATAAGATATAATTTTTAATTGTTTTTAGCGCATAACCATTTCAATATTTTTATTTTTGAATAGCAAAAGTACAGAAGTTTTATTTGTATTTACCCAGTTATTTCTGATTTTCAAAAATTAACATCAATACTTATATAAACAATAAAATAATGAAATTATTTGAAATATTTTGTTAACATTTTTTCATTAATAAAAGTGACTCTATACATGGAAAAAATGTCCAAACCCCTGATCCAAACTTCGGTTATCAGAAAAGACTCATCCGATTCACTTTACTAAAAAAACAAATTGCCAGATTTTAAGAGTAAAATCAAAGCCGAAATAGATCCCAATCGGACCATTTTATACGAAAAATTATAAAAAATAATAAAAATCGTGATAATTTTTCCTTTTTTTTATGTACATAGTAAAATTCAGAGCAATGGTTTCTGTGTTTTTTTAATTTCCAGCCAAAAAAAGTCAGTTTCATCATGCCATAATCTAGAAGATGGATAAAAATATTGTTAATTTTTTTGCTAAAATATTTTGTTCGATTAAGCTCTCAGTGAATTCAAATTCAAAATTTTCAATCTCCCATTGGGAGATTCCCGAATCAATAATTTGATTGTTTTGTGAAAAGTTCCTTGTGAACGTAACTATAACAAGTATTAATAGCATCTCCGCAGATAAATAGAACTAAAACATAAATAAAATTTTTGAGACTCTTGAGAATTGAATTTTTTATTCATCATTTTATAAATACCTAAAAAGACGAGTCGTACCCATTTCAGTACCCCAAATTTTGCATGAATCATATAATCCCAGTTCAATATAAGATTTGCGAGGTATGCAAATATCATAGCGTATCCACCTCCTGTATCAAGGATCAGAATTTAGATTTAATATTGGTAGTGGTCGGACCACTATGGTCCTTTTCGGATGCGGACAACTGTCCTCAGTTTTTTATTTTGTGTCAAAAATTGATCCCAGGTCGGGGGTCGTTTTTTCTGAGGTGACAATAGGCGAGAGCCGTTTATACACAACCTGCCAGAGTAGCGCGATATTTCCTTACTAAAATTCATGAAAGGAAACTCTCCAAGGAAGATTTTTAAAGTAAACTATCATCAATGTCTTTTATTTATTCAGCTAGAAGAGCACTTTTTTTGCTATATCTATTACGGGACTCCCTGGTCGTTTTTTACTAGATTTTTAGCCAATTTTATGTTATAATTCGGCGTTTGCAAACAACCCATCCGATTCTATTTTCTAAATAGCTCACTTGCGCACATATCTCAGTGAAGAATAACATAAAAAAAATTTCATCAGACATTTTTATTTTTCTCCGATTACTGCAATAGTTTAGTTATTAGTTTTCTTTGAAAAATAGGTAACAAATGGTCGGATTCGACCAAAAATTAGTAAAACGACCAGAAGTCCCGTAAATGATATAATGCAGAAATGAATTCAAACATAAAAATGAAGATTAAATATTCACATTTAGCATGATTTCACTTTACCCTTAGGAAGCTCCGAACGATAATCGGCTTTCAAATATATTAAGTCGTCTAGGTGACCAATAGACTGGTCAAGGTTCTTAATTCATGGAGAACAAGTTCAAAAATGGGTAAGAATTTTTCGTACTCGTGTCGTGTTTCGTAATTAATTCAAGGCATAAAATGAGGCTTATGGCATTTGAGATTTAACTCCATTGGCGTTTAAATTGAACAAAAGTTCAAAAACTGCACAATCAAGTCTACTCGAATAAACGACCCTTATTAAGGAAGTACCAGCTATATTTTTTCACATGCTCTGAGAGAGATGTATTAGTACCATTACATTCAGAATACAAGATCTTCGTCGAGAGTATCGTCGGAGTACCGAATTTAAGCTATACTATTATCGTCTTCATTTATCTTGATGATAACAGAACCTAAGTCAGCTTCTGTAAAATCCAGCCTTTTTTATCATTATGATTTAATGTGTTTTAAATATCGAAAATCAAATATTAGTACATTCTGAAATTCAACGCCACATATTGTATTTCAATCATAAAGATGATCACTGATTACGGCAGACGCTTGATCATTTGTGATATACCGCGGTATTCTGCTCACAGGCGTTTTTGTTTACCCAGGTTTTTGATTCGATTTCCGACGCTTTATCAATATGTTGTGAAGATATTTTTTTTTGTCTTAAAAATTATTATTTCAAAAAATTTCAGCGCTATCAAGTGTGAAAAATTTTGAGCTAAGAAGAAAAACGGAAGGGATATTTGAAATTTTGGAAAGCAAGGACTAGAAGCCCGGTTTGCATTAGTTAGTATCAAGTTAAAAATTTTTCTGCAAATTTTCTGCGTTTCCATGGTAACATTAATAAAAACGCTTTTTTGGCGCTTATTTCTTCTTTTTGGTCAAAAAATTTTTCAAAATTAATTATTATTAACAATTTGGGCCTTCGGCTTGGAACTTGAAAATACATGAACAAAAACTTCAATTGGCCTTACGATTCTGATCTGATTATATAAAACTTCTTATTAATTACTTTTTCTGCACGTACCGAGTTATTCTTCGTTTTTCTATGTATTTTAAACCTCTGCAATAAATTGTTTATTCTTGCTCCCTAACAAAGCTCCCTATATTTCGAGTCAAAAACACAATCCTAGCAAAAACCGAGGACGGTTGGTGCGTACCCCTTTTCGGATGCGACAAAAATAACGCCGAGTATTTTCAAAAGCAAAATTTGAAAGTACCCAGCTGTGAACTTCGTCAAGAACTTATCTTTTGATCGTTTTAAATAAATTGTTTTTTTTCATGACTATTATAAAACTTTATTGATTTACAGAAATTCATATTCCGTTCTCGCAAATAATCTGATTCAATTTTTTTGTCGTTAAAACTCACGGGTGACTACGTTTCTCAAATAATATAGAACTTGATTGTGAAGGTCGTTTCTGGTCGGTCAATTATTGAATAACGCAATTAAAAGTCTTTCAGCTATTTAATTGAAAAAGATAGGTGATCCTTTACGGAGCAACCAACCAACATATGTCCTGGGTCAAACACAGAAGCAGTCAGTGAGCCAAAAATAACGCCAAGTGTATAAATCAAAGCAACACGCCAAGAACCATGAACAATCTAGAAGCTATTTTATTTTTCTTGATGCTTGAAAACCACTCGTGCCGCAAATTTTGCTGTAAATTTTGCTACGGTTTTAATTGGTCAGTATTCAAAATAGCTCACAAGTGAAAGTAGCTTTCAGAAAGCTACCATTCAAAGCCTATAATCCATAACATATTGTTTCAAAAGCCAACGAAAATATTATTGTTCACAAAAAAAATTTGACAATTGTTCGCAATAAAAATCACCTATTGTTAATTTCCCGAACTTTTCAGTTTGTATGATTTTCTGAGTCAGCCTTAATTTTTCAGCACATTCACATGTTGATAAATTTAAAGTTTGTGAAATAATTTCTTAGCTTGAGAAGTTGAAAATTTTCCCCAGCGATCCCAACATTCTACACCCACGCCCACCTCAATTTATAATAATCAGCCACAATATCATTTTTCGAACCTGAGTGGATCTTTAAAATGAGGGTTATCTCTATCGCTCTTGTTCGAATCCCACTATTGCTGTCTGAGTGATTGTATTAGTGATTGACTTAATTATAACGCACCAATAAACTTTGGGGCACCTAATATCAAGCACCTTTGCCTTTTATCATACCCAAGACAGTCACTAAGACAACCTTGGTAAAATTCGACAATGCACTGTATTTTATAAAGAAAACCCACATTTTCAAGATCCACTTAGGTTGTAAAAGGGATATACAGCACATTCAATTTATCAATCTACAGTGAAAGGGATTTTTTTTGTTTTTCTAAATTTATTTTTCAGCAATTTATATTTATTCCACCTCTAAAAGTCCACCGATAAAAATTTGAACAAACATATTTGACAACAAATGCGCAATTCCGGCATGATTAAACTGATACAACCAATTTCGCCAAACTTCGTGTCGATGCCAAGGAGTATAAATTAAAGGTGTGCATAACGTAGCCCTTAAATAAGTATGAGTTATTTGTTATTAAACCAAATTTAAAAAACTGTCTTCAAAACGGAAACGTTTCACTTTTTATGAGCTTCTAATTTTTGAAACCAAGGTAAAAAATGTTCTATTGAAGTATAAATGAGTTTATTTGCAGAAAAAACCAAACGTTTGCGGACATATAACGAGCACTACAGAGGCACTCAATAACAACGTTACGTGAGGTAAACTTTGTTGTTCAAATTTTGAAATGAAGTTTCTGAGCGTGTTTCTGGAAGTTATACCATTTTCATCAAAAATTTTGTACGCTTATTATATTTTCCTTAATTTTACTTCTACAGGAGGTAAGGTTTTTCCCTTCTTTTAACAAGTTGGATAGACTTGATTTCCGCCATTTTGATTGGTTGAATCTGAAAAAGACGTACGTTTTTGCCAAAATTAATCGTTATCATTAGCGTTCTCATCGCTCTCTAATTTGGAAAAAGAAGGGAAAAATCTTGCACCCTGTATAAGAAGTTTTTTTTGGCCTGAAAACTTCCGCTAATATGTTGAATTTTTTCCAGAAAAAACATTTATAATTATTGTGAAGTTAATGTTGGCAATTTTTATAAATCATTAAAATTATTATGAAAAATCTGTAACTTTAGTTTTACTGGTCCCTTTTCGTGGTCAGAAAAGTCGGTGTGCCTTTTCAAGTGGTCATATTTTTTTGTTAAATTGCAAAGTGTTTGTCAGATGAAGCCAGCAGGCGAAGTTTCAATCGAATTTAGTCATATATCATTGTTTGATAACAAGTTATTTGTTACAAGTACAAACTAAAAGTTGAATTATATATACAGTATGAGACTTACCTGTGAAATTTGTTTATATCTGATTGAGTAACAGTGCTTGTAACATTTGAATAAAAATAAACAAAAGTGCCAACTTGAGCGAACGTTGATAAAATAATGAAAAAGGGGAAATTTCCTGGATTTTCCGGATTCTGACAGCATGGATCGCAAAGATCAAATTCTTCAGAATATGACTATTGATATAAATTTTACAAAGTGTCGTTGTTAGCATTAAAACTTATTTATTTGAAACATGAACTTAACTTGAAGCTGAAATTTAACGGTCTAACCTTCATACGCTTATAATGAATATACAATTTTTAAATAAATTAAATGATTTTTCATTGATATAAATGAATCAAAAATTTATTTCATATCAGTTTTTGTAAAAAGTTATGTGTAGCTATGAAATACTTGTGCAAGAATTTTAGAACTCTAGAAAATGGCATCACGGGCATTATCGACTTTTTGTCGTACTAAAAATCCCGTTTATTGGTTCACATCAAGAATGTCTCTTATTTCAATATTTTATGCCGCATAACATTTTGAAGCAGTTCCATCTTATTAGTATTGTGGTCCTAGGAAATTTTGGCTTGAATTTTAGGTGCTTGAATCACTTCTGGGTATTATTGACAGGAATGAACATTGAATATACGAAATAATGCATATTCGAAATAAGCTTAATGTGTTTGATAGTACCGTTTTTATTGCAAACAGTGCTGTAGCGTGTGTCAGTGTAGCAAATAGATTCAAGCGGCCGTCGCAAAACCAACCACCTTTGTACGTTTAGAGCCGTATATTGTCGCGCCATTTTTAGATAACATTATTCCTTTTTGAAACCCTGGTGTGGAGAGCGTTCTTGTTCGAACCTTTGAACATTGATCAATTTCTTGAAACAGTGATAATTTCGAACAAAATCAGGTCATCAAACAAGCAGGAATTATATCCTGGATAAGGGCAAGGCCAAATAAATTCGTGTTACACAATTATTATTGTGTCAAATCTCATTTCCAATTCAATATTTCTAAGAAAATTATTATAAAATATTAAATCGGAAATGGTTCGTTCTGTTCTGAAATGCTTCGATCTTTTTGAAAAGTTGACAAAAAGAATCGATAATATCAGGTTGTCCCGGTAAAACTGCTTCGACCCCTTTTGTTACTTCGACACTGAATATCGAATGTATTGACGATACAATTTCAGCTCATAGACGCCGTTTTGCCAAGCTGGGACAGATCTATTTGAATCATATAGTAATATTATTGAGTTTATATTATCTATCTATTGGGGACTTCCTGGTCGTTATATAACTAGATTTTAAAGCAATTTTTTACAATTATTTGGCGTTCGCAAACAACCTCATCCGATTTAATCTCCTAGATAGCTCCAACTGAGCCACAATACCGAGCTGAAAAAGAAAAATAATAACAATTGGTCCAAACAGATTGATTTTCCTTTTGGTTTTTTTGAAGAATTCTAAAGTTCATTGAGTTTTGTTGGTTTTTCTTTAAAAAAATAGGAAAGCGATGGTCAATTCGGATCAATTTTTCATGTTTAATTATTCACAGGGATAATTTGTGCTCGAGTTTGAGTTATCACGAATGAAGAAATTGGGATCGAGTTGTTTTGCTAAATGGCTGGATTAAATACACCATCATTTAGGCTTCAAAACTAGTCGGGAAACAACCAGGAATTCCGTTTATTGATATGATTTCGATTTAATGGCAATATCGATTTGAAAATCGACGTGACTATAAAATCATAAGGAATATTAATCATAAAAAAACAAGTTCGCAGTTCAGTGTGGTTTTTCGAATGCAAATACTAGTCATTTTATTCCAATTTTTCATGAAAAATTCGTCTTTCAAATTTGATTAATCTTATGGAAAACATTTAAATCGATCACAATTTTTTAAAAATGTTTATTATCCCAAATCGTCGGGAAAATAGTGTGAATCACAGCGATTGTGCCTATGACATAAGCCACAAGAATAGCATCGAGTATTTGTTCAATCCGAAATTTTTTCTCTTAACCTGTTCAAAGTATTCTCTTCCTTGTCCATTTTTAAATATATAAATTGTTTTTGTCAAAATAATACTTAAAAACAATCAAATATTATTTTACTTAAAAACAAAATAGTGCTAAAACATTGCGTTCAACTGGAGAACTTTGAGAAAGAGTTCCTTTATCAAAGTCTACTAAACTATTATTTTAAATGCATGTACTGAACTGGAGGTGTTCGATGAAAGATGGAACTAAGATAGGCATATTAAAAAATATAAATGACATAAGTTTAAAGTAGCGTCGGGAGAGAAAAGTGCATCCTCGATGATTTAGGTGATTCTGAGCTCTAGAGGTTGAGACCAACCAATTATAGTAATAGCATAGGTTAATCCACTGCAAGCCTCAAAACCACTCGGTATTTTGACGCGCTACCAATTTATTGCAAGACTGTTTTTTTTTCATAACTGCAAGTACGAATACCGGAGTGCGAACCGGCAAGAAAAATTTACTCATAGGCTTGAGCGTTTTTCTTGACAAGGATATAATCCAAAGTGAATAATCAAATCCTTATGCAAATTTCGTTAGAACTGTTTGTTCTTGATTGAAATCTGCACCAGACTATTACTTCAAATCGAACAAGGTTGGTCATATAATATGACTGCGAATGATATTCCTTTTACTCAACCAAGTCTGATCGTAAGTCAGTTTGTGCTCGTCATAGAGGTCGCGAAGTATGGTATGCTAACGGCTGAATTAAGGGTAGGCATATTTAACTCTTACGTTGCTAAATTTGAGCTTCGAACGATTTAAGATAAACTGGGCGCCCTGTGGTGGCGGCCTTTAAGGAAGTCAACGGTGACGCCAGCTTTAAAAACTTGTTGTTTTTAGAGTGATGTTTTTGGTTTTGAAAATATAGATATCAATAAACTTGACTATTTCTGATATATATCTTCCTGACTTACTTAAGAGAAATAATTATCAACCAAACCGATTTGATCCTCATCCAAGCATACTAGTAATGAGTGGAATTAAGTTTCTACCCGGGATATTCCGCACGGTTCCTCCGATTGGTTGACGAATCAGTCATATTACAAAATATCACTCGAAAATCGCGCGCAGCGAATTTGCGAGGTATTTTTCGATGTACTCGTTACTTGAATTGCGTGACCGAAATGGAAGAAAAAATTGCGTTTTTTCTCCGTAGTAAAATTTGCTTGAATATCGAGTCCGAGATTTAAACCCATCAAGCCACTCGCAGGCAAATAGCGATCACTATTGTACTGTCAAAATGTAAAGTGATTATTATTATTCGTGGTTTGAGAGGGTATGGACAATCTCGATTATAATCCTGACGGGTTGAAGCTGACCAAATCAGAGTATTATTCACAGTTAAACAGTGTTATAATTTAATTTTCTTGATGGAAATAACAAGTCTTGAGTGATCTTTCAACTACAGTTTCAAAACACTGGAAACTTGCGTTGGGCTCATGAAAATATTCTTAATCTGGATCAGTTCTTCTCCCTTGCAAAAACTCGTTATAGGCATTATTGAACTGATTGATTCCCGAAATAATTCCAACTTGTGAAATTTTCTGATGTCGCGAAAAATAAATCTTCATAATTTAAAAACTGTCTTCGCACTGTTTCGCGCGATAGAAAATTAACGTTTTTCCTCTTATAAGTTTGGTCTTGGAGTTTTAAGGCCCGCGAATTCGAGGGTTTAGACCAAAAAGTGTGAAATATATTCGTAATCTGCTTAGCAACTCTCATATGTTGCTGATAGTCCGATTTCTAAGTCACTCTCCTGACGATGAGTTAATAATAAATAGGCTTTATGTTCTTTATAAACCAGGTAAAGATATCGTTTATATTAGTAAGATGTTCATTTAATTTCTTGCCGGAGAAAATAAAAACTTCAAGGGTAGGACATGTCAAAATAGGAAAAAGCGTAGGTCTTCGCGAAATCCTGGTGGTTACTCGCGTGTAACAATAAGGGGCGCGGTTTCCCGGTGAAACTTAATTCACTCATATTAGGTACCTCCGTTCTGGAAGTTTCACTGGTGCCTGAAGAAAAAAAAAAAGAAAGTACAGGGTGTAAGTATTTTCTCCTTTTTTTCCAAACCTGGTTACACTTGATTTTGTTCCCGCCGTTCTTGATTAGTTGATAAGTCGTGAGAAAAGACGTAGGGTTTCTGGGCACGGAGTTATGCAAGGCCCAATCGACAGAACGGCCGGTAAGTCAAGTCCGTAACCAAGCTTTGCGAGAAAGAAGGTGAAGGGAAAAATCTTTAACACCCTTGTAAGTAAATATTAGGAGAAAATCTGATCAAATGTTAGAATTCTATCTTAGGTTTTTGAGTGCGGTTTACGGCCTCCTTGTTTTCTGGTTTTGGCGGGAAGAGTACACGGTTTGTCTTAATTCTAATTTATTCTTTGAGTATATAAAACCATTATTGTTCCCCCGGATGGATCTTTTTATTAATAGTGGAACAGTCCGAAAGACAGGCACAGGGCAGATGTAGGACATGTTATTTCAGCCCTGCCAGAAGGGTTAATGGGGTCTCAAAGAGGGCTTGATGAAAGCCTGAAAAATATGAATTTGCTCAGAATAATCTTTAAAGCGGCGAGAAACAGAAACTTCCAATCATTTTCGGTAAAACCTGAAAACCATCTTAGGTAAGCCGCCGATTTTTGCAGCAATAGAAAATTTGTCGATAATAAAACATCGGGGAAACTGTACGAACGCTCTTAATAATAAGGAACAAATTTTCCAAAATTCGCCCCCCCGCCCCCCGCGCGAATCCCCCAAAGAATTGTGAAAGTTTTTCCTTCTGTTCCCTGTTCCCTCCCGCCCCCCCCCCCCCCCCCGTTTATTAAGAAAGTGGGGGCGCCCCCGGCGAGAAGCAACCCCCGGTGAATAAAATTGGGAAGTCCCGGGTAGAAGATAAGATTTTCGTTTAAAAAAGTCCCCAATTACCGGAGAAGGAAAGCCAGAAGAGAGGGGGTTGGGGAAAAAAACCCTGGATAATGATCAAAACCCGGTGGGGCTGTGTTGAGCATCCGTTAGGCATGTTCCCACCGTGAGTATAACACATTGCTATGAGTCCCGAAAGTAGACCGCGGGGAAACACCAACAAGAGAGGGAGTGTAGCGCCCGTTGGTAAACCCCTCCAAAAAAAGAAAACCCCGTGGGGTCCCCCCCGCCCCTCCCCCCCTTTGTTCAGGGGGGGGAAAGAGAAAGACCGTAAGATTACCCCCCCCCTATATAAACAAAAATGATGTGTTATCTAAAAAATAGGCCCCCCCCTATCACGAGAAAGAGGCATTCTTTCTCCCACGGAGCGGGTAGGTGGACCCTCGCTTTTGATCGGATACACCCAGCTGATACCCCCCCCTCGCCGGCCGCCGGTGTTACCCGTACACACCCCTACCCATCAAGTGTTTTTTATCTTTACCTCCCGTGGCAGGCCCCAAATCAGAATAAGAAATTCCCCGAACCCCCTGTAAAGGTTTGTGTTGTGTCTATCTCTTGTCCTTAGCCGGATCCCCCTTTAACTTTGAATTTGGTTGTGAAATAAAAACAAATCCGAGAGAGCACTCCTCTCTCTTCCCCTTTGTTTATTGCACTTCCCAAATTGCCCCGGAAGAAGATAAACCGGGCGGTGGGGGAAAGAAGAAAGGCAAAATCCCGGTAAAAAAAATCCCCATTTCGGTTTTGTTTCCCGCGCAGATTGTTGATTTCCCTGAAAAATATGATAAGAAAAGCCCCGGCCCCCTTTAATAGGCTCTTGTTTTAAAATATGGGGGTGGATCCCCTCCCCCTCCTCTCAAAACAATCAGATCACCAAAAAACCAACCCCCGGCGGAGTAGGAAGGGGAAGGGGAAGGGGGAAAAAAAGAGAATAAGAGAAAGATCTCCCCTAGCCCCTCTATAAGAGGGCCTCGAGCCTTATTCAGCAGCAGTCCATGCGAAAATAACGGAGATTTTGGCATTTTTTGATTTCCTGCAGTTTTCCCCCTTCCCCCCTTGGAATTTCATCGGGGTAAGATGTAGAGTTAAGAAAAGAGGGTTCGATTTGTCATTTTTTTTTTTTAATCAGAAAATCTATAAGGGTGGGATAGAAAAGACCTTTTAGTTCCGCATGTCGGCCTAAAAGGAATAGAGCTTGGTGGAGGGCTGTTTATGTGCGTAAAGCTCCCGCCCTGGAGCTTTATTGGGGCCCCTTAATAACCATAGTAAATCTGGTACGGGTCCCTTCCCCTCGTGGACAAAGGGGAACCGTGGGTTCTTTTGTTTGTGGTTAATACTCCCGTCCACGAAGTTGTAGCTGAGTCGAGAACCCAGGTTTCTATTTGTCCCGAGTTCCCACGCTGGGTTCTTCCCTCGTTTTCGCCCGGGTCAAACGTGATGGAACCCTTCTTTTTAAAATATACGCGGGATTGTCCAAATCCCGCGCCCCCCCTATGATGCGCGCCGCGCATTGTAAACGTAGAGAACTAAACGTTTCGCCCTGAAAGATTCGGGGCCCGGGAAGTGGGAACAAATTTTGTGTTTCCGCCCTATAAGTTTAGTAAGCTGTCGTGAATTTTCCCATGTTTTTTCATTGCACAAAATTTATCTTTAGCTGTGCAAAGAGACAGGCGCTTAAAGACCTCATTTAAGATACTGGTTAAGGCGTCTTTACGGAAAACATGAGATATTGGAAAGGTTCCTGTTGTTTTCCATCTCTGCTTAAAGATATTCCCACTTTGGAGCAAAAGATGAGCGTTTCCGAAGATTTTGTTCAGCTTTTTTGGAATCCAAGCCCCCCCATTTGATTTTTGAGACCCATTAGAACCTTGTGGAGGCTAAAAAAAACCTGATCCCCGTAGACATCGCCCCGCTGGTTGGCCCTCGATTCCTGTGTCATTTTCCGGATCTTTTCATCGTATTAAAATGTATCCCCATCGGGGAAAATAATGTTTATTTTAAAAGAATTAAAATCAAAAATTTAAAAACCCCTGCGTTTCTTCTCCATTTCCGCCAAAACAGAGATAAGAGGAAGGGCCTAACCCCAAATTAAGGTAAGAATAATAAAACTGTTTTATTTGTCCAAGGAGTTGTTCGTCTTAGATTTACCTGTGCATACTTCCAATAACATGGGTTTGTAAATAGATTGATTTCCCCTGTTCTTGGCTTCTGGTGTTCGCCCAGAGACCTGGGGTTTGACAATATGTGTATGTTTCCGCCCGGTTTTCGGTATTTTCGTGTTTGATCTCGGAGAAAACACCGCTTAGAACCGGTCCGTTCCGCGATTCAAATGCATTCAATAGACTGAATAGTACAAACATACACGTTGCGGGATCAAGTGGGTAAAAATAAAGACCCAAGTTTGGAAAAAGAAAGGGAATGAAATCCGTGTTTGACCCCGTCACAGCTGGCGTGACAGGAGATACTTGTGTTCTTTTTTTATTTTTTGTTGTTTTCCTCTCAGCGCCGCACCAGTCGGGATAACTTCCTAAAGAACGGTTCCGTGTACGGCGATAATCTGAGTGAAACCATTTCCGGAAGTTTTGAACTCGGGGAGAAAAACCACCGCCCCGGGCCCCCCCCTTTATTTGTTTTACGGACGGTGAGTAATAAACACAGGTCGCGAACCTACGCCGCCTTTGTTTCTTGTGCGATGATACTTGCTTTGAGGAGAGACCCATTGCCTCGCCCCCCTCTTTGATGCACCACTGTGAGAAGAAAGAGTGATTCTTTCTAATTACACATTTTCCTCCTCTCCTCCGCACCCGTGTAATAGAAAAAATTTTAAAAATCCTTTAATAGACTCTTAATATCAACAGCGCGAAGTTTATTGTGTTCCTTTGGTTTTTCTTTACAAGCAACATACAAGAGGTTCAATTTATATACATTCATCCTTATCAGTGAGGAGGGGGGCTGGACCCTGTAAAATTCGGACGCTAGTAGAACAGTATTATTGGGAGAAAAGTTTTGCACTAGCAGTAGAAATATATTTCCCCAAACAACTATTTTGGTCTAATACACGCCGAGATCTGGGAAGGATTATACTGCTAAAGACAAAACTTTACTAAATGGAACGTTATTAATGTTTTTAAGAAATCCGCGCGCAAACAGTTGGGCTCGAAAGAAGTTGTTTGAGAGATGTCGTAGTATGGCAATATGACTTTAAACTTGTTGCCGTCGCGCAATATAGTGAAAAAAATAAGGCTCTTACCGGACAGTGGGAAAAGTTTATTTCTATGTCGGGAGAATCAAAATCTCCTCAGTTCTGTCCAATATTATCGCGCTAGTCAACAGGACAGTTTCTTTTTCTGAAAAGGAGAGAATAGTATCGCAGGAATAGAATAATTTTCCAATGACGCAGACACCATAAAACCGTGCACCATATATTCAGGCTGTGGTTTTGTAAAAGACTGTAATGGAAAGATCACGATCCATAAGAGTACTTGCTTATTTATTATCTCAGAAAAATTCAATTCACGATTTAACCAAAGCTGTTTTATACTGTGGGGAAACTGATTATGTATTAACGCGAGTACCAAGGATTATAAGAATCGAATTCTCCACCCCTCTCGAACCACGAAATTAAAATAAAGTATATCAACGTTTAAAATTTTTGAGTACACAAATAGTGGGGATCCGCTTTGGCTGCTGGGGTTGAAATTTTGGTTTTAAACCCCATCGGACGTGAATATATTCAAGATTTACTCGGAAAAACCGCATAGTTTTCCGTTGCCATTGGTTTTCCACCCAAATCGCAAGAAACATACTCGAAAAAATTACTCCCGCAATGTCGCTGGGCGGCCTAACGGCCAGATTTTTTCGCGAGTTAAATCTTTTTGGAAATTATCGGCTAATTTCGGATCGTAAACGAACCGAATCGCGGAGGAAACCCGTGCCGGAATGCCCGGTAACTTTAATTCAACTCCATATAGTAAATGGCTTGGATAAAGGACAAATCTGGGTTTTTGTGTTTGAATGAAATTTAAATTTGCTTCTTAAATAACCCAGGAAAGATCAATATAGGTTGCAGAAATTTGGTCCAAAGTTTTTGAAAGTGATCTAATAATTTTTTCAAACCAAAAAAAGTCATCTAAAAAAACCAACAAGTTTTTAATTCGGCCAGCTTTTTCACGCGTTTTGACCTCCTAAAACGGCCCGCCGCACCCACAGGGCCCCGGCTAGTTTTCAGTCTTAGACGTTGAGCTCAAAATTTAGCAATAAGAAAAAGTTTAATTGCCTATAATCAGCCGGTTACATAACATACTTCCGGACCTCATGAACCAGGACACTGCTTTAACCAATCCAGAACTTTGGGGTGAAAAGTAAAAAAGAATATGCAAAAATTTTCCCCCGGGCAGTCATAATTAAATATGAAAAAACCCCACTGTCCAATGAATAAGGTTTTGGTGCAAAGATTTCAAATCCAAGACAGATGAAAGTTCTAAACCGAAATTGATGAAGATTTTGAATATTCCACTTTGGATTTAAATTCTTTCAAAGGAAGAAAACCCGTCAAAGCCATTGGATTAAATTTTGTTCCTTGCCCCGGTTTTGTTCGCAATCCGGTTACGTTTCAGGTTTTTAATAAAAAAAAAAACCAGTTTTTGAAAAAAATAAATTGTAGCCGCGGTCAGACATAAGCGGAGTTGGGGTTTTTGAAAAACGCTTTGGCAGTGATTTTTGAAAAAACCTAATGCCATATTTAATATAATGTGGTTTTTTGTCAATGACCGCTGAACTCAGAAAATCAACCTAAAAATCTCGGATGAAAATTCCACTTTTTCCTCCCGACGCCTACTCTTTAACTTAGGTCATTATAAGTTTTAAATAATGCTTACAATTATAAGTCCCATTCATCGAAACACCTCCAAGTTAGTAATAGCAATTATTAAAATAATATTGGTAGTAGTGGAATAAAGAGCTCTTCTAGAAGCAGTCCTAGTTTAAACGAATGTTTTTAGCCACTATTTTGGTTTTTTAAGTAAAAATAAATGTTGGATTTTGTTTTTATAAGTATTATTTTGACAAAAACTAATTTTATAATAAAAAATGGACAAGGAAGAAACTGAGACGGTTAAGGGAAGAAAAAATCCGATTTGAAAAATACTCGTTGCTTTCATGTTTGTGGGCTTAAATGCAATAGCAAACGATCCTGTTTCAATTTTCCCAAAGTTCCAGATTTGGATATAAGAGCAATTTTTTAAAAAATTGTGATCCGAATTTAAATGTTTTGGCGCATAAAGAAAATTTTAAAATCAAATTTGAAAAGACGAATTTTTTTCATCTGAAAAAAGAGATTGGAATAAAATATGAACTCAGTATGCCAAATTCGAAAACCACGACTGAATGACTTGTTTTTTATGATGAAGGATTTTTATGATTTTTAATAAGTTCACGTCGCGATTATTTCCAAATGGATCTTGCCCCATTATAAATCGAAATCAATAAATCAATAACGGAAAAACTTCCCCTGGTTGTTTTCTTACTCGGTGAGATTTTAAAGCACAAAATTTGTTATTTAGATTTCCCGAGCATTTAGAAACAACTCATCCCAATGTTGTCAGTTCGTGGATAACATCAAACTGAGCAAGCACAAATATCCCTCTGTGAAATAATAAAATGAAAAAGATGATCCGAATCTGACGCATATCGCTTTTTCTATTTTTTAAAAAGAAAAACAAAAACTCAATAACTTTAGTAATGGCTTAACAAGAAACAACAAAAGGAAAAAATAATCTGGTTGGACACAATTTGGTTAATTATTTTAAATTTTCAGCTTCGGTATTTGTGGGCTGCAGTTTTGAGCTAATCTAAGGAATGTAATCGGGAAAATGAGTTGTTTTGCCGAACAGCCAAATAATTGTAAAAAATTGGCTTTAAAAAATCTAGTTAATGAACGACCAGGAGAGTCCCATAATAGATATATAAACCTGCCAATAATATAACTATATGATTGCAAATAGATTGTCCCAGTGGAAAACGGGTTCTATGAAAAGCTGATTGGTATCGTCAATTTAATAAATCGGATATTGCCAGTGTCCGAGTAAAAAAGGGTCGAATGCCGTCTGTTTGAAAAAACCGGGGAGCATACCTGAATATGCGAAATTTTTTTTGTCAAAAGCTTTCAAAAAAAGAAATGAACCCATTTACAGACAGGAACCCGAAACATATTCGCGATTTAAACCTATTTTAAATATTTGTCTTGAGAAAAATATTGAAATTGGAAATGGATTTGACATGCCAGATATAATTGTGTCAGAAAATTATTTGGGCCTGGGCCCTAACTTAATCCAAGGAATATAAGTATCCTGCTGTTAAATGACCTATTTTTTTGAAAATATGCACTGTTCAAAGAAATTATCATGTTCCAAAGTCGAAAAGAAAACGCTTTATCGACGCCAAGGGTTTTTTTGCAAAAAGGAAATAACTTTATCTAAAAATGGCGTGCCGGACAAATATAGGTCTAAACGGTACAAGGTGGTTTGTTTGCCACGCTCGGCCTTTAATCTATTATTTCTAGCACTGGAACCCGTACTAGGCACTGGTTTTGAAAGTAAAACGGTAATATAACAGCATTAATTATTGAATATCATTATTTCGTTAAAAATTGTTTAATTTGCAATAATACCCGCAGAAAAGTGATCGCCTAAATTCCAATTGCCAAAATTTCCAAGAAAATATAATAAGAGTCACTGGCGTTCAAAATTGTTAATGCGGGCATAAAATTGAAAATAATGACATTTTGAGTTGAAAACCGCAAAAACCCGGGAATTTTTGTAAACAAAAATCGAAGTAATGCCCCGTGATGCATTTTCCTAGAGTTTCTAAAATTCTTTGCAACAAATATTTCCATAGCCGCTACACAATAACTTTTTTACAAAGAAAACTTGCATATGAAAAATAAAATTTTTATGATTCAAGTTTTTTATCGCAAGATGAAAAAAATCAATATGAATTTAATTTAAAAAATTGTAAATAGTTCCGAATTATACAGCGTATGGAAGGTTTAGAGGACCGTTAATTGTCAGACTTCTAGGTGAGGTGTTCATTCGTTTCAAATAAATAAGTTTTAAAATTTGCAACATACGGACCACTTTTGTAAATTTAGTATCGATAGTTCCATGGATTCTGAAGAATGATTGTTGGAATCTTTGCGATCCATGCTGTTCCAGGAATCCGGCAAAATCCAGGAAAATTTTTCCCGACTTTTTCAACATTATTTCTATGCAACGTTCGCCCGTCTAAGTTTTGGCACTTTTGGTTTATTTTGTATTCAAATGTTACAGAGCCACTGTTACTCAATCAGATAATAACAAATTTTCACAGGTAAGTCACAATCTGGTATATTATTCAATTCAACTTTAATTGTACGCTTGTAACAAAATAACTTGTTATCAAACAATGATATATTACTAACAATTGCGAATTGCAAAATTTTCGCCCTGCTAAGCCTTCATTCATGCTGGACAAAGCACTTTAGCAATTAACCAAAAAATATGAACCACTTGAAAAGGCACACGAGTTCTTTTTCTGACCACGACTAAAAGGACCAGTATAAACAACTACAGTTACAGGATTTTTCAAATAATAGATTTAGATGATTTATTAAAAAATTGCCCAACATTAACTTCAGCAATTTATAGTTTTTTTCCGGAAAAATTCAACATATTAGCGGAGAGAAGTTTTTCAAGGGCACAACAAAACCTAATTTCTTATACACAGGGTGCAAAGATTTTTCCCCTTCTTTTTCCAAATTAAGAAAGCGATCGAGAAAGCGCCTGATGAATAACGATTATTTTGGGCAAAAAAAACCTACGTCTTTTTTTCGAGATTTCCGAAACCAATCAAAAACGCGGAAAATCAAAAAGTCTATCGCCACTTGTTTAAAAGAAAGGGAAAACCTTAACCATCCTGTAAAAGTAAAATTTAAGGAAAAAATAAAATAACGCGGTTAACAAAATTTTTGATGAAAATGGGTATAACTTCCCAGAAACAGGCGCTTCCAAAACTTCATTTCAAATAATTTTTGGAACAACAAAGTTGTACCTCACGTAACGTTTGTTTAATTGGAGTGCCCTTCTGTAAAAAGTGCCCTGCGTTAATATTGTCCGCCAAACGTTTGGTTTTTTCTGCGCAAATAAACTCTTAATACTTCCAATAAGAACATTTTTCACCTGGTTCAAAATGAGAAGCTTATAAAAAAGTGAAACGTTCCGTTTTGAAGACGAGTTTTCCAAAATTGGTTTTAAATTCAAATACTCAAAACTATTTTTAAGGGGCTGACGTTAATGCACACCTTTAATTTATACTCCCTTAGGCCATCGACAGGCGAAGTTTTGGGCGGAAAATGTGGGTTGTATAGTTTAATGCATGCCGGAATTGCGCATTTTGTTTGTCCAAAAATGTTGTTTGTTCAAATTTTTATCGGTGGACTTTAGAGCGGTTGGATAATATTAATTGCTGAGAAAAATCAAATTTTTAGAAAGAAAACAAAAACAATCCCTTTCACTGTAGATTTTGATAAATTAAATGTGGCTTGTATTGGACGACAGTAAATATCCCTTTTACAAAGCCTAGTTGAATCTGAAAATAACATGAGTTTTTTTCTTTATAATATACAGTGCGTTTTGGTCGAATTTTACCAGGTTTGTCTTAAGTGACTGTCCTGGATTAATGATAAAAGGCAGGGTGATTGATAATTAAGGTGCGCCCCAAGTTTATTGGTGCGGTTTAATAAATATAAGTCAACAATCACTAAATACAATTCACTGCAGACAGCATGGTGGATTCGAAACAAGAAGCTGATAGAGATAACCCTCATTTTAAAAGATCCACTCCAGGTTCCCAAAAATGGAAGTTATTGTGGCCTGGATTATTAATAAATTTTGGAGGTGGGCCGCGTGGGGTTGGGTAGCAATGTTGGATCCCGCTGCGGAAAATTTTCTAAGCTTCTTCAGCCTAAGAAATATATTTCCACAAACTTAAAATTTATCAACATGTGAATGTGCCTGAAAAATTAAGGCTGACTCAGCAAAATGCATACAAACTTGAAAAAGTTAGGGAAATAAACAATGAGGTGATGTTTTATGCGAACAATTGGGTCAAATTTTTTTTTGTTGAAAAATCAATAGATATTTTCGTTGCTTTAGAAAAACAGATATGTTTAATGGATTATAAGGCTTTTGGAATGGTAAGCTTTCCCTGAAGGCTACTTTCACTTGTGGCTATTTTGAAATACTAGACCAATTTAAAACCGGTAGCCAAAATTTAAGCATGCAATTTGGGCGGGCAGCGAGTGGTTTTTCAAGATCAAGAAAGAATAAATAGCTTTTTAGATTGTTCAATGGGTTTCTGTGCGTGTCGTTGCTTTGGATTTTAATAGCAACTTGGCGGTTATTTTTTGGCTCCACTGACTGCCTTCTGTGTTTTGAAACCCAGGACAAATATGTTGGTTGGTTGCTCCGTAAAAGGACATCACCTATCTTTTTTCAAATTAAAATTAGCTGAAAGACTTTTAAATGCGTTTATTCAATAATTGACCCGACCAGAACGACCTTCACAATGCAAGTTTCCTATATTTATTTGAGAAACCGTTTAAGTCACCTCGTGAGTTTTTTTTAAACGGAACAAGAAAATTGAATTCGCAGATTATTTGCGAAGAAACGGAATATGAATTTCCTGTAAATCAACTATTAAGAGTTTGTATAAAGTTCCATGAAAAAAAAACAACATTTATTTTAAAACGATCAAAGAAAGATAAGTTTCTTGACGGAAGTTCACAGCTGGGTACTCTATCAAATTTTGGTTTTGAAAATGACTCGGCGTTTAT